>JAQFVV010012791.1:0-622500 GCA_028023455.1 Epiperipatus broadwayi
TTCTTCAAAATAATCGCAAATTTATAAATAAATATTTAAAAATACAGTATTTAAAAGCTTATAAAAATATATGTATAACCATCACTTAGGAGCACTTTCAACTAACTTGTAGCTTTGTCAACTATCACGTTTAAAATGTCAGCTTTTCCATAATTCTATGATGTCAACTTTCCCATAATTATATATATATATATATATATATATATATATATATATATATATATATATATATATATATATATTGCAAGAGAGAGCTTTCCCATTACATTGATTGCTTCTTTACATTTAATAAAAGTATCTAAATGAAGATAAAGATTTAATCATCTATTGTTATACTAAGACTATTTATTAGCCAAATAATACCCAAGCAAACAAAAATTATTTTTTAATTTCAAAGTCATAGCTTATATTTATTGATCTTAGGTAACCTAGGATGTCTTTTTTTTAAATATTTGTGTTAGGTAAAAGATTGTATATGTGCAACCATATGCAACCTTGGATTAATTATTTTTAGGTTTCAATTAATTTATAAAAATTCCAAAGAAAACCATTATTTTAATTTTTTATCTTTTTTCCATCTAACATTTTTTTTTTTTTTTGGAAAATTTGTTATTAAAAATAAAATGTTGTATTACTTTTTTTTTTTAGCATTCATTTGCTTTCCTCCTTAAATATTAAACGAAAAAGGAAGTTTGAAATGTTGCAAGTATAATTAGTAAGCAGAAGAATCAAAAATTATGTTTGCCAGACATATGATGTCTTTTCTGACAATAAATAAAGATTATATTTTGTGCTTTTCTAGTGAACCAAAATGTTTTTTTTATAAACTACCTAAAAGTAAAACTATTTCGGTTAGCATGACTGCCTTCCAAGCAGCTTTCCTCGGGATTGCTTCGCGGTTCTGGTCACCGCTTTGACATATATATGTATATAAATAGTAGTATTTTATTATTAACATTTTTTTTTTGAGATCTGATGTGTTATGCATCTTAATCCTAATACTAATAATATTTAAAATGCAGGACTAATTAAAGTGCGACCAGAAAAAGAAAATTGCTCTCCATGATGGTTTATATCTTTATATTTATATGTATATTTCTGAAAGTAGTTTTAACTTGAGAAGATCTATTTGTTTAAAAAAGCCAATGAATATTTGTAAAAAAAGATTGTTAAACAAAAAAAAAACGTAAGTTTACTAATATCTTTGTTACAATATGTTTATTTTATTGTATTTATAATTACTAGTATAATGTTGGGATATATATATATATATATATATATATATATTCTAACCCAATAAAAAAAGGAGACTTCTTTTATTACGAAAGAGATTCGGAAATCCTAATCGCTTCCGTCTATGATTCGGGCAACAAACCCTTATATTTTTATCTAATATAGCTGGACGTTAGGTTAGTTATAATAATTCAGCTACAGCGATATGCAGTTCAGACAGAGATAGAATAAAAAAAATTATCATTAATAAAATAAATTTAAAAATAAAATTTAGAATAAACTAACATTCTTTCTCTATCCAAAACACATTCTCTGAGCTGTAAGTACTTGCACTGTTCGACAATGATGATGATGATTTCATGTCATTGTTAATATTACTGACTAAAACAAAACATTCATTAATTTGCCAATATGATCTCAATATTTTATTATTATACAATCAGAAGTTTCAATCTCTTTAGCCATGCCACGCTTGTAATATTGATCATAATGAATCAATTCTTAATTTAAGAGTACTTATAATAATGACACTAATCTCAGGGTTCTCTGTTATATTTAATAAAATGCTCGGCAGTATTGTGTTGTCGCATATGACTGACATTCTGGTCGGCTATAGGAAACATTTATCTTATTTAAATTCCATGTGTCTTCATCCACATATCAACTATTATAATATTTAACGAGATGATAACTATATTTAATAACAACGCATAATTTTGAATAATACAGCCATTTTATCCAGAATCTCAGTCGGAATGATGAAAAGACAAGGGTGCTTTTGTGTCCTTCCATTATCCATGACAACACAATAATTTGACTAAGATTTATTACTCAGACACTTCACTTAAAAGTGTACTTAACAATGTGCAACCAAAAGCGACTAGTTTGGGAATAAAGTGATTTTACACACATATAAAATAAAATGTCTTGGTCTGAAGTTTTCAATTCCACAAATAATTCTTATTAAATTAAAATATAATGAAATATTCTGATCTGCTTACAATTGTCTATCTGGTGTATTGAATTTAAGATTTCATAAATGATTTTGGACTCAAGAAAGTATTGCAAGTATTATGCCAATACACTTTTATTTAGCACACAAGAAAAATGACTCAAAACAACTTGTAACAAGACTATAATTTATTATTAAATTTTAACAAGATTATAATTTATTATTACAGTTTAACAAAACTATCCTTTATGATTAACATAATAAACAAACATATACAATTTATTCGATCCCATATGGATAAAACAAAATATAACTAACATTAATTCGTCTATACTTTTAGACTTGGATTCGAACTACTTCTTCATCTTCTTTTTACATTTATGCAAATTGAATATAACAAAATAAATATTATTATCGATACATCAACTCATCCATTTAGTGTATCTTATATGAACGGTTGCTTAACTTTATTAACTAACTATTTGTTTTAAAATAAAAATAATCTGATTCTAGGCAATGCGTACAAACGATTTTTATTATCATATCTTTAATTAAATGATAGTTTTTATTTAGATAACTTATTATAATTTATGGGTTATTTATCAGAAGTTACACTTATTATTTTAATATTTACCTTAATAACAACTGAAGTTGTTATACACATTGTATTCCTCAGTATAAGTTATATTGTGAGTGCTAATTAATTATTAACCCGAATTACACCTAGTATTTGAACCCTCCATTGGCAAATAAAAATTTCTAAATCACGCAATTTTAAACTTACTCTCTCCATTGACTTACGTGTGGATTACCAGCACTATTCCGCCACACAATCCAGACATTGATCATATATACTAGCACGCTATTTTTACTAAATGGATCTTGAGGAATTAACCTCCAATATACCCGTTATCTTGCCATAACTTTCTAAACAAAACACAATATTCAACACCTTCCGTGGTGGAATTATCTCTATTTTCTCATGAGGAATATGGAATAACACCAAAGGTCTGTAGATTTAACTACTACATTAAAATAGTTTGGTGGGTCCTTGCCTCTTACTTGGGCATAATAGGAACGCACACCAAATATAATCCTCTCCTGGGATTTTAACGAATGAAATACACTAAATACGATATAAATTACTGATCGTCCTATCTCTGAGAAGCGATCACTTGGGTTATAAACATACCTGAATACTAGATTTATCTATTCCCCTCATGGAAAATAAAGCTTTTGGGGAGATCATTTTCCATCCCACAAAATAGATACATTACAATTATTACTAATGCGAATATTAATCATATACTGATGCTATATCGGGGCAAGACAAGCAAATACACTAATTACACTAAATTTATGTTCCGGGGTATATTTAGATCAACGTCTGAAATCAATGGATAACACAGAATAAACCATAATAATTTTCACCTTTGCCAAAGAAACATTCAACAAGTAATTGGTAGTATAGTATCTTGAACTAAATTAAGTGAATGCGTTAATAAAGAATAATTGGGAATAAGTTCCGTAATTAACATAGTATAAATTTGTTTCAAACTTTAAATAAGTAATATCCTGTATAGCACTTCTCTTTAATTACTTCTGATAATTTTAACTAGATATTTTACCTATTAAGTATCTGAATTTTTCTTCTTTTACGCATCTAACATATAAATTTATATCCATAATGCATATCATAAGTAAACACATTTTATAAAAAAAAAATTTTTTTTTCATGTCGAATATAAATTTAACCTAGAATAAGTATATGAAAACATACCTTTATGATTACAAGGTCATTTAAATATTACTTGATTATACAGCCTTTAACCTGTTGATATAAAAGTGAATATAGAATTGAAAATTATGATTAAGGTCATTTAAATATTATTGATATACAGCTTTAACTGTTGATATAAAAAAAATACACATAATTTTACAAATTAGTAAAAAAAATCATTACTTAACAAGTGATTATTATCTCACTAGAAAAATGTTTTTCCGTTGGGCAATTTATCTAGATGAAGAACTTGATCCATTCGTAGTTCACGAAGCAAATTTAAAATAAGAAACACATTTTATTATTTCATTTATATAAAAGTTGCCTCCATTCTGGTGCAATTAATAAATTAGGCAAAGAAAACATAGCAGCATTGGATGTTAACTCTTCCTTGAATTAACTGATATAATTTTGGGATCCAAGAAAACAATACATATTTTAACATGACGAATATTTGACGATTGACGATCACATATACAATTCTTTTCTTTTTACTATTGGCGATACGTATCATTTTTAGCTAGCTGGCTTATGAATAAAACTAATGCGTGAATTTTCCAAAATACTATTATTATAAGGACTGCAGCTGACTTACGTGGATATAAAGTTTTAACGACTCCAATTGATGTATAATATAACATATTATATTATGGTTATAATTAAGTCACTAATGTTTGTAGTTTTTATTCCTACTCTAGGAATTGTAATTTGTCTTTAATAAGGAATTCTCCGTAAAATGCACACATACAAATTTTCTGATATTTGCCTTGAGAAAATTTATATTTTCTTTTTAAAAAATATACAGGTGCATAAGTAAATATCCTTGATCATTAATATTATTTTTAGATAATTTTCAGTGAATAAAACATATTTTAACGTGGGGAACTTACATTATTTTCAAAGCAGACAATTTCTTTTAGAAAGAGCGCGAAATTTTCTAGTTAACTTTCCTTGGCTTTTATAATATGTCTTTTAATTATAATTTTTCTTTTATACCATGAAAAGATTATTAAATAAGGTAAAGTTAACAAATAATTGTTTATTTCCTGGAAATTACTTATATTACTTATTTTAAATATAATGACGCTTTCCGTGATTACTGTAGTTAATACGGTCATTTTGAACTTTAGCATACGATAGTATATTTTTGCGTATAAAAAGCTTTAAAATAGGTAGATGGCACCAGAAAACAGAATATCTTATCAAATAGGATTAGCCACGCATGATATTATTAAAAATTTACTGGACTTATATTTATTTCTGCAATAAAAATAATAAAAAATTTGTTACCGAATTTCAGTACTGCTTCCTCCTTGTAAAACTAAAGTCAGACTAAACTTTCTTCAAAATTTTGGCGGTCTTCTTTTAGCGACCTCTTACAGAAAAATAATCATTTAATTATAACATAAACAAAAGAAAAGGAAAAAAAAAACTTATTACAGTCATATATTTTTCCGTATGATTTAAATGGATTACAAAGTAATTTGACAAATAATGAAAAATAATAAATATATTTAATTAACAATGTTTATTAGTGATGTATAATTCTGTATACATTATTATCTAAAATAATTTAAAAATTACCAGAAGTTATTGTGCTTTATGATAAGATACTCATCTACTCTCCCTCTACCCATCCAAAATCAATTACTGTTTATAATATGTGCTTTTATACTATATTAAATTGCTCTTATTGTTAATATTTTAATTAAATTATTCATGCTCTTCTTCAAAATGACATTGGATTACCAAATTTTTTAGTTATTTGCTTAAAACACGTTAAAGTGAGTAAATAGCATATTTTATTAATCACTTAATATTATTATTATTTTACTTTTTTATTTCCTAGAAAAGGATAGCATTGTTTTCCTGTGGAAATAATGCTAAATAAACCAAGTGTCAATAACACTAGGTTACAATTCTCCCACCGTTATGAAAAATAAAAAATAAAATAATATATGCCTTATTAATATTTCTTATTGTATTGCTAGGTCTATATCATACTTCTCTTAGAAGTTAATAAATTCAATCTTACAGATTTAATTTTGTTTAGGATATGGTAGTAAGCTTCGGGCATTATAGGTACCTCTTGTTCCATCAGGGGTTGAGACTAAAAAGGCATTCTCACCCACTTGTTTCACAATTTCATAGGGGCCTTCATAAAGATACATAAATTTTCGAAACATATGCTTCCGGAGATTACTCACATGGGGAGTTCTAATTAAGACAAAATCGTGGACTTTAAAAGGATGTGGACTGGTTTTGGAATAACGAGTGCATTTATCACCCATCTTTTTCAGGTTAATTCTAGCCATTGCTTGGTCATGTTCCACATTAATATTTTCCTCTATTACGGGTAACGGTGTTTTTATTAGTAAAGGTTCAGGTCTACCAAAGTGTAGCCTAATTGGAGACATCCTAGTAGACTCATTAATAGTTATATTTATATAATTAATCACTTGTGGCAACTTATTGACCCACTGTTTGTGATCCCGTTCTATGTAAACTCGGAATAACCTGCTTATTTCACGCATGATTCTTTCACTTGGATTGGATTGGGGATTTCTAATTGAGCACATGATATGTTGAATATTTTGCTTTTTACCCCACTTTTTCCATGTACCAGAGATGAATGCAGTAGCGTGATCGGTAAGTATTGAAGCTGGTTTTCCTACTAATGGAATTTGATAAGTTTCCAAGCACTTAATAACATTTTTAGCATCTGTTTTTGGAACTGGGTAAGCAGAGACATATTTGGTAAAAACGTCATACATCACAAGAATAAATTTTTGACGGTTGAAAGGTGGAAGTGGTCCATAAAAGTCCAGTGCCAATAATTCATTGGGCTGACTGGGCAGTATGGGTTGAAGTGTTCCCACATATGATTTATTTTGAAACTTGGTTTTTAAACAAATCTCGCATTCCCTAAGTCTACGGGCAATGGATTCAGACATTTTAGGAAAATAAAAATGTTTCTTCATAATAGGTTCAATTTTCTGAAATCCATAGTGTCCATATTGGGAGTGCACATAATCTATTAGTTTATTTACTAAACATAAAGGAATAATCACTCTCCAGGAAGTTTCATCTCCCCTTTTTAATTTCTTCATTAAAATCCTATCTTTAAACCTATATCCCTCTCTAATTCTATCTGCATATTTACTTTTCTGATCTAGTTTAGCTGGATCTGATAAGAAGTTAATTATTTTCTCCAGTCTAGCATCCTGTGCTTGCAGTAATTCTAAATTTGTGTAATCCCTAACTATTTCTTCCTCTAACAAACTAGACATGTTACAAATAATTATATTTTCAGTATTGGGGTTCTGATAATTAACAGAAACAGGATTGCGACTAAGAATATCTGCAATGACATTATCCTGTCCTGAACAATAGATGATTTCATACTGATACTGTTGAAGATAGAGGCTCCATCTAATTAATCTTTCATTATTGAGGTAACTCTTGTTGAGGAACTCCAAACTACGATGATCAGTTAATACTATAATTTTTGATCCTAATAAAATTTGTCTAAGTTTTTGAAATCCCCACACAACAGCTAATGCCTCTTTCTCTGTAGTGGTATAGTTAAGTTCAGCTCCCCTTAAATGTCGGCTTAAGAAATATAAGACTCTAGGTTCTTTATTTTCATTCATTTGGTATAAAATCACCCCTAAACCGAACCCACTACTGTCGGTTTGCAAATAGAACTCTTTATTTAAATCTGGATAGGCTAAAATTACTGTTTTTAAAAAGTTATCTTTAATAATTTGAAATTCCCTTGTATGTTCCTGGGTCCACCTCCACTTTTCACACTTTTTTAATAAAACAGATAAATGCATAGTATCATATGAAAATTTTTTATAAAACCTGTGATAGTAGTTACACAGTCCCAAAAACGATCTTAAGTGCTTTCTGGTCTTAGGGACGGGAAACCTTTGAATAGCGGCAATTTTGTCTGGGTGAGGTTTGACTCCTTCCGCACTAACCAAATGACCAAGAAAAGAGATTTCTCGAGCAATTAAAATACATTTTTCTAAGTTGATTTTTATATTATTATCTGAACATTCACAAAGAAACATGCTAAGATGCTGTAAATGATCATTTAAATTTTCCGAAGCAATGACAATATCATCGATGTATATAACTAACAAATTTTTCAGTTCTTTTGAAAAGACCATATTCAAGCATCTGATAAGGCCAGCCCCACTATTAATTAAACCAAAGGGCATCCTTTGAAAAATATAAGATTGGCCCTGGTAACGGAATGCCGTATACTTTTGATCATTTTGATGGAGTGGGATTTGCCAATAGCTGGCGGTTAAATCAAATGTGGAGAATATGCTCTTCCCTTTGAACTTCGTCAATAACTCCTGAATAGGTGATGGTATGTCATGCTCTGGGACAGTATGCTGGTTAAGTGTACGGGCATCCAGACAGACTCTTATGGATCCATCTTTCTTTTTGACGACCACTAATGGATTCACATAAGAAGAAGGACTGGGTTTAATTATCTGCCAGTCAATCATTTTGTTAATCTGCTGCTGAACCTCTGCCTGGTATTGGTAGGGAATAGGATAAGTACGCTGCTGGAAAGGCTCATTATCTTTCAAATTGATTCTATGAACATACCCTTTTAATATACCAGGTATTTTGGAAAAAACACCACGATACTGGAACAACAATTGGAAAAATGGTTTATAGTATTCTGTGCCAATAATACATGAACCATCCAACTTAACTTTAATATTTACATCAACTGTTGTCTCCTGTATGGTCATTAATTGATTCATCTGACTATTACAATTGACTATAAGAGGGCAAATCTCCTCTTTACATCCAAAAGTTTCATCTCTGTAATTAATATAACAATTATTTAGAGTCATGAAATCCGAACCAATTATGGCTTCATGAATCAAACCTGGCATGATTAAAAAGACATGCTCAAATTTGCACATATTAATTTCTAGTGTAATAAAAACCTGTTTATTAGATAATTTGGTCTTCTTTCCATTAGCAAGTATTACCCTAATCACCTTAGTTGGTAAAATTGGAATTGATTGGTCAGCTGACTGAATTTTTAAGTATGTTTCTTCAGACAACAAGGAAGCTTGACTGCCTGAATCAATTAAGGTGTTGACAACAATTCCTGAAATGATAATTTTTATCATAGGACAGTTGTATAAAATGGGTGGCTCAGACATTTTTCCTGGTTCCAAATAATCAATGTCCAGGTCTATATTATTAATAATCCACATCATGCTGTTCCCCATATGTTTAAAAATAGGGCCCCGAAGTGAGGAACATTCCTGCGAGGTCCTTTTTAATTTAATGCCCCGCTATTTTTACTACCTTTGTTATTTTTCTTTGGCATCGTTGGGATACCACTAGTAGAAGGTTGATTCTCATTTAGAATCCTTCTTTTCACTGTCGGCCTACTGAGGTGGCTATTTGGTCTACTATAGGGATTCGTCCTATAATATCCCTTTTCTTTACTTAACCTCCTTTTTCCCACATAGGACCTATCTGTAAAATTAATATTGTTTACCATAGGATGGGTGTCCCTATTTATCCTACTCCTATGATCCATATTCCTATCACTGGTTTCTAGCGAATCTAAAATTTCGACTACTTCTTCTATTGTATGTCTGTCAGCAGCAATCAAGACCTGCTCGATATGCCTCGGTAAATTATGGCGAATTATTCGTACAATTTGGGTCTCAGACAACGGATAAGCTGTCAACGTTTTCAGTTTGACGGCCTGACTCCTGAAAAACTGAGTGTAACTGCCCTTATTTACATGGTACCTTTCCTGAGATATTTGATACCTGAGGTTGTCTTGGCGGTCTTCCCCCCAAAAACTGGCTAACATAAGATATTTAAAGTCCCCATATGTTTCCGGTTTTATAAATAACGATTGCCACCAATCTTTAGATGCCGCACACAAATGGTTTGTGGCAATGGCAATCTTCTCTACCTCAGACAAATGACATAAGGTGAACAATTCGTCTAAATTTTGGAGATATTCATGTGGATTCTCCAGGTATTCTCCTTTAAAGAATTTTATTTTGAGGAATTTCAAGGCCATGGAGCTATTACTTTCGGGCTCTAACATGACTTTATGTCTGGCCTCATTCAATGGATTGTACATTGATTCAACTGGGCTGATCATTGTATGTAATTCAGAGATTATGGGTTTATTATGATCATTATTGATTTCTTTAACCTGAGTTTCAGATACATTTCTACTATGAACAACTTTATCCATATTAAGGTCCATAGCTTTCATACGACTTTCTAATCCCAATTTATAATTTTGCCATTCACAGTCTATTCTTGTAGAACTGTCCTTAAGGCCTACATTTAAATGTTGAATTTGTTGCTTTAACTGGTTAATAGTTTCATCTTTCTCTAACTCAAGTTTATCTTCTAGTCTTTGATATACTGTATTCTCACACTGATTCATATATTCCCCTATTTCCTCTTTGAGATCATTATGTAATATTTGTGAATTATTCTTTAATATCTCATTAAAATGTTCTACCTTTCCTATAACTTGAATTAGCTCACTTTCTATCTTTTTATTAATTTCACATTGGGTTTCATCTTGAGTTTCTAACTTAGCTATTCTGCTAGTAATCTGGCTCTGACATCCTTTTGCTACATTGTCAGGTTCAAGAGTTATATTTTGGACTTCTTCCTTTAAGTTTCTAAACTCACTCCTAGCACTATCTAATTCTCCCTTAATACATTCTATTTTATCCTTAACTTCACTGTTTAATTCTACATATTGACTTATGAAGTCCTGCTGAATAGCCTCGATCATATTTTCGGCCCTTTCCGACTTTATTTTTATTTCTTTCTTAATTTTTATTTCTAGTTTTTCGGAGGCCAATTTTGACTCTTCTATATGGTTCTTTAACTCTTCCCTTAGGTCTTTGATCTCCTGTACGTGATTGTCTATTTTACTGTCCAAATTTTGAATTTGATTCTTTAATTCAGTTTTTAATTCACTATTTGAATTTTGTATTTGATTTTTTAATTCATTATTTGATTTTTGTACTTGACTTTCTATTTTACTTTCTAATTCACTATTTGAATTTTGTATTTGACTTTCTATTTTACTTTCTAATTCACTATTTGAATTTTTTATTTGATTTTAATTCATATTTAATTGTTGTACTTACTTTCTATTTTTTTAATTCACTATTTGAATTTTTTATTTGACTTTCTATTTTACTTTCTGAGTTTTCATAGATCTGTAGCTGTAGACAAATTTTGTAATATTGTAAATATTTGGACTTGCTCATCCCCAGGTAGATCTTTATCTACTTTAGCTTTTTTCGGACTAACTTCATCCAAAGATTCTTGTTCCTCTCTTACTTCTACATGAAAATGTGGAGTTTGTGTATCCGGGGATTGGAGCTCTTGGGATTCTCCCAAATCCTCTGAAATATCCTGACTATCTTGGTTTTCACTCATATTTAAAATTTCACTCTTTCTGTTATTTGACAGTACTGAAATTAGTAATGAACTATTAATAATATTGATAAGCAATTATTGACAAGACATCCTGCCTCTATGCCTCTCCTATCAAAAACAATCTACACCAAAAACTATGTTCTGATATTTACTATCTCTAAAGTCCCAACATTAACTACCGAATATTCTTTTCTCATATGCTACTTGGTCCATAGAAATCTCACCAAACCATTATGTAATATGGTATAAGTGCTAATCACACCACCAGACAAGCAGATCATCATAAATGATAAAATCATTATAATATTTTATGGAATTACTTACAGACCATAACATTATAAACTAACAAATTTATTTATTCAGTGGCAAAAGATTATGTCATAAAATAGACATTCATATAATATTTTATGGCTAAAGAAACAATTTATCATTGGCAAACATTTTCAATCAATGAACAATTAATTCATTCACGTGCAAATACTATTTATATTTATTTCAAGAAAATTTTACCAAATTCTTCGTGGCCAGCTATAGCCATCGAAGGCCCCTGTAGTTGGGCGGCCATTTCTAACCTAATCAAAAGAGATGACTTCTATTTCTATGAAAGAGAATTCGGAAAGCCTAAACGCTTCCGTCTAGGACGGGTAGCAAACCCTATATTTTTACCTAATATAGCTCGACGTTTGGTTAGTTATAATAATTCAGCTACAGCGATATGCAGTTCAGACAGAGATAGAATAAAAAAAAAATTATCATTAATAAAATAAATTTAAAAATAAAATTTAGAATAAACTAACATTCTTTCTCTATCCAAAACACATTCTCTGAGCTGTAAGTACTTGCACTGTTCGACAATGATGATGATGATTTCATGTCATTGTTAATATTACTGACTAAAACAAAACATTCATTAATTTGCCAATATGATCTCAATATTTTATTATTATACAATCAGAAGTTTCAATCTCTTTAGCCATGCCACGCTTGTAATATTGATCATAATGAATCAATTCTTAATTTAAGAGCACTTATAATAATGACACTAATCTCAGGGTTCTCTGTTATATTTAATAAAATGCTCGGCAGTATTGTGTTGTCGCATATGACTGACATTCTGGTCGGCTATAGGAAACATTTATCTTATTTAAATTCCATGTGTCTTCATCCACATATCAACTATTATAATATTTAACGAGATGATAACTATATTTAATAACAACGCATAATTTTGAATAATACAGCCATTTTATCCAGAATCTCAGTCGGAATGATGAAAAGACAAGGGTGCTTTTGTGTCCTTCCATTATCCATGACAACACAATAATTTGACTAAGATTTATTACTCAGACACTTCACTTAAAAGTGTACTTAACAATGTGCAACCAAAACCTACTAGTTTGGGAATAAAGTGATTTTACACACATATAAAATAAAATGTCTTGGTCTGAAGTTTTCAATTCCATAAATAATTCTTATTAAATTAAAATATAATGAAATATTCTGATCTGCTTACAATTGTCTATCTGGTGTATTGAATTTAAGATTTCATAAATGATTTTGGACTCAAGAAAGTATTGCAAGTATTATGCCAATACACTTTTATTTAGCACACAAGAAAAATGACTCAAAACAACTTGTAACAAGACTATAATTTATTATTAAATTTTAACAAGATTATAATTTATTATTACAGTTTAACAAAACTATCCTTTATGATTAACATAATAAACAAACATATACAATTTATTCGATCCCATATGGATAAAACAAAATATAACTAACATTAATTCGTCTATACTTTTAGACCTGGATTCGAACTACTTCTTCATCTTCTTTTTACATTTATGCAAATTGAATATAACAAAATAAATATTATTATCGATACATCAACTCATCCATTTAGTGTATCTTATATGAACGGCTGCTTAACTTTATTAACTAACTATTTGTTTTAAAATAAAAATAATCTGATTCTAGGCAATGCGTACAAACGATTTTTATTATCATATCTTTAATTAAATGATAGTTTTTATTTAGATAACTTATTATAATTTATGGGTTATTTATCAGAAGTTACACTTATTATTTTTAATATTTACCTTAATAACAACTGAAGTTGTTATACACACTGTATTCCTCAGTATAAGTTATATTGTGAGTGCTACTTAATCATTAACCCGAATTAAACCTAGTATTTGAACCCTCCATTGGCAAATAAAAATTTCTAAATCACGCAATTTTAAACTTACTCTCTCCATTGACTTACGTGTGGATTACCAGCACTATTCCGCCGCACAATCCAGACATTGATCATATATACTAGCACGCTATTTTTACTAAATGGATCTTGAGGAATTAACCTCCAATATACCCGTTATCTTGCCATAACTTTCTAAACAAAACACAATATTCAACACCTTCCGTGGTGGAATTATCTCTATTTTCTCATGAGGAATATGGAATAACACTGAAGGTCTGTAGAGTTAACTACTACATTAAAATAGTTTGGTGGGTCCTTGCCTCTTACTTGGGCATAATAGGAACGCACACCAAATATAATCCTCTCCTGGGATTTTAACGAATGAAATACACTAAATACGATATAAATTACTGATCGTCCTAACTCTGAGAAGCGATCACTTGGGTTATAAACATACCCGAATACTAGATTTATCTATTCCCCTCATGGAAAATAAAGCTTTTGGGGAGATCATTTTCCATCCCACAAAATAGATACATTACAATTATTACTAATGCGAATATTAAGCATATACTGATGCTATATCGGGGCAAGACAAGCAAATACACTAATTACACTAAATTTATGTTCCGGGGTATATTTAGATCAACGTCTGAAATCAATGGATAACACAGAATAAACCATAATAATTTTCACCTTTGCCAAAGAAACATTCAACAAGTAATTGGTAGTATAGTATCTTGAACTAAATTAAGTGAATGCGTTAATAAAGAATAATTGGGAATAAGTTCCGCAATTAACATAGTATAAATTTGTTTCAAACTTTAAATAAGTAATATCCTGTATAGCACTTCTCTTTAATTACTTCTGATAATTTTAACTAGATATTTTACCTATTAAGTATCTGAATTTTTCTTCTTTTACGCATCTAACATATAAATTTATACCCATAATGCATATCATAAGTAAACACATTTTATAAAAAAAAATTTTTTTCATGTCGAATATAAATTTAACCTAGAATAAGTATATGAAAACATACCTTTATGATTACAAGGTCATTTAAATATTACTTGATTATACAGCCTTTAACCTGTTGATATAAAAAAAAATACACATAATTTTACAAATTAGTAAAAAAAAAATCATTACTTAACAAGTGCTTATTATCTCACTAGAAAAATGTTTTTCCGTTGGGCAATTTATCTAGATGAAGAACTTGATCCATTCGTAGTTCACGAAGCAAATTTAAAATAAGAAACACATTTTATTATTTCATTTATATAAAAGTTGCCTCCATTCTGGTGCAATTAATAAATTAGGCAAAGAAAACATAGCAGCGTTGGATGTTAACTCTTCCTTGAATTAACTGATATAATTTTGGGATCCAAGAAAACAATACATATTTTAACATGACGAATATTTGACGATAGACGATCACATATACAATTCTTTTCTTTTTACTATTGGCGATACGTATCATTTTTAGCTAGCTGGCTTAGGAATAAAACTAATGCGCGAATTTTCCAAAATAATATTATTATAAGGACTGCAGCTGACTTACGTGGATATAAAGTTTTAATGACTCCAGTTGATGTATAATATAACATATTATATTATGGTTATAATTAAGTCACTAATGTTTGTAGTTTTTATTCCTACTCTAGGAATTGTAATTTGTCTTTAATAAGGAATTCTCCGTAAAATGCACACATACAAATTTTCTGATATTTGCCTTGAGAAAATTTATATTTTCTTTTTAAAAAATATACAGGTGCATAAGTAAATATCCTTGATCATTAATATTATTTTTAGATAATTTTCAGTGAATAAAACATATTTTAACGTGGGGAACTTACATTATTTTCAAAGCAGACAATTTCTTTTAGAAAGAGCGCGAAATTTTCTAGTTAACTTTCCTTGGCTTTTATAATATGTCTTTTAATTATAATTTTTCTTTTATACCATGAAAAGATTATTAAATAAGGTAAAGTTAACAAATAATTGTTTATTTCCTGGAAATTACTTATATTGCTTAATTTAAATATAATGACGCTTTCCGTGATTACTGTAGTTAATACGGTCATTTTGAACTTTAGCATACGATAGTATATTTTTGCGTATAAAAAGCTTTAAAATAGGTAGATGGCACCAGAAAACAGAATATCTTATCAAATAGGATTAGCAACGCATGATATTATTAAAAATTTACTGGACTTATATTTATTTCTGCAATAAAAAATAATAAAAAATTTGTTACCGAATTTCAGTACTGCTTCCTCCTTGTAAAACTAAAGTCAGACTAAACTTTCTTCAAAATTTTGGCGGTCTTCTTTTAGCGACCTCTTACAGAAAAATAATCATTTAATTATAACATAAACAAAAGAAAAGGAAAAAAAAACTTATTACAGTCATATATTTTTCCGTATGATTTAAATGAATTACAAAGTAATTTGACAAATAATGAAAAATAATAAATATATTTAATTAACAATGTTTATTAGTGATGTATAATTCTGTATACATTATTATCTAAAATAATTTAAAAATTACCAGAAGTTATTGTGCTTTATGATAAGATACTCATCTACTCTCCCCCTCTACCCATCCAAAATCAATTACTGTTTATAATATGTGCTTTTATACTATATTAAATTGCTCTTATTGTTAATATTTTAATTAAATTATTCATGCTCTTCTTCAAAATGACATTGGATTACCAAATTTTTTAGTTATTTGCTTAAAACACGTTAAAGTGAGTAAATAGCATATTTTATTAATCACTTAATATTATTATTATTTTACTTTTTTATTTCCTAGAAAAGGATAGCATTGTTTTCCTGTGGAAATAATGCTAAATAAACCAAGTGTCAATAACACTAGGTTACAATATATATATATATATATATATATATATATATATATATATATATATATATATATATATATATATATAAGGCATAGATTATCTGATATATTTTGCTTATTATAATATTTTTTCTACAGTTATCATAATAATAGTATTTAAATTTAAAAGGATTAAACTAATGCATTATTTATTTAATTCAAATATTAGCTGTTGTAATACATATGAACAAATGAGAGAAAAGCCTTTAATAACCCATAACAAAGCAAAGGCTACTTTTTTTCATATTTGATTTATATTCCAGATAAAAACGTACCTTTATAATGGAGAGTCAAATAAGTTTGTTAACTGATAGCTACTACAAAAAAATATTCTCTTCTCGTTTCAAACATGAAATAATTTGTAAGTTTTAGGGTTATCATAAATTTGATCTTAGATTACAGACTTCCAACATAGACATATTAATTAGAAAACTTTCTGTCGATATATATATATATACAAAATGTTGTTTAAAAGAGAAATGAAGTTTTGAATATATATATATATATATATATATATATATATATATATATATATATATATATATATATATAATTCAGCTATTTAGTTCAATTACTATTTTGTGAAATGCCGAAAAAATTTAGATAGTTGTACGATGACTATCAGTCCATTATCCTAATGAAGGATGTCCAATCTATAAAAGTAGAAAGTCAAAACATTAAGAAAAAATCTCACTCATTACCTGTTCTTGAACTAATATTATTTAAAACTGCTTGTATCCATTAAGAGTTTTCAAATTGTAATTAGAGATGACTTTTAAACGAGACAAAGTTTCAATTATTATTTTTTGTATATTGATTTAGTGAGAAATTTGTTCATTGCACCATAAAATAATTAACAGATATTATATTTAAATATAATTAAATGATAAAATATTTGTTTGGCTATTTAACATTTTCTTATGATTTGTTAGTGAAAAAACGAAGTGCAAATGCAATGCTAAATTAACTCCGAATTGACTGTAAGAAGGAGAGGTTTAATTTTTATAATTTTTTAATTTCAACTTTTTATATTAAAAAATGAATTTTAAAATATACATGATGTTTAGTAAAATTTGTAACTTTTTCTATGATGGTGTATAATAAACGTTTTCAATAATCATATATATATATATAATTTTTTACGTGGAAGAGCATATTGACTTAGTGTCAGAAATGTGACCTGGAATTCAAACCCATAAAAAACGAACATTTTTTTCAAATATTAAGTTAGATAATAATTTTTATTTGAGACAATCAGTCACACAAAACCTAGGTCACTATTCAGTCTTTGGTTAGTAAATGAATTTCTGACTATGTTTGACCACAAAGTTTAAAATAACAATCCTTATAATCCAATATTCGAATGCTTGATAAATATTGTTTTCTGATGTATCATTTCAACCATCCATTTCATTAATAAGTATTACTAATCATCTATTAAGCTAAAATTATATCTAGCTTCATTTTAATATATATATATATATATATATATATATAATACTACAAATCAATGTCTGTATTTCTTCAAAATAATATATGTAAACCTATAAATAAATATTAGAAAATACAGTAACAAAAATTTGTTAAAAAAAAAACAAAATATAAACGTCACTTAGGAAGCTTTCAACTATCCTTGTAGTCTTTGTCAACTAATAATTTGAAAGATTAAATTTTTCATAATTCCGTGACCTTAACGTTTCCTGCCTGCCTATTGATTAAGTCATGCTTGTATTTATATATTAACATAGATTCCTTAATTTTTCTTTTATTATTATTTCTTTCAGTTTGCAATATTTTTACGTTATAATAATTGAAATCAAAACCATATATACATGATTTATTATGGTCATAGAAAATAGAAGCTGATAAATTATCATTTTCATTAGAATTTTGTTTTGTATTTTGAACTTTTTTTAATAACAAGTGCTCTTTTTTGTTCTTTTCTCTAATAAACATCTCAACTCACTTATATATACACTACCACACCTACACATCCATTTATAAATGAAATCATGTATATATGATTTTGATTCCAATTATAATAATGTAAAAATATTGCAAACTTAAAGAAATAATAATAAAAAAAATCAAGGAAACTATGTTAATATATAAATACAAGCAAGACTTAATCAATAGGCATGCAGCAAATGTTAAGGTCAAGTAATTATGTGATAGTTGACCTTTTAAAGTATTAGTTGACAAAGACTACAAAGATAGTTGAAAGCGCTTCTAAGTGATATTTATATTTTTTGTTATTTTTAACAAATTTTAATTACTGTATTTTCTCTATATATATATATATATATATATATATATATATATATATATATATATATATATATATATATATATATATATATATATATATATATATATATATAGTAACAGAATAAAAAGTTGCCCTCCAGGTTCAGGCAGCATTTTATCACTGACATGAACAGATGATGATGAAATACCCCTTATTATTGACTTAAAGTTAGAACATCATTTATAATAGGATAAAAATAAAGATATTCACTTCTTTTAATGCACCCTATATTGGAGATCCATTTCTAACAAATTGGATATGACAAAACCATAATAGAATGATCCTATTTAATTATGCCCTGCAAATTGCGGAAATAGTTGTAACAGAATAAATATGTGCATATGTTAATTTCTGTTATAGCCCTAGTCATTTAGGTGGCATTTGTAACAGATTGAAAATATGCAATGGGAAATAATAATGTTTATATAACATGAATAAATTGTAACTCAGTCATTGGTCACTCTATACAATAGAATGAAAATGATACCTGAAATTGGACATCTTTTGTAACTGAATAAAATATCAATAAAATAAAAATAATATAATTTTATAATGCCCTTGAATAATAAAATTGTTCATAATAGAATAAATATAATTTAGTAAACTAAATGAATACAAATCAATAAGTAATTATTCAGTACTTAATATAATCCATTACCTAATCACATATCCAACTGTTAACTTTACCAAAACAAAACAATAAAGATACTCTTTATTATAGCATCATGAGTTCAGACAGCATTTATAATATACATAAAGCAAACAAGATTATCACTTCAAATATGTTAAATGCAAACATTACATTAAATCAGATTAAAATAAAGCAATTAAATCAAATAATGTCTCAAAATAACAATATATGCTTAAGATATATTACATTTATAATCAGATGAAAATGATGATAAATTATTCAATGACAAAATCTAATAAACCTTATCCACTTTTCTTATAATAATATAAACTTATACTAAAATATAAAGATGTTCGAATCTAAATAAAATAATTCATGAATGAATGAGAAAACAGTTTTAGTAAGTCCTATAAATTTACAAAATCATAATATGTAAATAAATATATGACCCAATAAGTAGTTTTATATCCTAGTTTAATAAAATGATAAATAATACTAAGTAAAGCACATTATACTCATATTAATTCACTCTCACTAATCACACCATTTATAACAAGACAAAATATTTAATAATGGTATAGAATGAGCTTTAAGATAATATTGAATCTATAATATCTAATCATACCAATGTATAAAAGAAAGAATAGAATTTTATTGGATATTTACTTAAGTACAATTAACTAATCATACCAATTTATTTTTAATTTCTTATAACTAAATAATTAAAACTATATATTACAATAATCAAAATATATAAAAAAATATTAGCATTTATTATAATCAAGTATGAATATTAAAATTGAATTTTTAAACTGGATTCACAATCAACATCAACTAAATTTAAATATAATTAAATTAAGCACTCTGATTTCTAACATAAAATATATTACTATCAGCTCTATAATTGAATAAGATTAAGATCTTAGTGACCAATCATGAATTTTAATCCAATCAATGATAATTTAGATAAAATATGCAAATATTTGATCGTGATTAATATATAAAGTTTATACCCATTCACATAATAACAGTTAAATTCAATGCAAAATAAATAATATAATCATGTTTAATTTATTAATCCTGGAATTTGATTACTGGCTTATATGATAAAGTTATATCAAATACATTTTAAATTATATACAGCTTATATTGTCTCACTCAAATGTTATTAATCAGTGAATTCATATGCATAACCGGACAATAATTAGACACATTTATTTGGTTTAAATTGAATTAAAAATTTATTAATCAATAAGTATCAATTATAATATATATATATATATATATATATATATATATATATATATATATATATATATATATATATATATATATATATATATATATATATATGATGAATAGGTCATAAAAAATCAATATGTATGCATAGAATCTAATTGAATGTACAATAAATTATCAATTAACTTTAATTTCATATTTACATATGTTTATGCCTATTAATCTCCAATTATTTAATAACAAATCTAAAACATATATGCATATGTATCACAGATGCATTGTGGAACACTCATAAAATACAAGAGAGTTCACTAGACACTTTTTATATAATTAATATATATATATATATTGATGCTGAAAATATGTTCTACATATTTGCATTTCCCCTGGTTCCCACTATATAAGCACTAGAATGGGTTTGAACCCAAATTATTGGTGCCTCAAGCATTAGACAGTCACATAGATATATAGATGTATGGATACATGACTCTACATTGATCTCTACTAAAAGTTAATGAATGATAAATTAAAAAATGCTTATTTGATAAATTATTAAGAACATTTAGTTTTATCTACTCATCCAACTCGCATAAGTGTATAAAAATCAATATTTGTATAAATATATATATTTTGGGAATTTTATAATATTTAGTATATTATAAAATCAATATTTGTATAATATATATATTTTGGGAATTTTATAATATTTAGTATATTTTGATAAATTTATTAATAAGGTATATATAGGACAGCAATTTATAATATGTATCTAAATATATAATTTGTCTAAATTATATTTTTTAACATTTTATAGCAACTTACTGATAATTTACACACAATATTTATCCAAAATTTTATCCTATATTTTGAATTTTAACAATTTTACTAGCCACTTATATGTAAAGCTGATTAAGTTATGATTTAATTTATAATATTTTGTAAATATGTATAATATTTAGTAATTTTATTACTAATTTTGTATAGAATAAATCAACATTAAGAGAAAACATTGTAATCAACAGGCCATTGTATCATTCTAAAAATGTATGGAATGTTATAAATACTAGAGATTTTTTCATTAAAGTGCACTTAACCAATTGGTCAATCTTTTCATGGCCACATATTGAAATGTATGGATACATGACTCTAAATGGATCTCTACTAAAAGTTAAATGAGGGATAAATCAAATAAATGCTTATTTTGATAAATTATTAAGAATATTTATTTTCATCTAAACATTCAACTCGCATAAGTGTATGAAAATGAATATTTCTAAAATTTATAATATTTTTGGACTTTTATATTTTGTATATTTTTGATAAATCTATTAATAATTTATATAAGACATCAATTTATAATATGTGTCTAATTTGTAATTTGTCTAAATTAAAATATTTTGTAATAATTTTATAGCAACTTACTAATAATTTTGTATAGAAAAAACCGACCATAAGAGTTTGAAACAATGACCAGCAGAAATTTTATCAGATTCAAATCTGAACAAAATGTATAGAAACAAAAGATTATAGCAGCTCCCAGATATATGTGAAATTAATAAAATATCTTGCCTTAAAGCAACATTCTTTAAATATTTGCTTTGTGTATAAATAGCTAAATTTTTGGCTATCAAATACATTAGAATCTTTTTCTATTTGGAAATCAGAGTTACAATATTTCATGCCAGTTCACGTTGTAATATAAATCATGTCAGGGTAAGAAGAAAATTGTTTGCTTCCCCTCAGACCTCTAGGGGCTCACCTCACCTGTGATGCCAGAGCCTGAAACATCTATTCTGATAATGTGAACTATTCCAAGAAAGATCTGCTTCTTTACCAATGTCTGTTTCTAACCCAAGTCTATTTACACACCTTCAATCCCAAGGCAAAATATCTATATTGCTGCCAGTTGACGAATTATTGATTAATTAATTTGCTTCTATTTCCAAGTTACATTGTAAGCCTTTTATGCCTGTTATTTAATTTTTAAAATTGTATATATATATATATATATATATATATATATATATATATATATATATATATATATATATATATATATATATATATATATATATGTTAAATGTCTATACAACTTATTCTAATGCTATGTAATTTCTTTTTAAATTGATGTGGAAATTTAGATTGAATTTTGTTTCTTTAAGTTGTTATTTGATTTGTGTTAATGTGCCAAGTTTATATCAAAATCAGTGAGTAAATTTAAATCTGATTGCTCACAGTTTTCTTCTATTACACAAGAAAGACATAAATTTCTTTAAAATTAGTTGTTCAGTTAGCTTAGTTTTATACCAATTGTTTGAGTGTTTTTAATAATTTTACTCTTGACCCTCATCTTATTACTAAGTTGTTTTACCTTTTCAGTAGTTAAATCTCACCAGAAATTAGTTTAATATTTAATTGAAATCAAATTATAAATTATAATATGTATGAAGATGCTTTGGGGTGTGTGGGAGAAAGCCATTTAGTCCATTTTAGTTTTAAAATCTTGCCCATATAATTTTGATCATTATTAGTCAATTTCTCATCGTGGATGTTTATTATGAGCATTCCATTACACTGGAGAGCACATTGTTTTAATCAGGCATTAATTAATGTATTATGATCATTAATGACCAATTTATCTTTTCTTAGGCATTATAAGTGCATGTTTGCCATGATTTATTTATTAATTTTCCTGCTTTGCCATATACTTTGAGATCTTCAGAATGGACCAATCCCTCTCCTCATTATCATTCTCCAAGTAGATGCTTTTCCTTCTAGGGATTTGACTTCAGGCACTTCTACTAAATTAGTGTATGTGAACAAATTGATGAACTGACTCAACACGCTATATGCTGCCACTATTTATCAAAGATATATATGTTTTGGTTATCAGACCAGCATATCTTTTCTTTTATGCAAACATGAGAAAGCCACCCTGAATATCTTAAGTGATCTCATTCTTACAAGCAATGGAAAACTATAATGAATACTGCCTTCATTATGATCAATTTCTTTATAAACCCCCAATCTTCTCTGTCAGATGTAATTGCATGCCATTTGCCACCCATTCTATTCAATAATTTAGGGTAAATTATATAATTGTGGCTTATGTTATGCTGAACCATCTTACCTCTGCTCATCTGGTTGGTCTTCATGATTTAGTAGCACATATCTATGTAAATGATCAGAATTGTGCATTATAAAAATTACTTATATGTATCATAATATAATAAACCAATTGTTGTACATTTGTAATCTTTTAAATGAGAGTAAGCCACCATGCATTATCCATGATTTAATTAGGTTTTTCCATGATCTTGGCAAATTAACCAAACCAATCCATTTTTATTTATATATTAATTGCACAAACCACCATATGTTTAGCCACACTTACAATCTTATTTATATATGATAAATTGTATAGCAATTGCACTTACTATTTTTTATGTTAAAACAAACGTTCATCTAATTATGTATGGTCGAATGACCTATTTACTTAATTCAGAAGTGCATAATTGCAAACTAAATTATTATCAGGTATGTAACCTCAGCTTATGTTGTTTTATTAATATATATATATATATATATATATATATATATATATATATATATATATATATATATATATATATATATATATATATATATATATATATATATATATATATATATAATCACTTAATAAATTTGCTCTAGATCATTTATCTGTATTCTTGTGGTTATCCTCTATTACTTGAATCTCTATTATTTACTATATTTGAATCAGATGTTTAAATTCAAACCCTTTGTTAAGGTTGCCTTGAATATTATTATGGCTCGGATCGGTAATCAATGTCAAAACAACAGTCTGTGGCATTCTTGATTGGTTACAGTTTATAGATGTTTTTAATTACCCCATTATATATATATATATATATATATATATATATATATATATATATATATATATATATATATATATATATATATATATATATATATATATATATATATATATTTCAAGTCTCTTGCTCTCCGTGTTCTCATTTCTGGACCTGGAGTAATGAAGAGCTTGTTAGTATCATCAAAAGCATTGTTTATGTAGTCATAGACTCTGGAATACAGGTAAATAGTTTGCTTTTTGGTATTGTTCCTGACTTATGTATCTTACACATACTAGTTGGATATACATTTGCTTGGATTCAAGATTTTGTTGAATGAACACACGATTTTGACCAGTACAATATATATTGTAACTTTCCCTATTAATTGTTCAACAAATATGATACACTCTACCATCTATTATACTAGTTCAACAATAAACATTCAAATATAATAATGATAAGGTATGAGACTCTCTATTTGGTTTGAAATTTACTACACATAAAGACATAAGATTGACTTTAGTAAAGATTACAACATAGAGGTTTTAATATTGAGAAGTATATAAAATTCACCCCATAATGGTATTGTTATTGTAGAAATTATTTGGCTACTATCTTATTATAATCTTTAAGAGAAATCCTTGAAACAAACAATGGCTAACATAATATGTCAATTAAAATAATGACAACTATTCTTTTATAATTTAAGAAGCTATAAAATAATATTAACAACACAAACTAAATTAAATTAAAATAATTAATGCTATTCTATGGATATCTCAGGAATCATGATTATGCGTCTCTAAATATAATATTTCAATCATATTGATAATTAAATAATTGAATCACAAGAGGAATTTTGTTGAGATCCAATTATTCAAATAAAACTCACACATACCATTAAAACATCAACTGACTTCTTAAGTTAAAATAAACCTAACTATAATAATAATACATTAAAATTACCAAGCACATTTTATTTCTTACTTTCGTCTAAATAATTTAATTTATTTTCCTAAGATTTATTCTTATCCATATACAAAGAACAATCACAATGGAGTAATCATTTTATTATAATTGAAAGCTTTATCATCCAATCATTATCTCCTAAATCTCACTCAATTAAAAACATTTCTTAATTAATTAGAATTTATCCATTGTAATTGTATTTTTCAGAATTACAATCATTATAATATATTTTGTCAGTAACTTGTACTTTGAAATAATGTATTTCTAAATTTATTTTATAAAATTAATTTCAAAACTGGATTTCAAAATTAGAATGTGATTCTTAAAACATAATATCAATTCTGTTATATGCTATATATTTGTAATAATACTTCATTGCACTTTTCGAATAAATCTTCAATATTTTTTTTTATTTAATAAAATATTAATCCCTATAAATTCCCTTTAATATAATTATAATTTAAGGGTAATCAATAATTAATATATCAATTATAAATTCTTGAATATAACTATTTAGATAAAATATGTAATAAATATATGCTATGTATAATTCTATGTGGATTATGTCCTTTATGGATATGATCTTGGGTGGAAGTGACTCGCAACTGCAATAAAGTTACTAGTACAAACTTCAAATTAAAATACTCATTTATTTTACAATAACAATAATTATTAACAAACAGCTATAAACACTATATTACATAATTAATTAACAAAATAATTATTTAAATATTCCTAAACTTACAATAAAATTATTTACAATATTAACAGATAAAATAATAATCATTTTATACATTCTAGCCTTCACTTTATATTTATTATTAAGTTCATCAAAATAATAAGTTCATCATTATTATCATCATGTATGCTTTATTAATATTATTAAACAGATTTACCTTCCATGAATTATCTTGTGGAGTTATCTTCTTGATCATCTTTCCATAATTACATTATATTTTACAATTCCCAATATTTCAATAAAGTTATAATATTTTAATTATAATTTATACTTACAATTTGTGTGAAAATATGGCACTACCATTTTTCTAATGAAATTACTGCTGTTGTAATAATATTGAAACCAATATAAATAATGTAGCTAAAATAGATAATGAAATTAAGGATTATTTTTTATATGCTATCATTTATTTAATGCATTCTTCCTCTTTCTCATATATATTTCTGTCTTACTTTGATTTCAGGTATCATTATTTAAACAATAATTTATTCAGATTTTAATTGAATACAAAGTATTTGTTTTGTGTATGGTCTGATGACTTTGATGTCAATCCAATAAAATTTAAGAAGAAAAATCTATAAAATTCCTAATAATATCTAATCAACTTTCAATGCCTATTATATTCTTATTTCAGAAAAAACATCACAGATAAGAAACAGAAATTTTTAAAGTAGTATATCAAAATATAGGAACCAAGTTCTCCTTTCTTTATGAGGTGTCATACTTTGAAAGCTTGTCATTCTTTAATGATCATACCCCAATATATCCTGGCTGATCCATCAAGCTTTGAAGTTATATACAACACTCAAGTTTCTGTAGAAAATTCTTTCATCTCTTTCTAATAAAATATATGGGTATTACACATATTAATTTCATTAAACTATCTACTCAGTTTTTTAGGCTGGTATTTTAGCATATCCTGGAATTTCAACTTATCTTTCTATAAACAAAGCAAAACTCTCCATACAGTAGTGCCACCCTGTGCCAACCAGAGTAATCAATGAATTTCAGAAGGCTTGTGAATAAAATCTCTATCTAATGCCTATCTAGGTGCAGTGCTCTCAGATCCAAAGCTCCTCACTGACAATGGCCACAAACCAGAAACTAGTCTGAGGATATTGCATGAGTAGACATTAGATAAGGATTTTATGCACAACTTCTGCCATTCATTGATTACTCTGGTTGGCACAGGGTGGCACTACTGTATGAAGAGTTTTGCTTTGTTTGTAAACAATTATGTGCTAGTATAAGATATAGTGATCATGTGATGCTTAATGGTTTATCTTTCTATACTATATTTTTAGTATCGATAACTATAAACTACTTCTGGGCTGATAATATAATCTGAACTTCTATCATATATTTATCTATTAACATTAGAGATCATGTTATACAACTTATAGTTTACCTAGATTATCATCATATGATACTATTTCTAATATAACAAAACAAGATGATAATTATTTTCCACATTAACATTCATTCCTGTTTCATACTCTCATAGATAACATTATATTTTATAGTATATTTATTGTTATTTTCATAGAATCCTATAATTCTTGATTCATCATCAGTATTTCCTTCCACTTATTAAATATACTTTATTACAAAAGTAATAATCAGCTATTAAGCTAACGCACATGTGCTGTGTGAATTTTTAACTATAAATGAAGTGAGAGTATTCGTTTGTAGTTAAAAATCCACAAAATGCATATGCATTAGCTTAATGGCTAATTATTGCTATTACAGTTTATAAAACATAGTGCTATATAAAATAAATATCTCATTTACATACATTATTATAATAAATTGTAAATTCATTTAAAACACATTTTAGCACAATTAATTTTCAAAACATTATACCTAATAAAACTTAAAGTTAAAACATTATATTATCCACACACTCTTATTTATATAATTCGTGTATACACCATTCATTCTCTAAGCATACTTCATTTTTTAATAATAATAATAATAATAATAATAATAATAATAATAATAATAATAATAATAATAATAATAATAATAATAATAATAATAATAATAATAATAATAATAATAATAATAATAATAATAATAATAATAATAATAATAATAATAATAATAATAATAATAATAATAATAATAATAATAATAATAATAATAATAATAATATATTAATACTTTTTAATCTTATGTATTAGTTCCATATAAAATTATTTCAACTATTGCTAATCCTAATACATAATATTATATTTTATATCAAAAAATAATATCAACAATAAAATTAAAATAATAATTAAAAAATCATTTTTTTTTTAAAAAGAAGAACTCATTTCACCTTTTGATTTAACATCACCATAGAAAAACAAATTGATGTTCAAAATGCCTTGCAAGTTTTGTTCTTTTCATATGCTCTTTTTACTAAAAACACATGTACATTTAAGTAACATTTTACAAATAATCATAATAATTACTTGATAAACATTTCTGAATCTAAGGTTTCCTCAATTACTTCTTCAATATTGATATTTTAAGATACAAATGTATATAATTATAGTCTGGAATAATATCATAATAAAATAGTTGAATGAATATTTACAACAAATATTAACATTAATTTTTCCCATGTTAAAATTTTAAAATATAACAAGTTAGTTTATCATTTAATTTTAATTCAACATATCTCTTCACTTTATTCTTATTTAACATGTCTACCATCTGTTCTGATTATAATTGAATCAGCTAAAAAAATTGGTAATTTTGATGTTATCATAGCAAATTTCTGCTCATTTTAAAGCTTAAAAAGTACCATAAGACACGTTCTCTCTAAAATCATTTTACAAGTAAAAAATAAATAATATTTAAATTTGATGCAAGAACAGTGGCAGAAGGTGGAATTTCAAAGGCATTGATTGGTTGTTACTCATTTTGAACAAAAGGAAGTGCTTGTCAATAATTTTGACAGCTCCAAGTTCTTTGTTTTAATTTTCAAAATGAAATTGAATGTTTTAGAGTATTTGTTAAGTATTTCTTTTACATATTATAAATTATTTTGATAAAATATGCTGAAAGTATAAGATTTTAGTAAAAATTATTTACTTTTACATGAATGTAAATTATGAAAGAAATCAGTGACATACACAACATTTTTAATAGGTAATGAAAGTTCTTTTTAGGTTCTCCACTATATAATATTTTTATAATTATAAATAAAAATGTATTTTTAAAAAAACTTTCATTCACATTCATAATCTAACAAATTATTGATTTGCTTTATGGAAAGTAAACTAAAATGAATATAATATTAAAAGACAATATATTTTTACTGCTGCTTTTGTAATTGACCAATTAAAAGTTTAGAGCTTTAACTCACTTGCCCAACCAGAATTTTTGCAAGCCTAAAGATTAATACTTTTATTAGTTTTAAATACACATAAATTCATATAAGTTTATAGTATTGTAATATATCACCTTCATTATCAGTAATCACTACCAAAAGATAAACAAACATTCCTTCTATCTTTTTTTTAATATTCCTTTTTTTATGATATAATATCTCTATTTGTTAATATAAAGATAATTTTCATTTATATAAGATTTCACATTGTATCAAAACATAATAAATATTAATTCTTATATTTAGCCATTTTATAATTTAATAATCATTAAGTATATGTTAAATATTGTCTTCTTTTAATTTTTCCAAGCTATTTACAACATATCAGTTATTTAATTCAAAAATAAAATTAGTTTCAACTAGACTTATCACTATTCACAAAGTAATTATTTTAATATTTGATACTAATTTTATAAGTTTATGAACTTTATATCTTTGTATTTTACACTAGTTTCTCTGTTATAATACATAACTAATAAAATTATTTAATCTGGTATACATAAGAAAATGTTCTCTTATGTAATAGAAGCTATATTTCCATTTAAGTTAATGCATGTTACTTTCCTTTTTCATGGTTCTTCCAAACAATAATAATATTTTGAACTTTTCTTTTAAAATTCATTTAGCTATCATTTTAATTATGAGTTGACTTTCAAGACTGTAATTAGGTCAAGACAAAGAAACTGGTATAAACTCACTACATGTCATTAAAGATTACCATTAAATATATTATATCCTCAGATAGCTCCCAATTATTATTTTTACTGTTTAAAAAAATAAAATATTTTAAATTTTTAAACTTTTTACAACTGAAGTGAAACAGCTATTTATTTTACTTTTTAATGAATTGATTGCCCAGTTTGTCTGTTCTTTTTACCTTAAACATTTCAGACAAAGTTACACTAGAAAACTAATTAATTAAATTTTACTGGTCAATATCTAAAATCAACTAGTAATTTTTTAAACAATTATATTTTTATCTTTATTTAAAATAATTAAAATTGCCAAACACTTTACAAAACAAATCAACTTAAATAATTTTTAAAACTGAAATTTTAATTATAATTAGGATTTTAATATATGATAGTATTAATTGACTTTCAATAAAAAGTTTAATAATAAATAATTATCTTTAAATTATTATTATTATTATTATTATTTTTATTATTATTATTATCATCATCATTATTATTATTATTATTATTATTATTATTATTATTATTATTATTATTATTATTATTATTATTATTATAAAATAAATTATTATCTTGTCATAAATGTTGTTCTTTTTTTTTACTAGAATTCAATATAGAGTAGTGCATTTATTTGTAAAGGATCCCTGTAATGAAAATAAATGAAGATTAAATATATTACTAATTGCAACTTTTACAAGATCTATTAAATCTGTATAAGAAAATATGTTTGTTTGGATTGAAAACTATTATATTGCATTTATATAATGGTTTATAGTATAAATAATTATAAAATAAGGATAGGTAATACATATCTTTATAGAATTCTACCTTTAACAGCTTGCATGGTTGCAATATGAGAGGCGCTAGTGCCACCTCAATCAAAGAAATTTTGTTTTCTTTTTTAAATTGTGTAAAAACTATAAGAATGATGTCAACATAACTCCTGACATTGTTGCTGTTTGAATTCTTTTTTTAAATGGCATATCACATGTTAATGTTAGACAAAATTTAGATTGTTTATTAATAATTTTTTTAGTAGGTACATTTATTTTTTCTTTTCTGCTCAGTTTACTAAATTGCATAAAGAAGAACAAAGGCACAATTTTCATTTTGGAAAGACTCTGAAGTAAAATGGATTAATAATGTTTCGATGTTTCAAGGCCTTCATCCCAATAAAAATATAATAACGTAAGTATTTAATTTCAATCCCTTTTTTTGGTAGTTTACATTTTTTTATTATTTGATAATATTATTTTATTTTATTATTTGATAAATTATAATCTATTAATGTGTTTATTAATATATTTGAATTTGTATTATTGCATGTAGTATATAAATTATCCTTGTATTCTAATATAACAGTGATTTATGTATAATGTAATTTTGAGGTTAATAAGTATTCAATTCAATTTTTTTTATTTGCATACTATTTTAATTTTTTTATTGTTTGCATAATTTTATTACAATTATAAATTATAGTTTATTAATGTGTGTTTGTATTAATGTGTGTAGTATATAAATTATACTTGTATTCAATATAACATAGTGGTTTATGTGCATTGTAATTATGTGCCTCTGATGCAAGTTTGGGGCAAACTTATTTTATAGACATAATGATTCTTAAAAGGTTTAATAATTTATTAGTGTGTCTATACATTTATTAGTGTGTTTGTCTTTGCACTTGCATGTATGTGTTTGTATAGTAAGTAATAGTTTTTAATTATAAAATAAGGGTATTATAGAGCAGTAGAATGTAAATTTTATGACTGATTATCAGATATACAGAAAGGTTGCAGTTGATAAAGCAATCACAAAATCTACTGGGCATAGTACCAGGTGAAAATATAAACTTTAAAAACCAATAAAGAGAGGTTTCAATTAATGTGCATGGTGATAACCACAATGGTTATGTATACCACATGGAATTGTTTGTAGGCAAACACTGAACTCCTAATTTTTGCTTATGACATGATAATCATTCAGTAAATTCAGTAGTTTTGCCACATCTTGCATCATATTATTTTTAAGTCTAGCAAATGAGTTATATGCAAATAAATTATATATCCATGGGACAATAAATATAACAAGATTGTGTCACTGATGTTCATAAAAATATAAAATGAAGAGATGAAACTCATTTTATCATTGATACAAATAGTAGCCTGTAATTTTTAGTTTTGGATAGACAAAATCCAATTTCTATGATGACAAATGCATATCCACCTGAAAATGATTTATTTTGTACTTTTTATTAAAATGAATATTTTTCTTATAGAAGCCTTGATATTTGTTAATTTTGGAGTACAAAATAAAAATGAAGAATTTTTATGCAACTATTTTTGTAGATTCTGAAGGGTTGAGTTATCTCAGGAAAGAAGTATTATATATAGTTTGAATGACAATTTTGTGAAGAATACAAAACAATTATCAATGAATATATAATTTAAACTTAATTAATGATAAATTAAAAATTATGAACAAAGCAAAAAGTAATAATTATTTTGGATGTTAAAATTTCTTTTTATCTTATTTTTTAATGGTAATCACTATTTGTCTTAGCCTTATTGTTACCCTTACTTTTTCTAGTTTCTAATAATGTAAAGCTTTTTGCTCCAACATTATTAAAACTGAAGTTATTGTTAAAATTGTGTCTCAAATCAGTTTTTTTTTTAATTCAATATGGCACCAAGTACCATAAAATATGGGTTGAGAGTTTATCATGAAATTCAATGCAGCAGCAGCTAATTTATTGAAATTTTTTTTTTTAATTTTTTATAAAAACTGCAGCATGAGGTCAACAGAAATCACAGCATTTGTTGATGCTTTAAAATCTATTTTAATTGGCATATCTTGTGTTGAAATCTGATAAAATTTGAATTTTTTTTTAAATATTTTTATTAATTGATTCATTTATTCTTTTCTTTTCTGCTCAGTTTACTAGTGTGCATGGAGAAGACAAGGCAGAAAATTTTCATTGACCAGACACATTACTAAAATGGATTTAAAATGTATTGATAATTTGCATTTCAAGGTCTTCTAAATATAATCAGAATATCAGCTTGTAATTATTCAATTTTTATTTTTTAATTATTTGAATAGTATTTAATTTTTTTTAATTATTTGATAAATAGAATAATTTAATAATGTGTTTGTGTTTCTATTGATATATCTGTGTAGTATATAGATTACATAATGTTAAATCATTTATGCCTTTTATCATACAATATATAAATTTGTATTCAAATATAACAAAAGTAGTTTGTGTACAATGTAATTTCAGGTCTCTGATTCAAGTTTGAGGCCACTTTATTTTATAGACATATTGATTCTCAAAAAATTTAATAATTTATTAGTATGTTTATATTTGTATTATTGTGTGTTTGCATTTGCAGGTCTCTATTGTATAACAAGTATTTTTTATATATAAAAAGTATAGAGTAGTGCTATGTAAATGTTGATTATCAGATATACAGAAAGTTTGCAGTTGATAAAGCAATCCCAAAATTTACTGGGCATAGTACCATGTGAGAATATAAATACTTCAAGCCAATAAAGAAAGATTTCAAATGGTGTGTGTGTTCTGATAGTGACAATGGTTATGTTTATACCACATGGAATTGTATGCAGGTAAATAATCAAATTCTGATTCTTGCCTATGTTTTGGTACTCATGCTGTGGAGTCAGTACTTTAGCTGCATCTTGCATCACATTATTTTCAAGTCTATAGCTAATAAATGAAATGTATGCAAATAAATTTATATCTCAGTTGGACAATAAATACAAGATAGCATCACTGGTGTGTATAAAGAATATAAACATCACTTGTTGTAATGGTCAAAACATGTCTATCTCGCTAACACACTGCAGAATTTAAACCTGGGACATAGAACTCAACATGAGAAGGGTTACCTCCCAGAAATCCCAAGTTCAAATCCAAAGTCCAAACTCCACAATGCCCTCTATGTGATAACACATTTGATGCTACTAATAGTATAATTTCATGCCGGTGCTGATGATCAGGGACAAAACAAAAGACTCTAAATCTAAAATAGCCCTAGGTTCATTGAACAATAACTTATAGATGTGCCAAAGATAAGTTTAATGTGCTATGTAATTTATATTGCGACCCCGAATAAATAAGGAAAAGAAATAAATTTAATAAAATAGTTTAGCGATATAAATTGGATGGCTATATATGAAAAACAACAAAATGGCTGATAACTCATACTTTGGTTCGTTTAGATAATGTATCCAAAATATAGTGACATGATAGGCATATGCGAGTCACATAAAGTCTAACAGAATTTGAATATTCTAAAATATCTATAATTGGAATCTTAAATGGAGACCGAGAGTCGCTCACGAAGTGATTAACTAGATTATAAGATTGAGCTATACTGAACGGACTTGAAATTTATTTAATTAATAGAATTCTGTTAAATAATTAATAAGGGAAATGTACGGTAGTGCCAGCGAGTATATGTCGAGGAGGGGTGCAGTTTATGAGTATGCAACTTTAAAATATTGAGAAAGGTTTTGGCATGGATATGCATTTTGCCTTTTATTTGGGACATCTCTATCCCACTCACAGCTCAAGCCTGTCCCGCACCCAGGAGCTTCGTAACTGTGGGGACGTATGTGAAATAATTCCCAGGTGCCATTATAGCACTGTACTGGGAACCATGGAGTAAAATAAGGGGGAATGGGTTTAACCAATCATGACCTTTGCCAATGGTAAGATTCCAGCACCCAAGCATATTTACTAGCAACAGAGTTTAATTTTAAAATACTTAGTAAAAAAAATGGCAATTTATTAAGGAACAGAAATAGCTCGCTCTCAAATTTCATATTTTATAGGCCAGCAGAGTCTCAACAAAACTTAGAGAAGTAAATACTCATTTAAAAAAAATTATTATATGCAAAAATACTTTAAAACATATATAAGAGATGGGAGGGGGGAAATGCATGTTTGCAGTTTATAAACTAAGATGGAAACCACGCATTATTTAACTTCCTTACTTAACTTGAATTAGCCTAAAGAAATTAATTAGATATTTTATTATAACACATTTAAATAAGACATTTACAAATATATATATATATATATATATATATATGTAAATGTCTATATATAACACATTTATAATAAGACATTTACAAATATATATAGAAAATCAACCCAAGAACAAGTTCAGCATGCATTAATAAAAAAACGCTTGAATAAATATATTTAAAGAATATATAAAAATTATTAGCTATATAGCGTGAAGGTTTCCAAGATCTCGGGTTGACTTTATTTACCTTGTTCTTTCAAATCCATCCATGGGCATTTCCAAATTTGTAACAAAGTTCTTAAGTAAATTATGATTCTTCTTGGTTTGTTGTTCCACAGCAGCAGTTAGTAGACTTCAGGAGCAGCATTTCCCTGGGCTGGTTCAGTTGGGCTTGAAGATATAGTGACAGGACATCGGATGGTGAATGACGGATGGCCAAGGCACTAGACTCCCAAGGAAAAACAGCCTACTGCCCCGTTACCCCATAATTCTAAGGTTAAATGATTTTAAAATTGGTTCTAAACTAACCAACAAGCCAGTCAGTCCGATAATGCAAATAAAAGCTAATAGAAAATCAATTTCAAAATTACAGAAAATATAACTTCTGCTGTCACAGTATCAAGCAGATTAATTAATAACTCTCTCCTCATAATACACTCAATCAGACCTATTTGTATGTTCTCCCTGATTACAATCTAACCCTGTGATGATAAAATCCATTCGTTAAGTTATTAATACATTTGAAAACACAGACTGCATTTTCTAATTAAAATCTGTTCATAAACACTGTTCTAATCTTATTAAATCTACTAGTAAAACTGGTGCCAATATGGTTAAAATTAGCCACTATTGTTCTTTCCATACCCTCACTGATTTAAAAGAAAATGGCATGTTTTTCAAAACTAATAACACTTTACATTTATAAAACTATCTTTTTGAATTTAATTTCCAGAATATATTTATCTGTAATATTTTATTAAATGCAAATAATTATAGCGAAATAACATCACAAAATAAACAGATTCAAAAACAACAAATTTTAAATAAATATTTTGATAAATTTTAAATATTATCACAGTATGTGTGTAGATGAGAATATGTGACCTACTTTACTGTACAAGCATATACGTTATATATACTTGATGGTTTGAAAATAAAACTGTTTAAAAACAATTTTAATTATTATAAAACCCTGGGCACCCCATTAGACATATAAATTTAAGCGGGATTTCAGTAAATATACCCAGTACACACACAATACGATAAAATTAGGGTTTTAAATAAGGCATGAGGGTAGGAAACAGGAAGGCAAGGTGAAACTAAGATTGGTAGGTCATATCTTACTGTTTTATTGTGTATACAAAAAATATAAAATGAAGAGGTGAAACTTATTTTATCATCAATACAGACAGTAGCCTACAATTTTTAGTTTTTGATAGACAAGAAACCAATTGCTATAATGACAAATACATATCCATCTTCTGGAAATAATTTGTTTTGTATCTTTTATTAGGATGAATTTTTTTCTTATACGTGCCTTGAGAATTGTTACCTTTTGAGATACAAGATAAAAATGAAGAATTCTCATGAGAATAGTTTTGGAGATTCTGAAGATATTAATTATCTCAGGGAAGAAGTATTATATATGGTTTGAAATATAATTTTGTGACAAATACAAAGAAATTATCAATCAAGATGTAATATAAACTTCGTTAATGATAAATTAGAAATTGTGAACAAACAATAAAGTAGTAAATATTTTGGATGTTGAAATTTTTTTTCTCTTATTTTTAAATAGTAATTACCATTTGGCTTAGCCTTGTTGTTTTCCTTTGTTTATTTAGTTTTTATCAGTGTAAAGCTTTTTGCTCTAACATTATTAAAATTGAAGTTATTGTGAAAATTGTGTCTCAAGTTAGATTTTTAAATTTTCACTATTGCACCAAGAATCACAAACAAGTGATTATTCAATTAATTATAAATTATTCATCATTAACTTTTATATTATGGAGGGAAATGATTAAAAGTAAAAATAATCTTAAAAACAATACATCAAATTAAAATTTTAAAAATATATTTTAAATTTTACAAAAATTTCTCTCATAAATTTTTATCGATAAAATATTTTTTTGTAAAAAATACATAAAAAGTAACAAAAATATTTTTTAAAAATATTACCATTCCACTTATAATGATAGAAAAATTCAAAAATAATGAGTAAATTTATATCTAATATTTAACAATGGGTACTTCTTATTTAACAATAAAATCTTCATGTTTGACATAATTGATTAGTTTCTTGCTAAAAAAACATTTCAAATAAAAGCTAAATGAGGAAACCATATGTATTGAGAAACAAATATTTAATGTAATTTTATAAAATAAAAATATATAAGTAATAGTCTAGGTATAAAATTGCATTTTTTAATTTTTCAAAAGCCAAAATTAATTTCACTAAAGTAGAGGTCACATTACACAATGAATATTTGTTCAAAACATTACTACATTTGATCATTTTTAATTGATTTTTCACACAAAGTTGTTGATATTGAGATATTTTTAAATAAAAGTAATTATAATTAAAATATTTTTTTCCTTTATGTTGCTGTCAGAGGAACACAAAAACATTATCGATGTACCAATTCAATCTAATGTCAGAACTGCTGAAATGGTTGATAAAATTGTAGAGTGAATCATATTTTGGGATAAAGTTTAGATGAACATTCAACATCAACTATTCATAAACTATTTGAATTTTAACATTTATGTTGTTTTTTTTTTGAAAATTAATAATAGAAATAATTTCTTACTTCAATTTATATTCTTTCTTTTTAATTGTTGTTTTTTTTGGGGGGGGAGGATAAATTTTTATGTCTCATTCACAATAATGAAAATTGTATTTTTAACCACAATAACAACTTTCCATGTAAAAAAAGAATCATTCATTAATATAAATTAGGATAATTTTGAAAATATTCCTTTGTAAGCTGTACATAAAGAGTAGTATCAAATTCAATGTACTTTTTTGTACAACATAATTACGGAAAGACTTTAGATTTTAGTCTTTTTATTTTACTAGAAGGTAAGGGATAGTTTTGAGGCATCTCCCACAATTTTGGAAATATTTTAGACTTTTATTTTTGTATTCCATTAAAGAAAATGTATGGTTTTGTGACTTGCAATACAGTTGGGAAACACTAGTATGTTTTTGGCATGAGAAAATTATTTTTTTAAACTAAAAATAAAAAAAATTGATAAAAATGGAGCACTAATTGAAGCTGCTAATGAGCTGTTTTGTTAATTCTTAAAAACGTAAACTAAAATATGAAAGTATATGTTTAATTAAATTTAAAAATTTACTTATAAATATTATATTGATAAATAAAGAGTAATCGTCTCAATTTTTCACTCGCCCTAATAAGAATAAAAGATTTTAAGAATAATTACATTGAATCTATAAATCCATACTATTAGTACAAAAGATGACACTGTGGAGAGAAAAGTATAATTTTATAGAGATTATACTTTTGTATTTAACTAAAATTTGCATAAAACATATTTAAATGGAAATATTATTTTTTTTCACATTTCTAAAATATTAAATCATAGTTTTATATATATATATTTAGTTATTTGCAAAATTAAAATCAGCCTTTCCAAACGTGATGAAGTTGTGACCTCTGAAGCACTGGTTCATGGGATAGCGAGACAACTACCACTTTCGATACTTGAACTTCTTACTTTCAGGTGTAAAGCATTTGATTTTTTTGTTATATATTACAATAACCTGACATTTTGTTTAAATACTTTGTATATATCTTTTCATATAACATTAAAACATGACTAGTATCATACAACTCAGAAATATTTCAAATTCGGAGATTTTTTTTTTTAAAGGTAGCTATTTTCTAAAGAAACTTCATCTAAAAACATGAGATTCCAACGATAATGTTTTAAAATAAACGATTTGATTGAACGGCACGCAATATCAGAGTATCTTATATAATTGTTGTTGTTAAAATTATAGGGAAAGAGGTAAACAATAAAATCTTAATTTGTAATAAATGGTTTTTTTAAAAAGAAAAAAAAAATCCTACAACTTTTTAAAAATATTTTCTTGTTTTTTTTAAAACGCAAAAAATTAATGCAATCGAATATAGAATATTATTAGGGTAAATATAAAATTTGGAAATATCTATGAGATGACTAACTAAATTATTATTAATGTGAGAAGGTAGTTTACAGTATAATAGATGATTTGCAAAAGAGTCTGTAGTTAAAGTAAATAGATGTATGGAATTTGGTCAGTAAACAATAAACAAATATGTATATAAACATAGTTATACAAATAAGCATGTAAATAATACTAAAATAGAGATAAAGACTACAAAAACGTGTAGTTAAATAGGCAGAGAAATAGATGTATATACAATATAATAAAAAAATGGATATAGAATTAAAATAATCAAATGAATGGTAAATAAAAATAATATATTTAAGAGAATGGTAACAATGACAATACATATTAAATTAACTATACAAAAACTATAAGTATAAAGATGATTAGATGGATGAAAATATAGTATAAAGTATTTAGAACTTAGAGCTAAAATTATTAAAAGAAGAAAGTAGATTAAATAATTTAAAATTAAAAGAATAATAAATAGTTATTTTAATTAATAAATAATAAAAATGAAAAAATAAATGTAATATTGGATATTGTATAACAATCTATAGAAATTTGCAGGATCTGTTTAGAGCATATGAGTTTATGGTATAATTTGTATACATGGTTACAAGAAAAATGTTTTATAATACCTGATAGCCTAATTTGATTTCTTTCATAATAAAAACAAAATAACCAAGAAAAATTAATTATATTTATTATGAGTTCTTTTCATCGCAATTATTATAATTAAGTCATAAATAAATGTCGGTGTATTGTTTGTGAGCACACACAAAAAAGTGTAATCGCAATGACATTTGGATTTTGAACTAAGAAAGGCATGATTATTTTTAAGATGTCTAAAATGTTTCTAAAGCATCTATTGAGTTTTTTTTTTTTCAAATCAAGAATATAATGTATGTTTCATTCTGTGCAAATAATCATTTTTGTAAACATCCTTTTGACAAATAAAAATTAGTTATGGTTTTTATTTTTTTAAAGCTGTAAAATTGTAAGACAAATTGATAACTAAAAATAAGAGATGAGAAATAAGATTAAAATTATTGTTTTACAAACTTGGAAGTCATTCAGTGTTAAGAAAAAAGATAACTAGAATTTGAATAAAATATATAATAAATGACAATTTATTAATTTGTGAATCTAAAAAAAAAAAAGGTAGACCAATTAAGCAAAAATACACTTGTTCTTTACTACAAGGATGTAAATATTGGAAGTGCAGTGAAAAAAAATTAATTGTAAGTTATAGATAGAAAGAAATTGTAAAAATATGATGTTATATTATATTAAAATTAGTAAAAGTTATTAAATACAGAATTTTGAATGGAGAGATAGGGGAACGTGCACATTATGAATATTTTTATAAAAAAGGGAAAAGAAAAATCATAAAAGGGTCTAAATGAAAAAAACAAATTTGAATTATATATAAAAAAAATGTGTACTTCAAAATTAAAATGTGCAGAATATATTCATCAAGTTATATGTTGCTTGAATTAATTCCGAAAGAAAACAGAAATATATTATCAAGGTAGTATCAAAAATTAAAAATTTAATAATCAGGAAAAATTGCAGTAAATTTAAATGAAAACATGCAAACTAAAAAAATAATTACATTTAACTAAAATCAATAAAAAATACTGGATATTGAGCTAAAAATAGCCACACAATTTGTAGGAAAAAAATACAGCAATTTTAAATAAATATTTTAATATGACAAGACAAAGTATTATAAAAAAAGAATACGAAAATATCGAAAAATCATTCTTTTAAAAAGCTAAATCTTTGATATTCTGTAATATAGTAGCAAAAAAATAATTATTAAAATAAAAAGTGTCACAGTGAAATGTATTACTTTAAATTATAAAAGAAGACAAAAGTTTTAGAGATGTAAAATAACTTATTAGTATTTGAACAAATATTATTTCAATAATACAATACCAAAAGGTACAATTACCGAAAAGGAGATATTTTTGCATAAGAATAATGTAGTGAATGAATATTATTATCAATATGGCATGAAAATTTAAATATTTAAAATCTCTGGTTCATCTAAATCCGTAGCATTGCAAACAAGAATAGTCTTGATCTCTATACTGTTGATTGATTGAGGTAAGGAATGTACATGTAATAACTAAAATAAAATGGTTGGGAAATTTTATCAGAAAGTACATATTGATAAAGAAAATAAAGACAAAATAATACATTTAAATACAGCAGTTTTATTTAAAACAACTTACAAGATAAATGAAAAAATTAGATTTACAATTAAGTTTTTGAAAAAATAAATATCTGTTCAAAAATATTAAATCTTTAAACACATTAAAAAATAAGCAAAACATATACTTCAAAGATTTAAAATTAAATTGAGAGAATGCAAATTTTTCAAGCGCTTATGACAACCAACAGCCAATCAAATCTTAAGTACTGGGACAGAGAATTTAACAAGAAAAGAGCGGTTCCACTCTTTTCTTTACTTGTCTTTCTATATATCCAAGTTGTCATAAGCACTTGAGAAATTTACATTCTCTCAATTTAATTTCAATATCAACTGTGCTTTATAAAATAATATTATTCAAAGATTTAAGTGATAAAAACCTACCTGATGATTAAAAAAAGCAGTACTGTTAGGTGCTTTTTTCAGAAAAATGACTAATTTTATACTATGATGTACAGATGACCAGGATGCTATCACTTTTACTTAATCATTATATCCTGCATTAAGTTTTGAAGTAATACTAAATTATTGGCCAGTTTGTTATAAAGTAGTTATGGAGTGCAAGAATTAAGGCAATCATTAAAAGATCCAATGAATATGAGTGTCAATCTGCAATCGATTTGTACAATATGAACAAATAATTTGATTATATAAAACAATTCCCCTCTGATCCAAAACATCATCAAACAAGTTATATCAAAATTTGGAGAATATTTATTAAAATGCCACAACAGAGAGACTAAGAAATTAAATATTAGTGAGACATCCTAATGTTGAACTGCTTAACAACTCCATTTTACAAAACATTTTATATTAAATTTCAAGTTCAAAGTGAAAAGCAAAATGACTACAACAAAATTAAAATTTCTTAAGTCATAGCCATTTTTCAGATAATGAAATTGCAAATGAAAATTGCTATGATCAAATCATTAATCCAGATTGAAACATAATGATCAAAATTAATAAAAATTAAACTTAAATAATATATATATATATATAATACAGTACCCATTATAAAATATTATATATATAAATAAATAAATTTTAATGGTAAATACAATATTATAGTTTAAATTCTTTTGTAGTGCTTTTGATTATGTGATAATCCTTGTCAGCTTCAACTGAATTTCAAATTTTCAAATGAAATGTTACATATATTTCCATAAGCTGTGTATGGCCATATTCGCAACTTGCATATTAATAACATCATTTTTATATTTATCAATTAATATTGCCTCTTTAATTTTCCTCTTTTTATGATTTCTTTCTTCCATTAATATTTTTATTTCATTACTATTAAATGTAAACTTATAATTACAAGTTTTTTCGTGATCAAAGAATACTGAAGCTTATTAAATTGACTATTTATATTATTTTTAATTTGGTTATATAATAATTGATACTCCTTCAATCTTTTTTCCACAGAAAATCTTGATTCACCGATGTAAAATTTCTGACATCCACATAAAATCTGATAAATTATTTTACTTCTTTGCAATTTAGGAATTATACTCGTAGAATTATTAATCAATCAATTAACATTCGGAGGAACACAAAATGAAATATTATACTTTTCTTTAAATATATTGTTAATTAATTTAGATTGCATGTTATTTATAAGTGGCATAGATATCCATTTTTTATTATGCAAAGTAACATTGCAAACATCTTCTTATTATTAAATGAATTTACTGTATGCATTATTTGGTTTTTATCATAACCAACTTTTAAAAGTTCATTAGTAAAGAGTTCAATATTTACAATTTTATCACTCTTATATTTACATAATTTATCATTGCGATGCAAAAATGATTTCAGACTTAACATTTTATGCATCATTGGAACACGTGATTTAAAATGATACATCTTCTTTCTCCAATAGGTTTAAAAATTAATTTATAATTTAAATCAGTAGCATCTCTAAATATTTGTAAATCCAAAAAAAATATTTTTTTCATTTTGTTCATTCTCAATACTCCATTTTAAATTGATTATATTATTCAGATTATATAAAAGAACATTAATAATGTTTTTAGGACCACAAACAAAAACATCATCAATATATCTAGTATAAATTTTAATATCTTCAAAATTATAAGAATTAAATATATCTTCATATTTTGACAATGTAAAATTACAAATTTGTGCTACCATAGGTAATCCTATTGGCCATTCTTTACCCCTTTTATAAAACTTATCATTATATGCTGCAATAATATTATCACTTATAAATATTAGTGATTCAATAATAAAATATATTAAATGTTTATTTATAGACATATTAATTAATTCAATTTCAAATAAACTTATAGATTCAAGACAATCAATTGATCCATATAATTCCGTTGCATCCAATGAAGCTAACAGATCATTATCATTTATTTTTATATTTTTAATTCTATCAACAAATTCATAAGAAGATGCAGATGTATATTTTCCAAAACCCAACATATCTTGTAATAATTTACCAATATACTTAGAATGATGATTGCTTTTGGTGGATCATTTATGTATAAAACAGCTAAGTATATTGGTAAATTATTACACGATATGTTGGGTTTTGGAAGATATATAATTGCATCTACTTATGAATATGTTGATAGAATTCAAAATTAAAAAATAAATGATAATGATCTGTTAGCTTCCTTGGATTCAACTGAATTATATGGATCAATTGATCATTTTGAATCTATAAATTTAATTGAAATTGAATTAATTAATATGTCTATAAATAAACATTTAATAAATTTTATTATTGAATCACTAAAATTTATAAGTGACAATATTATTGCAGCATATAATGATAAGTTTTATAAAAGGGGTAAATGATGGCCAATGGAATTACCTATGGTAGCACAAATTGTCAAAATATGAATATATTATATTTAATTCTTATAATTTTGAAGATATTAAAATTTATACTAGATATGTTGATGATGTTTTTGCTTGTGGTTCTAAAGACATTATTGATGTTCTTTTATCTAATCTGAATAATTTAAACAATTTAAAATGGACTATTGAGAATGAACAAAATGGAAAAATACAATTTTTGGATTTACAAATATTTAGAGATGCTACTGATTTAAATTATAAAATAATTTTTAAACCTATTGGAGAAATAGAATATATTCATTTTAAATCACATGTTCCAATGATGCATAAAATGGCAAGTCTGAAATCATTTTTGCATCGCAATGATAAATTATGTAAATATAAGAGTGAAAAAAGTTTAAATATTGAACTCTTTACTAATGAACTTTTAAGAGTTGGTTATGATAAAAACCAAATATTGCATACAGTAAATACATTTAATATAAAGAAGAGGGTTTGCAATGTTACTTTAGATAATAAAAAATGGATATCTATGCAAATTTATAAATAACACACTATCTAAATTAATTAAGAATATATTTAAAGAAAAGTATAATATTTCATTTTGTGTTCCTCCAAATGTTAATTGATTGATTATTAATTCTAAAAGTATAATTGCTAAATTGCAAAGAAGTAATATAATTTATCAGATTTCATGTGGATGTCAAAAATTTGACATTGGTGAATCAAGATGTTCTGTGGAAAAAAGATTGAAGGAGCATCAATTATCATATAACCGAATTATTTAATACAGCTTCAGTATTCTTTGACCATGAAAAAACTTGTAATTATAAGTTTACATTTAATAGTAATGAAATAAAAATATTAATGGAAAAAAGAGATCATAAAAAGAGGAAAATTAAAGAGGCAATATTAATTGATAAATATAAGAATGCTGTTAATAATAGGCAAGTTGTGAATGTGGCCATACACAGCTAATGGAAATATAAGTAACATTAAGTTTGAAAATTTGAAATTCAGTTAAAGCTGCCAAGGATTTTCACATAATCGAAAGCACTACAAAATAATTTAAACTCTAATATTGTATTTACCAATTATATATATATATATATATATATATATATATATATTGGTAAATACATATATTATTTTTATTATTTATTATATATATATATATATATATATATATATATATATATATATATATATAAATCATACATAACAAATAAGTAATAAAAATAATATTGAATACACTCTACAAAACTCAATATGCTTATATAAAATAAATAACTGAATATTAGCTACAACCAGTTTATGATAGTTTATGCCATCTTGAGTACTAATTGAAGGTTAATATTTAAATCTCATTAAAGTCACACAAAAGCACATTTCCCACATGAATGACCAACTTTCCATAAATTACATCAGTTAATTACAATGTTTTTTAATACATTGTCCAACATATTTATATATTATAGATTTTTATTTTTTATTTTATTTCAAGTCATTTTCTACAAATAAAAATGGCCTGAATGAAAAAAAAATCAAATAATCATATTTTATAATTATGACAGGCAATGTATTAAATAAACAGTGTGATTGTGTGAATGTACATAATTTATGGACAATTAGACATTTATGTGGGAACAGTAGTGTTGTGTGATTTTAATGTAATTTAAATATTAATGTTTAATTGCTACTTGGAGTAGGCATAAACTGATGTAAACTGGTGACAGTTATAGTTAATATTCAGTTAATTATTTTATTATAGGCATACTGAATTTTGTAGAGTGTATTCTAGAGTATTTTCATATATATATATATATATATATATATATATATATATATATATATATATATATATATATATATATATATATAATTAAGTTTCAACCAGTAACGACCTAAACATTCACAGAAAATATAGTAATCAATATTTCTGACTGCTGTCAAGGCAACCTTCACACCTTTTAATATATATATATATATATATGAAAAACAAAAAAAACACAAGTTAAAAAACTTGCTATCGCTTGTATTTATGATAACAGATGGCGTTCTACCAAAAACATTGTCAAGCGTAGTTTTCTGTTTACATAAATGTCAGAGCGAGCATTCACTATCTCTAACTTTAATTCCACTTTCAGATCATGATTTCAAGCTATTTGCTATCATCAGTGAAAGACAGGAATAAGAAACTAGATCTAAACACAAACTCTGAGCATTTATGAAACAGTTTCTATTCAGCTTGCAAGTATGAATCTTTTAGACACGTTAATGTCTTCAAACTCAGCATAGCAAGCCAGGTAGCTACATGGGTCTGATCTCAGTTCAGCATCACCACATAGTAGAAGCCTCTGCAATATACATCATTGCAAGAAAGACCTCAAAGGTACATTTATGAACAAAAAAAAAACACAAGTTAAAAAACTTGCTAATGCTTGTATTTATGATATTGCAGAATCTTCTACTATGTGGTGATGCTGAACTGAGATCAAACCCATGTAGCTATCTGGCTTGCTATGCTGAGTTTGAAGACATTAACATGTTTAAAAGATTCACGCTTGCAAGCTGAATAGAAACTGTTTCATAAATGCTCAGAGTTTGTGTTTAGATCTAGTTTCTTATTTCTGTCTTTCACTGACGATAGCAAATAGCTTGAAATCATGATCTGAAAGTGGAATTAAAGTTAGAGATAGTGAATGCTCGCTCTGACATTTATGTAAACAGAAAACTATGCTTGATGGTGTTTTTGGTAGAACACCATCTGTTATCATATATATATATATATATATATAATATTTTAATATCTGGAGTCAAGACTTTTATGTGCTCTTTGGCCATCCACTCTGTCTCACACAAACAATGCACATGACCACACACTTGTGAAAAAGACAAATGATCTCCAATATACATATTTTGTGCTGAACTAGCACCCATCAGTTGGTATATATATATATATATATATATATATATATATAATTTGTTATGTGAGATAGAGTGTGGATGACCAAAAAGATCTTGAAAATCTGTATTCAAATCCCCTATATATTTGTAATTAAAACATTACAAATTCAATTTGAATCCTGACCATCCTTTTCTGTGTATTTAAATGAACAAGGTTCTATACATGAAGAGTCCGAGTGACTTAACATCAAATGGGCATGACAATAATACTAGCAGTAAGAAGGAAAATTGAGCATTCATTTATTAGATGTTTAATGGTATGGATGATTTAAAAGTTGGAGGATAGACTAGATTGAAGCCATCCCATTAATGTGTGAAGAATTGCCGTCTTAATGTATACTGAGCAATGATTATATATATATATATATATATATATATATATATATATATATATATATATATATATATATATATATATATATATATATGGGGGTGTGGGAGATAATAATCTGGATCAACTGATGAGTGTTGGTTCAGCACAAAATACATATATTGGAGATAATTTATCTTTTTTACATCTGTGTTGTCACATGTATCAGTTATAAAGACAGAGTGGATGGCCAAAGCAAGGTAGAATGTCTCTATTCAAATTCTCTATTATTGATATTGTACTGTTTATTTATATATGTTACGAATATATTGGCATTTGGTAAAAGAAAAAGTAAATTTAATGATCTTTTACAAAGACACATTTTAGTCTTTGTTTTTATTAGTGTAATTTTTTTTTTTAAAAAAAACATACAATTAAAGTTAAAAATAAAAATTTAAATTGAAAAGAATAAAAGACATGCAAGTTTCAATTAGTAAATTTTTTCTAACTCTGATTAAAGATGATGGAATTATATAAAAAAGACTTTATAACTAAAATTGAAGAAAGAATATACAAGATTATTATCTTGTACGCTGATAAAAGGACAAAAGAAAATAGATGATCAGAGAAGTCTAAAAATGGATCGCGAATATAAAATGTGAGAAAAACTTAAAACTGTGTCTTTGTCTTTTCCTTAACTAGCAGTTTACATTAGATCTGAGATAGAGAAAATATCCTATTCCAGACTACTCATATGCAGGACTACCAATACTCATATGCTGAAGTGGATTACCATGTGGAGTGGAACCATACCTTTCAGGTCACATAGGTGACTCAGAAAAACCATTGCGTCTAGCCATTAGGTTAGGCCAAGAACCTACAAAAATGTCAACAGAGAGAAACTAGTTAACATCAATGAGCTTTTCAAAACACACACTACAAAACTTACCAGTAAGATTATTCATATCCCGATTATGATTAAATTAAGTGTTTGCAAACAATCCTTACTATAAGCTTATAATACTACTACTAATAGAGACATTTGCATAATTATCATTCAAAGAATTTCCTGGAAGACACTTAAGTGAACTTTAATTATTAAACTATTTTAGTTAGTTGATTTAATGTCTGCATTAGTATGCATGTATCCTGTCCAACTTATTAGTAATTTGTCTTTTTAATATTTTAATTTGTTAGAATAAAATATTTATTTCTAATATCAACTATTCATTATGTGTAATTAATGATAATTATTAATTTTATTAATGTTAGTTTATTAAAATTTGTGTGTATAATTTACCTTTGCCAATATTTGTTGTTTAAGCCCTGGGAATAATATTCTCTAAAAAAATAAAATTATGAAAAATCATAACCCTGACCTTTTAGTTACTTGCGACAAAATTATGGGATACAAAGAAGTTAGGAGTGTATTGATTATGATGCTCTCTTATAAATTAAAACTAACTTCATTGGCAATTCCTGTCATAATAATTAGTAGGCCAGTTAATCAGAAAATATAGCTATGTTTTTGGAAATATGAACAAGATATTTTTCTACATCATAACTTGATTAACTTTCACTTAATAGTGTGTAAAAAAAAAGCCTACCAGAATCTATCAAAACATGAAAAACATTACAATATATATATATATGTGTGTGTGTGTGTTCATATAATTGAATATTTGTAAACACAGTAATTAGATATATGTAATGTATAACTAAAAATTTTATTCACTTATGAGTGCTTTTGACTATCTTCTCAGTCTTTGACAACTAACACTTTGAAAAGCTAACTTTCCCCCAATCCCATGATCTTAATGTTTTCTACCTGTCTGTTAATTAAGTTTTGTTTGTATTTATATATTAACATAGCTTCCTTTATTTTTTTTTGTTATTTTTTTTCCAATTTGCAATATTTTTACATTATATAGCAACAAAAGGAAAGTAAAGGATGCTATTCTAATATACAAATACAAACAAGACTTAATTAACAGACAGGCAGATAACATTAAGATCATGGAATTGTGAGAAGGTTATCCTTTCAATATGTTAGTTGACAAAGACCAGGAGGATAGTCAAAAGCAATCCTAAGTGGATAAAATTTTTAAAGTTATATTTTACATATATCTAATTACTGTATTTATAAATATTCAATTATAAGATTATGTACATTGATTTGAAGAAATACAAACATCGATTTATAATATATATATATATATATATATATATATGTAAACAATATTTATAATATTATATATATATATATATATATATGTAAACAATAAGTTTTTTCCTTTAATAATTATACTCCAATTTTTATAACTGGCTTGAAATATGAATATATATGTAAAAAGCAGTAATTTATGGACTGCTGACCGTACAAATAACATGAACAAATATAAACCAAGAATAAAAAAGGATCATATGTGAAGTAAATAGTTTAGAGAACAAACATATAACAATGATATCATTTATAGAATTATAAGAATAAATAATAATGGGCTGGATATATTGAAAAATTAGATAAGAAAAAAATGTAAGAGATCTAAAACAAAACCACCCATAAGATGGACATGAAAGCTTTTTGGAATAATGTGGTGAAGAAAGTCTAAATTTTGGGGGGAATGAATAAACAAAAAAAAACTATGTGTTGAATTGATAATAGTAAAAGTGATCATATATTAGATTGAGTAATAATACAACAGTTATTACTACATTTTATTAATTGTTTATTTTACATGGCATTTTAAAATGTTTAATACGTTCTTACTGTGTATTTCTCCAAAGATTTTAAGTATTATATTTTGTATTGATAATCTAATGTTACTTTAAATCTTCTAATGTTAATTGCCAGTTAGGCTTAGCTTTAATCAGCTTATGTTTTTTTTCTTGAAATTATTGTTACTTTTGTTATTATTGCTTGTTAAGTCTTTTGCTTCTGTTCAATTAATCTCATCTGATATTTAAACACATACATTAATCATTGAGAATAAGAATCTATTTATCATTATCTTCACGTAACAATAATATTATTAATTTCATCTTAAGATTATTATATGTTGACAATATGTCTCAAAAAATTAATTATTGTTTAAGTAAAATTTTCATTATTCCTTATAGGATTATAAAAGAGAGAGAAAAATGTAAGCTGTTCGTTACATTTAGAATGAAAAAAACCATCTTAAATGTTTAATAATAATAAATAAATAGAGACTTTTTATTTTATAAACATTTATATAATAAATGATACATATAAATTTTATAAGAAAGATAAAATGAAAAATATTCCATAGCCTCAAGATTATATAAGTTATCTCTTTGATGAATTCTTTTGATTATTTGACAAAACTAAATAAAAGGTTGCTGATGGGCGTATAATATTAAATATAAAAAGCAACTTCGTTTAAAAAATAAAATAAAATAAAATTACAAAGTGAAACAATACAGACAAAACAGAAACACATTTTAGACCATTTTTAATATATATATAGCAACAAAAAAGTTTCTTATTAATAGAAAAAAATACTTTAATTTTTTTAGAAGCTTAAAAATATCAACGCAGGGCAAAATCCAAAATATTCACTTCATTTTTTGTCGTTACAATTATTATTACTATGAATTGATTATTCATAATGTAAACAAACATATGACTAATTTAACAATGCGATTTAACTGAAATGGAGATTTCACTATTGATTTTTTGAGACAAAAAAAAAAAGTATAATTTTATTTTTCATATGCTTTGTAGGCCTTAATAGTGACATTTGCAAAATATTGAAGGTAACAAAAGCATATAAACGGTGTGTGAGTAGTCACTTATGTGTAAAAGTCACTTTGTTTGTATTTACAATCAAAAAAAATAATGTTAAACAATTCTTAAACCATCTGGCCATTCTAATTCCAGAAAGATAAGACAAAAACGAAATAGGGAAGATTAATAATGGAAAAAAAATAATCTAAAAATGGTATTTGTGATGACCTTACAAAACAGTTTGCTAACTGCAAATAAATTTACATGTAAATCATTCCGTTTCATTATTTTGTTTATTTGATATTTTGCATGATGCCTTTTAATACTTCAGCAGAATATGTTTCTTTCTAAAATACTTCAATAAAATGTCTAATTGCAGCTCTCAGTCTAACGTATTCTCTGATACCTTTTTCCAATGGAAACAGTTGCCATCACACATCTTCATAATGTCTATGATATAATACTTACAATAAGCAGGTGGTATATCTCTCCCATGAAAGCCAACTCAAGTTATCACAAAACACTCTTTTAGAAAATCTTGCATTATTTATTTATTTTAAATGTCCAATCCAATAAAGTCATGGTGTTTTAATAATGTATTCTATAGTAATACACTTAGCAAGTAGAAAAACATTTACTGCTTATTATAATTCTACCATAGTTTGATTAAAACTTTGTGAAACACCCTTAAATGAATGTTTTAATGGCTCTATATTGCACTGATAGAGTATACATTTCTATACAATGAATTAGGTAAAATAACAGCTTTAAATACAAATAATTTAATTGAAGTAGTAATTTCTTTGATGGAATATTATATATTTTAACTTTAAAAAGCAGCCATAGCATATTGAAATCTGTATTGTAAATCGAAATCTAATTCAAAAATTCTTCACTAAACTAACATGCTATTTAAAAATGGGTTTACATTCTCAAGTAGATAACTATCCAAGGTAAAATTAGCTAAGGAATTTTTTTCCCATCATGGATTAATAGAGAATGCGGTTTTTTTTTAAACATTGACTGATAAACCAAAGTCTTTATATGTTGCATTTAGAGCATTAAATGCATCCTGTAAATTTTTTATTGAACTGTCAAAAATAGTGCAATCATTAGCTTAAAGTAAATCCAGAATTTAAGGAGAAGTTTTTGCTTTCACTTAATTGATTCAAATTAAAATTGTCACTATCAAACCTGTAATATATCTTAATGCTTGTTTAATTATAACTGATTATAAACAATTCCAAGAATTATTGTCATAACAATTGGGAATAATGTTGAATCAAGTACAACTATTTGTTTAACATTTATTTTCATTTTAAATGCATAAGATTTTCTATTTTAATAATAGCACTTTCATATTATTTCATCATATAAAAGCTGTATAATATATATAAATTTTTGTGGACAATCAATTTAAACCAATACATGATTCAGTCTTATTAACTAAATCAAGTGTCTTGATCTAATCAATAAAAGCAACATATAAATTACTTCTTTGTTCTGGAAGCTTTTTTTACATATGTCTGACAATAAAATTACATCTGTACTGCTTCTTCATTCTCAAAAATCTCATTGGCTTTCTGGTAATCATATTCAACAAAATTATTGAAACTACAGTAATCAATAATAAAAATATTTCACTTGTAATCACTGCATACTGTTTATTCCCTTTGCATTTAAAATTTGAAATAATAAAAGCCTCCTTAATATCAGTGATCACAACTTCATGGTTCAATATTTTCCCCAAAATGTTCTAACATTATAATTTTTTCAGATATTTCATTAGGACCTGCAGTGTTCTATTTTTATGGTTTCAAAGAACTGTTTTGACTTTAGTACACTAGATATATTTAAGAAAACCTTAATGCATAGATAAAATAAATATATTTTTTAAATTTCTCATCTCAATTTTTGCATCATTATTCAAAAGATGATCAAAATACTTTTTATACCTGTTCTAAATATCAATGTCATCATTGTGATAACATTTATCAAGCCAATATATGCATCAAAACAAAGATCTAGAATTATTATAATCAGGATTTTCTTCTTGTTTTAAGTCACAAATCATTTTTAAGACGTCTGGTTAGTCATTAATGTTTTGCCTTCAGTTTTATAAATTATCTATTAATCTGTAATTATTTAAATATCACATGTTATTTTTTAACAAAATTAACAATAGTGTGATTGGTGTCAGAACACTCTCAAAGAACAAAGCATATCAAATTGGTAACTTTAGTTATTAAACATTAATTTGCAAAATAGTTACTTTTAAACAGTAACATAATTATTCTGAAAATATAATTGTAATTTTTTTAAAATGTCAAATTTGCACTTGTAAGTGTAAGTGCTCAGATAATATGAACTTTGCTTATATACTAACACCTAATAATATTATAATTTATTAAATGGCATTGTTTTGTGAGTGGATGCATCTATGTTCTTTTATGGTGCTTATTCTGCTTACAAAAAGGTTTGCAATAGTCAATCTATATGTTGTGCACAAATTTAATAATAACAAACTATCTAAATTTAGAGCACCCATACATTTAGTTTAAAAAATGTGAATTAAAACCTACCTTTAGAAAAAATTATATTTTCATTGTATCCAAAAAGAAATAAAAAAAATATTTTTCTGTATTCACTGAATCTGAACTTGGAACATATTCATCAATAAAATGGGTAGTACCATTGTATAAACAAATTATAACATCATTAGTCTTTTGTTGATACAATGAAGAATTACAAAAGTAAAAGGTTCTGTAATAGACATCACAACAAATCCATCATCAAACCTTCTCCTTTGTTAACTGATTTGCTTTTCCAAAAAAAACTTATAGAAATCTGTTGCATTAAAGTTCCTTTATTTAGAGATGGGTTTACTAAGAGTGTCTATATTAATCTTACATCTCTTTGTCCACTAGCATAGTTCTTTACTATGGTTTTGGAGGATTGGATTAAGTAAAGTTTAAATACTCCACATATCAACCTATCATTAAAAATATGTAATGATTATCAATAGCAGTATCACTCATTCCTATTTTACCACTGCTATTAATATTATTATTACTTTTGTTTAATATTTCAATTACCATAATGAGTAATCCACCAGGTATAACAATTTAGTCAGATTTCTACACTGTTTTAGACCCATTTTGTGGGTTCTTTCATTTTCATAGTAAACAGGTGGATCTCTATACAGGGTTGTCTAAACATAAGTCTTTGTCAGTCAAACCTTTTGCATCACTAAAGTCCAGTTTCAAACTAATTCATTATTGATTGTTATGGCTCAAAAAAGATAACAGCTAAGGACTGCTGAAATCCTAATTCTATCCCTTTCATTGCTTTCTTAATTCTTGAGGCCATAAGCTAAAAAAAGAAATATGTGTCAGAATTTCTGTATGTTTAGTTAAAGGATGGAATTGTTGCACAAATACAGAATTTCATTGTCACAATTAGTATAAAGTGATGTTGAATAGTATAAAGGCTCATGATGATTAACTTAATTGACTAAAAAAGGAAAGAAGAAAGATAGAATAATGAAAAGAAGGAAAACAAACAGACTGTATTGGAAACAGTATCTACCTTTTGATAAAGCAATGTCCTATCCTATAAGGCAGCAGAAGATATTTTGGTTTAGGCACTGTTTGTTTTTATTTACAGATCCCATCAAAAGTTTAAGAATGGTCACTGACACAATAATAAAATATAATAGTAATAAATTTATCATTTTTATATTCTGGAGGCTGTAAAGATATAAGCAAAGTAGAAACATAAATATTACAAAGTTAAAGATCTAAATTGTTTTTAATGATAATTGTTTACTTAACTGGAAAAAAAAAACCAGGTTATAATGTCAAATGAGAGAATATGTCAAGAACTTAAAAGAAACTCTTTATTCTTAAATATGACATTATTGGTCTTTATAAAGTTAAAAGAAAAAAACTGGAAAATACAATTGTTTTGAAATACAAGCACATACTTTAATTGAAGCATATATTAAATAACATTGTGGAGATTTTTTTTTAGAAAGAATGGGAAGATTAATCATTCGCATTTTGATAAAAAAAATAGAGAACAAAATTTTATTTAGATATATAGTTTTTGACCAATTAAAAATATTTTAATTTATCACACAGAAAATCTGACTGTAAATATATATATATATATTGAAAGGTTTTAGATACGAAATAGAAAGGAAAGTTGTTAAGAACTTTTAAAATTTACTAAAAAATACAATTTTGTGTTATATTTTAATTAACAGAAAATATGTATTTAAAGACTTAATGTGAAATAGATTTAAATAGATGTAAAATATGCGTTAATATAAAACAAGAAAGACAAAAAATATTTATAAAAAGATTGATATCACTACTCCAATGAATAAATTTAAGCTTGATCTTGAAAATCATTAAAAAATATTTATAGACATTTAATGACAATTCTGCATTGAACAAGTTCAATAAAAAGTGATATTCTACTTAAAAGCACTATTAATAAAGCTGATACAAAAAGCAGAAATATATTTGGAAATTTTGCCTGAAATAAAAAAAAAGCATAAATAAAAGAAAACACATATATGTATTGAACCCTTGCTTACTTGCTAATATTGAGAAAAACACTCTGGCTAAATTCTTAATAAAAACACCTTTATTTTTTTTTCATGTGTCATAGCCTCGGCCAGTATGCGAACCCGCTAACCTGGGACAACTGCTTGTAAGGTGGTTGTGCTGACCTCTCAACCACCAAAGCTTGAGAAAGCACCTTCAAATTTACGATCAACTTATCAAAACAAGTCAAGAATTGGTGGTTGAGAGATCGGCGATAGCTGCTTTACAAGCAGTTGTCCCGGGTTAGCGGGTTATGATGCTATGACACATGAGAAAAAAAACTTCGCAAAACAAATACTTATTAAAACAATAATAGATACTTTGACTAGTTCAGAATATATTTCTAATTTATTATATCTAATAAAATGAACATTTAAAATAATTTATCATATTTAAATAATAAACTAGGAAAAATCAATTTCCCAGCTCATTTATTATACTAACAGTTTAAATTATGACCAGCTCATTATTTACTACTAAAAAAGATGGTTCAATTAAAACAATAACAAAAATTATGAAATTCTTGCACGTGACATTCAGCAAGGTACACTGTTGGTTTAACATTGAGGATGTATCCCAAAAAATATACTCACAATGGCATAAAAATATTACCCCTAATTAATTTATATAACAAAATACTACATTGTAATATTCTCATATCTTATAACACACATAAATAATCCATATTAAACAATCTATGAAATTTATTATAAAACAATAAATCAATTACAATTCTTTCATAAAAGATAATATTTAAATTTAACATTACCTAAAAAAATGTTTCATTATCATTCCATCTAACTCTTATAATTATTCAATATCTCAGGTTCTTCTTCTTCTTCTTCTTCTAATAATAATAATAATAATAATAATAATAATAATAATAATAATAATAATAATAATAATAATAATAATAATAATAATAATAATAATAATAATAATAATAATAATAATAATAATAATAATAATAATAATAATAATAATAATAATAATAATAATAGTAGTAGTAGTAGCAGTAGTAGTAGTAGTAGTAGTAGAAGTCATAGTCGTAGTCATAGTCGTAGTCATAGTTGTAGTCGTAGTTGTAGTCATAGTAGTAGTAGTAGTAGTAGCAGTAGTAGTAGTAGTAGTAGTAGTAGTAATAATAATAATAATAATAATAATAATAATAATACTATGTAATTAAATATAATGAGGAATTTTGCATATATTCAACTACTCTTACAAAACACCAAGAAACAACAAGAATATTTTAATGATTCTTAAAATTGTACACACACACATATATATATATAATTAAGTTTGATATCTGTATTCTTTCCACAATATATGTAATATATATATATCAAAATACAGTAAAATTTACATAAATTATTCACTCTTGTAATCAAACACATATGAAGACCCTTGTCCTCTTTTAAACATACTAAGTCATTAAAAGGAATCAACAATATAATAAAATTAAAAATAAAAATAATATTAAAATGAAATGGTTTTCAATGCCATTTATATCGGATGAGCAGGTCCAGTTTATTAGGAGAATTTATAATGGTTTGTGTCATATTGCTTTTTTCTCAACAAATAATATAAATAGATTACTTAATAACTCTAAAATTCAAAATTCAAAGTATAATCAAAATTTTATTATAAATAGATTGATATGTGGATGTGGTTTACAATACATTGGTGAATCTAAGTGTACATTTGAGAAAAGAATAAAAGAGCATATTCTTTTATATAATAGAATTTAAAAAGAGAAAAAATCTGGAATAGATGTAAATAAATACTCATCATCAGTTATATTTGATCATAATAAATCTTGTCAATATAGATTTAAATTTGATTATAAAATTATGAAAATGATTCAAATTGAACATTGTCATAATAAACGTAAAATAAAAGAGGCTATGTTGATTTCAAGAAATCATCAAATGTTAATGAATTGTCAGTCATCAAATGTTAAGATACCAGAATTGTGGGAAATCTGAATTGAACTATGGGTATTTTTAAAGGTTGTCTCGTTTTGATTATTCAATGTTATATAGTTGATAAAGACTACAAAATGTATAGTTGAAAGTACTTCTAAAAACAATATAATTTATGTAAATTTTACTGTATTTTGATATATATATATATATATATATTCATATGTCATATTCGTTGACCAGGAAGCGAAATAGGGTCAGATGCATGTAAGGCAGCTATGCTAACCACTAGATCATCAATGCCTGACTATCATCACACACATATTTGACTATTAATACTCTTCAATAAATGTAAATAAAATTATAAATTTTTATAAGACATCATATAAAATATTTTATTTCTTATGTGACATTTACAAAAGACTTTATATTCTTAATATAATTGCAATATTAAATATTCTAAAATTGGCATTGTATAATTCTTATAATCATCAATAATAAAATCTTATATAATAATAATATGTTTTATTAATTATTTAATCATGTGCAATAATATAACAATCCAAAGAATCTTTATAAATCGAATGTGTGGATACAATGATATAAAAAAAAAAAAAAAACACTTGGACACATCAAATTCTCAAGACAATATGAATTCAAAAACATTAAAAATTTTATATTATTTAACAATATACTATATTTACAACAATATAAATCTATAGAGTTTAATTTTTTTTCAAAAAATAACAAAAGAAAATTAATTACATTAAAATATTTACATAAGAAAACATCATGAAAATAAATAAACACCATATAACCTTTACTCTGACTATTTGATGTGTAAAATAGAATATATGATAAATTATACTGGTAATATTACTATTTTATATCATTATGAGAACAATATTCCTTTGTTATTATCATACTAAAACAATAACAATAAATAAATACAATTTATTTAACTAGTAATATGTTTCACCTTTTTGGAAAGTAATTATAGTAATGCCTATTAATTATAAAATTTAAATTGAAGTTAGCACTTATTCAAAATTTAACATATAACATTATATTAAAAAAGATTAGGCACATCATTTATATACCAGTAAATAATTTATCTTTACCTTTCAGATATATTTTAACATTTCAAATGTAAACTCAAAGAAAAATATAAAATAGCATTCAGATATTATGTTTCATCATTCTCTCTCACAATCAAACAAAATATGAATTAAATATTTGAGTTTACTGTTATCTATTATTGATATATCTCTAAGAATATCAAATCATTCCTTTTCTGCTTTCTCTATAAGCAATAAATAATTAAATATCATTTGTGATAATTTTTTCTTTCCTCTTGCATTCACAAATATTGACAATTTTCAACAGTCTGATTATTATTCTAACCAAATTTTAAATGATCATTTATAATGTAATATTCAGTGGTGATTAATAGTGATTATAGGGAGGGATATGAATACAATAATAACTCAAATGATTATAAAATATCACGGTTACAGTGCTTAAGAGCATATATTTATCATGTACCCTAAATTTTGATCATGGTTTCTATCTGAGCTTTTACTTGAGCTTTTATTGAACTATGGAAAGAACACAACTGCCCATGTACTAAATATCCAGAACATTGTTACCTGTATTCCATTCCTTAATTCACAACAATATTTTTCACATATAATATTCCTCCTCAATATCCCTAGCACCGAGAATTCCATTTTGTAACTAATTCCCCAAACCACTATCTTTTATCTTCCACATTCTAAATATTCCTTCTAACAGCACAAAGTAATTCTAATTATGTTAAATAAAATAATCTTCAAACCACATTTCCAAAATAAATATCAAATAAAACTCAAGAAGGTTCAAAACACTGTATACACAAATGATTTCAATAAAATATCCATTGTTTTCACACATTCACTTATATTATAGTGCTAGATAATTTAGAGATCAACATTTTATTATATTATATCAAAACAGATAAAGTCTATAATGATATATTAGAAACTCATAATCATATTCAAAAATATGCATATTTAAGCATTCATAAAAATATTTAAATACCTTTAGATAACTCACAATAATATTTTTAATCATATAAATATGATTCCATCTGGCTTTAATATTCAAGAAATATGATTAATAAAAGAATATATACATTAAAATATCATTAAAATGCATAATAATTTACATTCAATTCCAACAATTATTAGAATTAAATATGGCAATCTCCTTCTCTCTTTGAAAGAGTTATAAGTATTTTATTTTTATCTTTCAGAAAAATAATTTTTTTTGATACCTAATATTTTTCTTTCTTTATTAAAATAAATTATTTCAATATTAAAACTGAGCATACTTCTAATTATAAAGATATTAAAAATATTAATAATAATAACAATAGTAAATATTAATATTATAAAAATCAAAAGTAATAAAATGCAAAGATGCTAACGTTCTTATTTGCTTCCATTCCTCCAGTGCCAAACTTTCTCCATTGTGACTGAGGATGGAAAAGCTTTAACAAAACTTCTCACCCCCCCCCTGCCATGTTGAACAAAATTTCATAATGCACATAATTATGTATTTTAAAATCTTTATGAAATACTGTCCATCCACACTGGATAAATAGTTTATCTAAGTCCATTTTCTTAGCATTTCCAGGTGAACATGTATTTCAGATCAAAAATATTCATTAATATAATTTTCATATTAGATAAGAATTTTTCATGTACATATATGTTTTTATCAGACTGGTCCAGACTATGGAAAAATATAGTCGCATTAATATTCCTTCATCACAAAGCATTTATAAAACATTTTGAAGACTAAGATTATTTATCAGCTTGATTTTTTTTCAGTAGACAATTTTCGTTCACATTTTTCTCTAACATATATGCTCATATTTAAATAGTAATAATTTATCAGAGACATTACTTAAAAATTCAAGATTTTTATCTTTTCAAACATGCACATATTAATTAAATAATTTCTTGCACTTTGTATTGTCTCTTCATTCAGGTAATATTTCATATAAGATATAACAATAATCTGAAAATAATATCAAAATTTATCATTTTTAATAAAAAAAATCTTTTAAAATGCATAGTTGAAAAGTCAGTTTCTCTTAATATTGATATGCACAATTTTAAAAATATATAATGTTCATTCAGATCATTCTCTTTTAAACAAACTAGTAGTAAAACATTTTTACATATACATTGCAAATAATATAAAATATATTCACATTTATAAAATTCCTTCATATGTATTTAATTCATTTGCATAAAATCACTTGCAATTCCTTTTTTCTTTTTAAAATGCATATAGCTTATGAAATAGCTTTCAACAATTATCACCAGCATAATGATAAGATATACATTTCTTGACAGTTTATATTTATAAGAGTTTTTCAAAATTGTTAAATACAAATGTTTATTCACCTCATACATACTAGAAATATTAAATACAAAGTTCTTATGAATCTTTAAGCTTTCCTCAGTTATATGGTAGAAACTTCCACAGCTTATGTTAAGCATCAGGCTGCTGATTTGATGACAACTATTGATCTACATAAAATTAGCATGACCTCATTAAGCTTCAATGTGAAAATATTACTGACAGGGAATGAATTCATTTACCCAAACATTAAATACATTAAAATAATTATTTAAAATTATACTTTCTACTTTAATAAAAAAAAATTATAAAAAATTAAAACCTTTAAAAACATGACCAGATTAGACAAACACAATGAGACAAGATTAGACAAGAACTGACTAAAACGATTAGACTGATTGAACAGTTATATATTTTTTTCTCATAAGAACTTTATTGATTATATAATATGCTTACATTAGTACAATGTTGAAATCAATGCAGTTAATGACAAAACCAAGATGATCTTCACACAACTAATCTTGCAGTCAGGAACAACTAAGTGTACAGCCCAAGCATCATAAACAGAATTCTGCTATGGAAATAAGGTCCCATGTAGTCTTAAAAATAAATAAAGAAGTTAATTATTTGTCTCTATCATGGATAGTCTGAAGCTTTGATATGAATAATTGACAGAGATTATTGATGGTAGGATTAAAGATAAGCATACATCTAATGGATCAATATGCAAAGAGTAAGAATGTGGAAATTCTATTAGATGGAAACACACCATTGCCAATACTATTAATCAGGGTAATGAGAGTGGGATTCTGGCTTATATAGATGAAGGCTGTAATATCTCTATAACATTGAAGTGAGTTACAGTGACAGAAAACATGCAACATAGTCCCATAAACCCTATGACAAAAAGGGCAGACCTAGTCTATGTGTCAAAAACCATTACATGTGACCAGAAAATGGTTTGTAAAAAAACATTTTGGTTTACCATGATTAGAAAGTCTAAATATTTAGTCCATAAGTCACCACTTGAATTTTTTAATAACAGTATGATTTGAAAAAGGTAAAAGAAATGGATAAAGAGGAGTATTATTATTAATAAGATGATATGCCTCACAAAAGTTAATTTGTTGAGAATTTGGTTTAATAGGTATAATGGTAAATTCTAAGATGTGCTCTAATAGGGACAACAACCAGGTTTTCTCAGGAAGAGGAGGGATGTCCATGGGAAAAACAGCAATGAAGCATAATGCATCAGGGAACCAATAAATTTTTTTTAGGATGGTATTATAAGCACATTGAAATTCAAACATTGAAATGGAGTGAAGTGAAAGTCCATTGAGTTGTGTATGCTTCTGAAGATTTCTGGGACTACTCACTACAGTCCTGTCCATCCAGAAAAGTTTTGAGCATAATGTGTTTATTTTCCTAATAAACTCTCATGAGAAATTGATAACCAGCATGAAATAAGAAATCATTGGAAATGGTAGAATGGTCACAAGTGAGGTCTTTGCAAAAAAAGACATATAGATTTTTTGATAATGAAGATGTGATCTTGTGAGTAGAGTTGAGAAGTGATTCTTGTATGTTTTTTTCTTATTGCTGAGGTAGAGTTAAAGATCAGAAAACCCCAAAATTTTAGGAGTTTGGCAGAAAATAGATACGATAGCATTTACAGAAAATAACTTCCATGCCAAGGATTTTCACATGTTGAAAGTCAACCCAGACTCAGTGGAAAAGATCTGCAGAATTTCTGCAAGTTTGTGTATTAGCTTTTGGGAAGGGAGAAAAATAGCCAAGTCATCCATGAAAGAGATATGGGGGGGGGTTGATTTCTTCAGTGCTGGGAAGTATATACTGGAAAGATTCTGCTCAAATTTAATTAATAATGGTTTAATATAAATTATAAAAAGCAGGGTACTCAGCAGGGAGTGCTGCAGAATAGAATTTGTGGAGAGAAAGAGAAAGAAATCCTCTCATTTAGGGAGATGGAAATGTCCCTATTATTGAGGGGATTTATACCTAAACATTGATTTCATTGGTTGATCCAAGTTTTTCTTAAATACTAATTTATACATAAATTAAATTATTTTATCTACAAAATAATTTTTTAATATCATGACTCATAATTCGAACTTTATTTTGTAACATTTATTTAATATTTCGTAATATAATACCTTTATTCAAACTATTAAAATATTTTTAATAACCTGAATATTATTTTTAAAATAGAAAATATTATTTAGACAGCATAATAAAAATTAATTGCCACTTTTAAAATAAAATTCAGAAGATTATTGGCAACATTTAGTGTTTCTAATTTTTATTAACAAGAAATTAAAAGTTAATATCTTTTCCTAAAAACATGAAAGCTCAAAGACAAATACACACACTTTTAAAGATATCTGACACTTTTAAAACATTCTAGGATAATTTAATTAATAATTATTTAAAATATTAACTTAAATAAATAAAATGATTTAAAATATATTAGATATATTATACGATATTTAATAGTATAATTAAACTATTGTTTTCATATTATATTCTTTAAATTTAATAAACATTAATTAATTTTATCTTTTACATAACATATCTGTTACTTTTATCATTTAAATTATATTAAAACAACTTTAAAATACTATAAATATATAAATATTTGAACAGATGAATAATGGATACATAAATAGAAAGACAACATGTAGATAGATAAGCAGATAGATAAATTAATGGATAATTAAACAAGTAGGTAGGTAGATAATGTAATTAGACAGACTAAAGGAAAGACAGATAAATACATTACTTACATAATAGAAAGACAGACAGACATACATACAGACAGACAGACAGACAGACAGATAGACAGATGGTAGTAGTAGTAGTAGTAGATGGATAGTGGTGGATAGGTTGGTTGGTGGTGGTGGTGGGGGGGGGGGGGGGGGGGGGGGGATAGATAGATAGATAGATAGATAGATAGATAGACAGATAGATAGACAGATAGATAGACAGATAGATAGATAGATAGATAGATAGATAGATAGATAGATAGATAGATAGATAGATAGATAGATAGATAGATAGATAGATAGATAGATAGATAGATAGATAGATAGATAGATAGATAGATAGATAGATAGATAGATAAATAAGATCAACTATCCATTTAATTAATGCACAGTGTTAGAATGTTTAATGAGTGGTGAACTTTAATTGGCTTTTACTCAAATACAGTATGAATTATATCATTAAAGCTAATAATATAAAATATGTTATATATTTATGTGACGTATGGGTAATATACAATAATGTTTAATAAAGTTAGTGGTATAAAACATATAATTATTTGTCTGGTATCAATTTGTGGTTATGTAATTGATTTCTCTATTGAAGAAGAAGTTCAGTCAACTAGACTTTTAAATAGTGTTTATTTTCACAATTAGAATCTGTCTCATTTAATTACTATTTGTAAAAATATTAGTATTGTTTGTACTGAAGTTTTTATACAAACTTTAAAATGAAAACAAAAATAATGTTTCTATCTAAAATAATTGGATATTTTACTGGCTAAATATTCTTAATGCAACAGTTTATTTCAAGATTTATTAAAACTTTTTGGTGTTTTCATTGCATATATAATATTTTTGTTTTACATTGGTTTGATTTTAATTGTAGTTAGTTTGGTATTGACAATCGCTAATACTTAGCTAAATGTAGACTTTCTGTTAATTTTATTTTGGTTCATTTTTAAATAATCCTTATTTACTTTTTTATTTATTTAGATATTTTATTTCTATGTGCTGAAAATGAAATAATTATTTATATATTACATTAATGCCAAAAGTTTGATTAGATGACCATTAAGTTTTACTGTACTTAAAAATATTTTTGTGTTTTGCACTAAATGTGAATTATTGTCGATCCTGTATAAGGATTGTTTGTTATGTTTTCATCTGACTGTCTTAATTAATGTGTACATATTTATTTAATATAATAGCTTTAATCATTTGTTTAAATTACAATAATGATTATACATTTGTAATTCCCCTTTACACACCATGAGCTTTGGTGAATTAGGTATTATTGAACTCTCATACTAAATTAATATGCCAAGATTTCACAACAAATGCATCAAACTAATGCTTCTTAAGTAAAAAAAAATGTTATGTTGATATGCAATTGGTTTTAATAAAAGTGTTTACTCAGAATGATTTACTTATAGATATTTTTTTCCTATATATGGACAACTAAATTTTTTTAAAAAAAAATGTAAATGGTGCTTTAGATATTTGATATCATTCCAGCCATTTTAAAACGATTAATATTCTAACTTCATCAAAAAAGAGAACAAAAAAGAACAAAATATTAAAGATATACATTTTTCTAATAATTTTATCATTCAGTAGAAAAATGATAAACAGATTTACTGATATCTCTATAACAAATGATTGAAATCAATCTTTTGTTCAATGATAATGCAATTGTTACAACTTGCCACTAGAAGTGATATGACATGAGCAATGTAATTCATAACTTTGTATTTACAATCAATAAATAAATTATCAATTAACAAACACAAATTAACCTGGTATATTTTCTCGTAATTAATAATAACCTGGTACCTGTTTACTTATCAATATTGCGTATGAGTAACTATTTGAATAGACCCAAATTATTTTTAAGTTCACCTAGTCAGACTTCAATTGCAAATCATAATAAGGTGGTTTTGTAAACACAATTGCAACATAACTTTTTTTATATATCTCAATATGGCTTGTTAGTTTATATATTTTATCAAAGACAATATTGTCTTTGGATTTTTTTGCAACAAACCCATTGTCTCATTGTGTTCCCTTAAGACTATCAATATTGCAATTTTTAGAATGAATTTATGATAATTTTTACTGCAAACCATGCTTAAACTACTTTACATGTCCATTTATTTCATGTTTTAAGCTTTGTTTATTTGGACACACATGCTTATATATAGAAAATGCAAAACCATAAAACTGCAATACTTGTTAGGCAGTCATAAAAAGTCATATATATATATATATACCTGGGTCTCATTTTACGCGGACTTATTTAACACGATTTTGAAGTTATGCAATTCACGTTTCACTGGAAGTCGAACTCCAATAATGAGCTATTACTTTAAATAATATATTTTGCACACTTACATTATATTGAAAGTAATAGAACATTTATTGAATCATTCTTATAATTTTATATGGAAGTATGGCAAATGTATTCACACTGTAGATTTACTAAACCATTCATAGGCCATAACTATTATTTTTAAATATCCAAAAGATTACTATGTTCACTGTATTTTTGGCATAGATTAGGGAATGACTCTCTTCCAATTCGCCTGTACCTCACCCCGGGGAATCTTGTCATTCCTGATTCACCTGTACCTCACTTCAGAGAATCTTGAATTATTTTCATCATAGCTCCAAATCAGGAGTGTGACCTAGCTCTTGGATATGTTTAGCTAGCATTGTGGGAGCTCTTCTTGAATAGCCGTACACCAGACCATGGCAACTTCACACCTAGCAAGTTTTTTCTAAGTATTAGTCCACCTGAAGTGGCATACTTCATCATCATTGTTATTTGATTTATAAAGTGTATATTGGCCAAGATGCTGTATCTTCCTTCCTAACATATATGCATGCACTGCCACCCCCCACTTGTATTTATCTTATGCCTAGTTAGTAAAGTCTATAGTGATAATACACCCACTAACCATTTATCGCTTAAGTAATTTCATTGGAGTTTTGATCCAATTATTTTAAATTGCTCTCCCCCCTCTTACAATCAAGCAAAGGTACCAAGTTTGCTTCACATGTGTGATTCGAAGATATTATACGAGTAAAAATACTTAGTTCAATATGTATTAAATAATTGTTGTTTCTTTAAAATGATTTATGAATTATTTTGTTAAAATAATCTTAATGAAAAGGTCTCCACGTAACACCATGGTTAAGTTATTATTTGATAAATTAGCGAAACCTTTGCAATCGTATTCCTGCCTTAAGGCTATTATATATATATGAATTTCATCTACCACCAGATAAATGTACTATCTCAATGAAGTATACTTCTGAAAATTTTACATGTGCTACCACACCCTATAACTGTATTAATCAAAATCAGTATTAAAGCAAAATCAATATTAAATGCTATTTTAGCATGCATTTATAACACTTGTATACTTTTGAATATTTTTACATGTGCTCATGCACTATATAATTGTATTAAAACAAAACCACTGTTAAATGTTATTTTATTATTTATTCATAAACATGTAACTTGGAATATTTCTACATATGCCCCCGCATTATATAAATGTATCAAAACAAAATCATTATTAAATGTTACTTTATTATTAATAAATCATGTAAATTTTTGAATAGTTTTATATATGCAACCGCATTATGTATCTGTCTGTATTAAAGATACCAATGGTAAATATATTTTGTTTCTTTTGTCAACTCAATCTGCAGCATGAAATCGTAAAGTATAAATGTCTGAATCATTTAATAAACCTGTGTCATAAAATATTATCTCATAGTCGATTCCTATCATTTGCTTAATATAGTTTTTTAGACCTGAGTTAAGCTATCTCTTGGTTCACTCAATATCTCCAAAAATCATCATCACTGTAGGACTCATATATTATGCTGCAGCTCTGGGTCATGAAATAATTAATTTACATGATATCACCATGGGTGTTATCCATAGAGTTATAGATTTAGGGAATGGACAAACAGGTTAGAACTCATGATTGCTCATGACCTGGGTATCTTGGGCATGATTGGATTCAAGGTATTTTTGCTCAGATTCTAAGTCTTGTTGAATGGATATACATTTTTGATTGGTACAGTGGATTTTTTTTACTGGGCTTGGTGACCAAATCATGAGGCTTGAATTAATACCACAACCCTGGGCAGGATGTTTATATTTTTTCTGTAAATATTAAAAGAAAGATATGTCAGTTTTTTAACTATCTGGCATTATATATATATAAACTGTAACATAAATTAAAGTATGCTCAAAATATCCATTATATTAAATAATTAAGAAACGATTCAAATATAAATATTTAGCTTAATAAATGAAAAAGAATTGTTGTAGCTTTTTATTTTATTTTTATATTAAAGAGCAAAGAATTATGTAGCTTTTTATTTTATTTTTATATCAAAGAGCAAAGAATTAAGTATGCAACTTGCTGAACATAAGCTACTAAACAAAAGATCAGACTGAGTTATCAAATCATATTAAGGGTCATTGGTTAAATGAAATATACTCCTGGATAGTAGCTATATAGCCATAAGGTCATAAATATTAAAATGATGAGTAGGAATAAATTACATATTTCTATAATTAGATTTCTTAATATATCACAATATCAATAATTATAAACAAATTATTAATAACAACTATTATAACTCAGGTATATGGAAATCCAGTGAGTGAATACACTAGTAACTCAATAAAATATCTGCTCAGGTATACAGACAGTAGATTTTATCCACTTTCATTTCTTAGTTTGATGTTAAGTGCATATCCAAACAAATACCAAGTGAATATGGTCTAGCAGGGCGCCAATAGATTATTTGAATCTAGACACAGTTATATCTAATAACCTTTGACATGTACCAGATTTGAATCCCTTTTGGTACCTTATTTCTTACAAAATGTATGATTTTGATTTTAGATCCATAACACTGTATGCACTAATATTTAAGTAAACACCTAGGTAACATAAAACATCTTTAAACTGAAGTGGAATTCATTAGACATAAATCATTTCTTAGATCTTAGCATAACAAATGTGTTTCAATATTTTTTATAAGTTTTATTAGCTTAGATTACTATTAATTTAGGATGGCAATTCACTCATCCTTGCATGAAATAGATGATGGGATGGTGGTTATAATAATACTAAGAAATCACTAAATACTATGAAATCAATATTTATTTATGGCCTTTAAACATTTAAACAGCTCATTAATTAAAACATTGATGATGATGATGATGACGATAATGACAATGGTTTCAACCACAGCTTTAAGACTAAGCCTAAACATAAAACCTAATTTTTAAAAAGAAATTCATAATTATTGTTAATCTTAGCATATTTAATCATATCTTAAACAACTAATATTCAACCATTGATGATGAATGATCACACTTGATAAAGATTACTCTTAATGAAATATATACACCTCGTTTAATAACACAAACTAATATTTATTACTACATTTCTAACATATACATAATTTTTTTATATTTACATGAAAATTTATATTAACAATAACAATAATCATAATCGACTGTTTTAAAATCATAACATTAAATTTTAAATTCTTCCCCCTTTCCCATAAATGTATTTCAAAAGTATATTGTATTAAATTGGATAACCGATTTGTTAAAATGTTCCATCCACAAGAAAAGTATTTCATATAAAAAAAAATATTCACTCACTGGCACACATACCTTATAATCTAACATGTAAGCAGAATGTTAAAAAAAAATGTTATTAGAATTGAAAGAGCAAGTTTTACCGAACAAGTTTTAAATCATTTTCTCCCCCTCCCTTCTACCTCTGATATGCTATACTTTCTTAAAACAAAATAATTTAATATTTTAACACTGCTTATTACTTCACATTCACTCGCAATTATACACATGTAAAAAATATTATTATGTGGGTGTGTGTTTTATCCCATAATAACAAGATATTATTTAAAACCAAAATAATAATACAAAAAATTATCTTACACGTTAATATTTCATAACTGTAAATTAATAAACAAATAATTTTGATACATTCAAGATCATTTATGAAGCTCAAAGTTATTATTAGTAAGACATTCTTGGTTTTAATCAATCTGAATAGTCTTTAAAAGTTCTTTAAATAAAATATACCACTTTATTGCTAGAATTTTATTAAGACTCTGCTATCATAAAGAAAATATATCAAAAAAAAATTATACTACCAGTTCTTTGTAGCGACTTCTAATGAGTCAAATTTCTCTTGTTTAATGTCTATCTTTGGCAGCAACAATTTCCGTGTTTCTTTGGAACAATCTCTTTCTTAAAGTGTATAATTATTTGATGATGATGATTCTATTGAGGTTATTTGCTTTAGTAGACAATTTGGAACTCCTTATATTAATTTTTCTTCTCTTCCTGTCAAGCATGATTCTTTTAGTGGATGATGGACAGCAGTTGTTTTCACGTTTATAAATTTTCTGGGTTTAAACTCAGTTACTGGAACAATTAATTGGACTTGATGATTAATATTTATCAGTAGATTAATTCATCTTTCTGATCTCTTTCGAATGCAGGTGAATGTTTTCTTCTTTCCAGCTAAAACATCTTATTTCTCTGGTCAGTTGAAAGGTGTAGAATATTATTTTTCAGACAAGACATCTTTTCTTTCCTATATGATCGGCAGCTCCACAATGGTCAGGTCTTGATGGGACACATATCTAATTTTTCTATCCCACCATTTCTTATATTTTCAACATTTAAAACTTCATAAAAAAATGATTTTAAAAAAAACTATCTAGCAGAACTAAAAATGTGTGTCTGCTTTAGTTTCAATATTTTTTTAAAAAGTCTCTATCACAAATATATTATAATAACAATAATCTAATAACTCAACTGATTTTCCAGACTACTTTTATATCTGATTTTTGAGTCAACTCACCTGATTAGAGTGATAGTGTGAATTGCTATTTTTGACCAACCCAAAAAATCACACACCTGGTTTTCAGACACTTTTGTCTTAAAAAAAAATAGACTTAATCCTTTTTCCTTTTTTACATATATCTGTAATATCTAAAATTGGAGTTTCTTTTCTTTAATCTTAAGATGAGACAATTTCAAAATTAGAGTTCCCACCAAGCTTAAGTTCCCAAAATGACAGACAATCATTTACAAAAACAAAATTGCTACAAAAATAGATATCTGATTTAACACAAAATTGTAAAAAAAATAATTTGACAGATTTAACCCTTCTTTTTCTTTCAATATTTAATAAAAGTAAATTTCTGTATGTAATGTATACAAAATACTTTATCATTTCAAATCATTCATAAACTGTCATTACAATAATCTAATTGCCAGCTTAGTAATTATAACCCTAATATTTATAATTAAATCCTTAGCTTTTAAATCCCAATTACAATTATAGAAAAGCAAAATAGAGGTATAGAATAAGACATTGGAATTGATCAAGCATAGGTTAATTTTAAAGAAAGTTAAATATCTGAAATATAAAACAATTCAATAGCTTACACATACACTGCCTATACGTATGCATTATAACTTTGCCTTTTAAAAGAAAAATTAAATATTGAATAGTTTAAATGTGTGTATTACCTTTCTATCAACACACAAAGAATATTAATTGTTGACCCACTCTCTTTCTATCTAAAGCTTTTAGAACTGGACCTTGTATGGTTTAAACTTGGATGCCCTACAACTTCCTTTTATATAAAAATGTGATGATGATTTTTGTTCATTTTCTCTCATGCACATTACTATAAATTTAGCCAATGACCAAATTGTAATGGCACAATACATACCCTGAACATATGTAAAAACATTTTTTATTCACTATAGATGTATGTAAAAGATTTTATGAGTTGTAATAATATGCTGACTGATTTAAATGCCATCAATGCTAAAGTGCATATATGTAAAACAAAAATTATTATTCAGCACACTTTGTAAATGCATACTTCTTGTACTTGAGAATTGAGTGAACCAGCTTCAAATTGTACATTCTGTATCACTGTGTTGGCTGGTGCCCTTATATAACTTTGGCAATAGGTGTTATTTGAGAGTACAGAATGAGATGATGGATTTTAATCTGGATAATTGGGTTATAGTAAGGAATCGATAGATAAAGTGTATACAGTAATAAGCAAAAAAAGACATTTAGTAGAAGCCATAAATAATCATACTTAAAGTCTGTTCTAGGTGCAGAAGAATGACCAAGATAAGATGGAAAGCATACAAATCCAGCAATAGGGTAATATTTTGCTTTTATTATATTTACTTTCCATATTTTGTATTTATAATAAATCATAAGGATAGCTATGCAAGAAAAATGCACCTAGTATATATGTAGTGATAATCAGAGGCAAGTCAGATAAAAAATGGGGAATCAAGTATAATGGTAAGGTAGGAGATAGTGGAAGATGGGGGGGAGTAGTGGTAATCCTGTTAGTGATAGATATAAATAGTTAGCTGCACAGTGATATATTTAACCATTTTTCTTACAAATAATTAGTGTATTGACTAAGAGTTACTAGATTGAACCGTAAAAAAATGGAGAGCAATGAGAATGAAAATAGCGGATCAGAAAATGAAAGGAGTCATCTTGAAGTAGAACAGGAAAGTGTAATAGAGACCTCTAGCCCAGAGATTACTTTCAAGAATCCAAAAGACTTAATGAATACCAGGAAGCTAAAACCAAGAACAAAATAGGGTTACCATAGCCTGATAATGCTAATTCACAGCATGTTTGAAAAACAGGCTGTAGAATTCCGAGGATATTTTGAGGGGATAAAATGACGTACTCAGCAAGAAGATGAGAGATGTCAGAGGATTGAGAAGAAAAGTGAAGACATGGAAGATCAGATGAAGTAGAGCTTGAGAGAAGCAACACTAAATATACAAGATGCAAAAGACTAAGTGCCATCAGATACATGATCAAGTTCAAGGCTTGAAAACTATAGTAACTGAAATGCAACAGAGCATCAAGGTACATGATGAAAAATTAAACGATCTTCAAGAGAACAAGAAAAAATTACAGATCAAGAGTGTGAAATGGAGAAAAATGTAAAACATGGTCAAGAAGCATCTAAAAAGTTGATGAAAGAGTTGAAAGAAACAGTCCAGAGAGAGATAAGATAAAATAAGTTCAGAGTTGAAGGAGACTATTGAAGACTTACATCAGGAAATGAAGCATCTGAAATTAAGAAATAAAATCACATCAGGAAATGGAGCAGCTGAAAATTAAAACCACATTATGTGACTGAGATGGATCATCTAAAGTCAATAATACCCAGAGGATGGAAGCTAGATGCCATCATCAGCAAATAGATGATGAAGACCCACCAGATAAGGAACATGAAAATCAGACATTGATTAAAGAACCAGCCCCAGTCAAAGAAAATCCAGAAATGAGTAACCTAGGCAACCAAAAGATTAGTTCCAACATGGCCAAGTTAAATCCAAATACAAGTATTTTGTGGAGAACCTGGAGACAGCCCACAAGAACATTTGGGTAACCTAAAATGACTTTTTTCCCACTCAGCTGGACATAAAGAACAAGTGTCCATCGCCAGCCACTACCTGAGCAGAACAGCTAAAGATTGGTAGAACTCATTGCCACAAAAACTAAGGACCTTTGGGGATTATAGGGCAGCCATTCTAAAGAGTTACTGGAATGAAGATCATCAGGATATCTTACATGCCTTATCAATAGAAAAATATAAACCCAGCAATAATAAAACACACACACAATTTTTGTGCATCAAGTTTCAAGTATGAGGTCATTGACAGCCTTTGAAAATTTAACACACACAATTTAAGGCATCCAAAGCCTTATGAACCTCCAGATTGAAAATCATAGGTAGAACCAAATGAGTAATCCACATATACAGTCTGGACATATAGTGACTAATGAATATGGATCACTATCACAAAAAAGAAGTTATAATATGGTTATAGATTCTATTTCAGTTCTATTTAGGGTAATAAAATAATAAAAAAATGGCTAGAGATAGATGGGGTTATAGGAAGTAAACAAAATATATATGTAAATAAATCAGAAAGGATGAGTGTAATATAGATAAGTAGAATTAATTTTTTTTACAAGTTATAAATATAATTATTGACAACAGATAAAATAGCAGCAGCAAGTAAAACTATTTTTTTAACATTTTTTTTTGTTTTTTATAAGTCTGGGAAAATGAAGCAGTCGACCTGACACTCAGATCGAGCTTCACCACCCACTCAAAATCTCTCACCACCAAACCATTTTCAAACTTCATCCTTATGAACATATACATATTTATTAATGCATATATTTTGTAATTTAACTAATAAAGTGATAACTGACAAAGATATATATATATATATATATATATATATATATATATATATATATATATATATATATATATATATATATATATATATATATCTTAAAATAATTATTTTTAATAAGCAAATATTTTAATTCATATGAGTGCATAATTGGCATGTATATATTATAGGTGATGGGAGATTACTGTAAAAATATATTTCAAATAAAAATTTATATGTTTATTGTATATTTCAAAAAATATATTTAATATATTATTTATTTAAGTGATGGCGGTCAGAAGAATCAAAGATGACACAATCCTTGTCAAAATATTCTCAAATATAATTAAGACAATTACCAGAAACCCATTTGTCCATCTAAAATGTATCATAATTTTATAAAAATAATATAAAAATCCATTAGTGGAAATTTATCCATTTTAAAACTGTTTTAAAATCACAGACTATATTTTAAAACAATCATTCAAGAAACTTTGACAGATTGCACTTTCTTTAAATCTTATTCAAACAAAATATGCATCCAGTCAGCAAACTCCAGACCTGCTAAGTGGATAAAGTGCCCCAGGTCTGGCAGCTAAGTGCTTTCTAACATCAGAAAAAGAGTATAAATGCTGCTGGATCTGAACCCCCAAAAAAGAAGAACTACATTTAAGTGACTGTTGCTAACCAATTCCATGTCGGTTATTCACAGAATGTCTGAGTAGAAAGGGACTTCAAGCCACCTTTTCCTTTGTCCTGAGATGATCTCCTTACCATGCTGAGCCTGAGTGAGATCAAACTGCCAGTGCCTTAGTTGATGCCCATACAAATAAGAATACATTTCTGCCTACCTTGAAGACATCACTGCTATAGTTAAACATGTAGGTGTACACATTTATGATGCTTATTGCTGCTAATCTCTTGCTTGTCTATATTTTATAAATTAGAATTTGTTTTATCATTTAATTCATCTCTTAAATTTATTATATCTATCGATTCTTAACCCTAAATTATCTAAATGTAATTCTAATCATCCGATGTAATTCTAATCTTCTGACTCATGCTTGTTTTTATAATTTTTTTTTAGTGTGGTAAAATTTTGATATTAATAGTTATTTTGATGTTAAATATGTATATGAAATGTAGAATATTGATTAACTCCAATCATACAAGCTGCGTTTCTATTTCTATAGAAATAAGAGGGGATAGATTTCATTAAATCATTATTTTTGTAATGCTACACTAGGCTCGTAGTGTTGAGTTAATGAATAATAAAAGGTTTTTCTATTAATAGTCATGTGGTTTTGTTAATACATTTAAATACAATTCTTATTTTCTCTGGTGTAGATTTATAGATTTTTTTTTATTGTTTCTTTATTGATGTGTCCAAGTTTGCCAAAGTTGGCAAATAATTATTCCCTTTTAGCATTTACATTACGCTAATAAACGGGTTCCCAACCCTATGCCCGCAGGCACCATTTACCTGTGCCCACCACTATCCAAAAATGATAAAAAATTATCTATCTGATACAAATAAATTTAATTTTTAAAATTTCTTATAAATTATTGTATTATATTGTAATCAAATTGTAGGGCATATTATACTTTTACAGCATAAAAATATAAATGTTAATTATATGTTGAAATTTTATTTTTGAAATAAATATTTTTTTGTACATTATGTGTATTACTAACAATATCCAACTATAAATTTACATTGAAAAAATAAATGGTGCATGCCATCTGGTTGAAAAAAATAAATGGTGCCCGCCACCTGGACGGTATTATAGAATGTGCTCTTAAGTGCAAAAAGGTTGGGGATCCTTGCACTAATATATTCTCTTTTCTAAATAAAAATAAGTTAGGAAGGGGGAGATTTAAGCTCTAATAAAATGAGTAAAAGTTTATTGAATCATTCTTATAATTTTATATCGAAGTAAATGCTTATATCCAAAATTTATCACCTTTCAGTGATATACATATAGATGACAAGTAGAATAAATTAACTGATTTGTAACCAGAAAATTAATATCACCTGTGAGTGATTTAAAATGTCATATGTATGTAAACCAAAAACTACCTGTAACTCAGTACCATAAATGCTTATATCCAAAACCATCACCTGCTTCTGAAACAAAACTTAAATGTTGTTAAATTGCATCCCTAACTTAATCACCTGCGAGAGAAACAATCCAATAATCATTGCAATTATTATTTTTACTTATTAATTTATTATTTAAATATTTGGCTTTCATTAAATTAATTTAAATTATAACTTCTGCTTAAGGTTTTGATTTTGCTCATCATTGTTATTGAATCACTATTATCATTGGTATTAATTATTTACTCATTGATTAATTAGCTATTAGTTATTAAGAATTATGATCCATATTTAGGCATTATGTTCATGCAACACCTATATATAGCTGTATTGTTAAATATGCCAGTTTCCTATAGTCTCATGTTTTACCGATGTGCTACTTCCAGCACGCGATTAAGGAGAAATACTGCTGTGACCTCACATATGTCATCCACAAGGTAGTAAATCTTTGAGCATTGGTAAAGAAACTGAGGCTAGGTTGGACAAGAAATCTCAATAACCTCATTTCGATCAGTCTTTTGTTGATTTGCTAAAACTCTGGATTTTGTTGTAAGAATGTACAAATTTGACCAAATTTGGCCGTTACTATATATATATATAAACAATGAATACTTGTTATAAAGATACTATATGTAATTTCCAAATAATTTTAATGGTAAAAATAATAAAATATATATTTTAATTAATTAATTCAGCAGTTAATCTATTATATACAGTCTTTTGAATCTAAACAAGTACTTTTGATTAATTTATTAACCCTCTTCAACTGCCAATTCAAAAAATACAACAGAGGCAAATATCATCAACTCAAATCCCATGATCCCAAATTTTGACATTGCAACTTGTCTTTTATTTATATTCATTTGATTTCTATTTATTAAAATTGTGTTTTTAATTTTTTATGGATTATGGTTTCTCTATTCATGAAGAATCTTAACACTTTTAATATCAAACTTAAATTTATATGTACATATCCTATTATGATTCAAGAAAACTGAAGCAGTCATTAAATCATTGTTTTTACTTTTCACATGCTTGTATAACAACAATTCATGCTCCTTTAATCTTATTTCATTACTGCATCTTGATTCATTTATATATGGTAACATTACCAATAAAAATTGATATACAATGTTACTTTCTGCTTGACAAGTATGTCATTTTTAGAATTATTCACTAACCTATTAAATTTTGGGATTCATGAAATTTGAGTAGAAGTTGTTTGCTTCCATTATGTTTTTTGAATTTGAATATGGTTAAGGAATTAACTGAAAGCACTTCTTCAGATTGAAAGACTGTATATAATAGTTAATTACCATTCCATTTAACATTTTATTGTTATTACAATAGTTTTTAATTAATAGTCATTTTATTTGTATTATATATTGTTTTCTTAATTCCATTTGTTAATTGATCAATTTTATCATTTGTGTTTATAACTAAATGCTAATTTGTAAATGAATCTTGAATATTTTTGAAGTCTTAAGATTTAATATAAATACTATCAAATAAATGTGTGTTTTATGGTTATTTCCCTAAATAGTACTATATTTTTCTTTTTTAATTTTAAAAACAACTTATGTAAATTCTCAGTGTTTATCTTCCTCTAGCAGGCTCTAGTCTCATGATTGTACCCTTACAAAAATTTCCAAGGATTAATCTAGCCAGTGAGAAAACTGGCTGTTGTTTATGAAATAACAGATTTTAGTTGTTCATTGACTTTCTGTGCTGAATGCCTTTTTTTCATTGGGCTTTAATTTCTGAAATTTTTTTTAGGATAACTATAAGTTGGAATTAATTAAATTTATGCAACTGCTTTTAATACATCAGTTCCACAAGCTAGCAGATATGAAAGTATTAAATTATTGGTAATTTCAATTATGAATAGATATATTTTGGATTCAATAAAATTCCTCTTGTTCCAAATTATATTTGGTATATAATTAACTGTGAGTTAAGTTAATCCTGATGATTAATCAGTAACATACTCTAGACAATGCTCTATACCATTAATTTGTTTTATATAGTTACCCATGGTAACAGTATATTTTTAATATATTCATTTTGAAGCAGTTTTTTTTTCTCTTAATATGTGTATAACATGCTATATATAAGTTATTACACTTCTTATATGTATCAATTTACATTAAGTTGAATGATGGAAGGTATGTTATTTTTTCTTGCATGGCACATATGTTATCCATTATAAATGGAGCAATTTATAGATTGAATTTGTAAATTAAATAATTTAAGAGACAACAATACTCCATTATAAATGCTGTGTCATCATGAGGCTTAGTCAATTAATGATTGTTTTTTTTTTTTTTTTTTAATTTTTTTTTTTTAATTGGTAGTCGAGAGGTGGCTGCTTTACAAGCAGTTGTCCTGGGTTAGCGGGTTCACTTCTCGGCAGATGCTATGACACATGAGAAAAAAAAATTAAATTAATGATTGTTGGTTATATACAGAGTTACAAGTTGTATTTTCCATTATCAATGCTGCTCAACAATTTAAGCCATATTATCTTTTATTTATGGCATATAAATGATCCATTACAAATGACCTTCGGATCATTAAGTTTCGGTTAACTGATGATTAAATTTGCTGCTATATTATTTTCCATTTCAAGTGGCTTTCCCAACGATTAAGGTCAATTCATCTTTCTTCATATGTGTATTTTCTTTCTTCATTTGAGATCATATATATTTTATTGTACTATTACAATATATATATATATATATATATATATATATTGTAATATATATTATAATATACCATATATATATATATATATATATATATATATATGGTATATTATAAGATTTTATAAATGTTAAAAGACTAAAGTAATGTTTAATGGATTTTTTCAAAATATGAAAATAAAGATCGATTATGATGAGTTAGAAGAAGTTAACAGCTACAAATACCTTAGACAGAGTATTAATACAGATAGAAACATAATGGCTAAAAATTAATGATAGAATTAAACTTGATTGGAGTGATTTTGGTAGAAATAACTTCATGCTAAAATGAAATATGTCTGTGTGTTTGAAAATGAAGGATTTTAATAAATGTGTTTTATCAATTTTTACTTATGGATCTGAGACTTGGACACTTAATAGAAGAGCAATACAGAGACTTCAGACCACTCAATGCAGTATGGAGAGATGCATGTTGAGAGTAACAAGAAGAGATCAAAAACGCAATATATGCGTAAGAGAATAAACAGGTGTTACTGACCTCATTGAAAAAATTAAAAGACTGAATTGGAATTGGGATGGACATATTGCTAGAAGTGATGATAATAGATGAACAATTGAAATCTTAAATTGGATTCCAATATATTGTAAAAGAGCCAGAAGAAAACCACATGTGAGATGGATGGATGAAATAAGAAAGCATGCAGGGGCAATGTGGGGAAGAAAAGCTAATGATCGGAGAAGATAGACTGAAATTGGAAATACCTTAATCCTGCAGTGGATTGATAATTGTTAATGATGATGATGATAAGATTCCATCTCTTATCAAAAGTCTTGGGACAGATGATAATAAGAATTTATTGAGATATTTTATTTTACCCTGAGTTATTTAAAGCAACATTAGCACATACTTGAAACTTAACTATAATATTTTTAGTCAACATTAAAAATATATATAATTTTAGAAAATATATTAATTTTTTTATTGAATAATTGCAATTAAGTTTCAATAAAATGACCTGATAAAATGTTTATATAATTCTGTTTAATTCGAATTAAACTGAATCATATAATTACAAGCATTATCTCAGTTCATTTTAACTGTTGAATTAAGCTCTATATGTATGAAAAGTTAAATAAAATATCATTATAAATTGGTTTTGAAATAGTATTAATCTATTTAGAAAAAAATAGCTTTAAAAGAATTTTGTTAAGATTGATAAAGTTATATTATACATATAAATGACATAAATTTTACTATTTTTTGTGTTTTCAATAATTAAAACAAACAAACAAACTTGTACAACATTTAATTTAAATTCTTTTTTATTTAACAACAGTATGTACAGTTATTTTTTTATAATAAATATTTTTTCTTTAATTTTTGAAGTATAGCAAAGTGTATTTATTCGTAACAAATCTGTTCTTTAAAAAAAAAAAAAAAAACTGGAAAAAAAAGAATAAATTTAAAATGACATTTAAGTGAAACACAAGATCTTAAAAATGCCCAATATAAGCTGTTTATATTTTTTTTATCTTTTCTTTTAAAATATATATCTGACGTTAATATATCAAAACGGACTAAGCATTGGATAAGTAAATTAATAATACATATGCATTCAAAGTAAGTAATTCAATTTATCTAAAGAGTTTTAAAAAATAAAAATATGACATGGATTAGCATTAATTTTTAAACATAATTGACATAAACACACTAAGTGGAAAATATATATTTATTATATATACTTTTGTTATAAGGACCAAAAAGGATGATTGTAAGTCCTATAAAAAGCGTGGATTAATTATGTAATCCATGATTAAAGATTAAGCACTTAAGACAATAGATTCTTTTGGCAAAAACAGACTTTAAATTTTATCGACTATAGAGTTATTATTGTAATTTAAATAAAAAAATATACTCACTCCCACATGTATAGTTGTATATATATATATTCATGAACATCAAAAGTTTGTATATACAGTAGATGTATATACATGCTATGTTATATATATGTGTGTGTGTGTGTGATCAATGTGTTTATACTTTATTTTAAAAAAAATGATGTATTAATATGGTATAAAATTCATATTTTGGACTAAAAAAACATAATAGTCTGTAGCCTAATAAATGGTTCGTAAGAATTCTTAATATATTTATCTAAATAAAATAGGGTCAAATATGTAAATTACGGAAATATGGCGATTGTAGATCAAGATATATATATATATAATACTTACATTAAGGTATAGTATATTTAAGAAAGATGTAATTAGAGGGGATTTGAACAAAGATTTCCAAGCTTCCTTTAGTCATTCAGTTTGTCATACACAACCGATATACACAACAGAATACATGTGAGAAATATAAATTATCTCCAATATTAGTATTTTATGCTAAATCAGCATTCATCAGTTGGTCCAGATCATCTCCATATATAATCAGTGTTCGGTTTATATTAGATAGCAAATCTTCAAATTTTAATGGATAAGCTTCAATCTTCTCCACTCTCCAAATTTTCAGCCATTCACTTCATTGAAAATCTGATAATGGCATGTTCAAGCCCCTTTTTTGCATCATCAGATTGGCTTATGGTTAACATGGATATGTCACTAAAAGTTGAAAAACAAGGGTTTTGAGCCTGCCATCATCAGATTTTCAATGATGTGGATGGCTAAAGGTTTGGACAGTGGAAAAGACTGAAGCTTATCCATTACAGTTTGAAAGTTTGCTATCTTAATATAAACGAAGCCTTGATTGATTATATATATATATATTAAAATACAGTAAAATTTACATAATTATAGTTATTTTATTAAAAGTACATTCGACTATACATCTTTAGTGTATAATCGACAGTACTTCTAATAAAATAACTATAATTTATGTGAATTTAACTGTATTTTAATATATATATATATATTGATATGAATATTACATATTTTGGAAAGAATATAGACATCAAAATTAATTTATTATATATATATATATATATATATATATATATATATATATATATATATATATATGAACAAACTGATGAGTGCTGGATCAACATACAATACATATATTGGAGATGATTTAACTTTTTCACATGCATGTAATCAGGTGTATCAGTTGAATATGATAAACTGAATGTCTAAAAGGAGCTTGGAAATCTGGGTTCAAATTCCCTCCAAATATATATATATCTTGCAGTTTATATATATATATTTAAGGATTTTTATATCAGTAAAAAAAAGGGGAAAATTATACAGACAAATTTTGGTCACATCTGATATAATTAGACAATGGTAGTAAAAAAAATAAAAGAAAAATTAAAATACTTTGATAATTATATTTTTCAGAATTACTAAAATATATTCCGTTCCCATCAGCTTCATAACTATTAGTTTAATTATGAAAATATTGCAGGCAGTTTAGAATAATAACAATAAAACTATAAAATTATATCTTTTTATAAAAGTGACTATTTTCATCTAATCTAATACTGCATACAATGAAATCAATCAGTAACGGAGTTCAACTGTCTGATATAAACAGTCTTTAACAAAAGAAAAAAAATATATATAAATAATTATGAAAAATAAACACACAAACATATATATGTATAAATAAATTTACAAACAATACACATATTAAACTCTATTATATATTCGAATCACCAAATTATTTATTGATTTGATTTTATATACTTTTGGATACAAGAAAAATAAGCGTCTTTTAAAAATAAATATTGCAATATTAAATTTGTTGATTGTGTTAATCATCTGATCGTTGTAATTTAATATAATAAAATGCAAGAGTGAAGATGTACTTTTTTTCCAGAAATTTAAAGTATAAAATTCTAAAACAACAATGTAAAATAAAATAAATTGAAGCAATAAAAAAGTTGAAGCAATAAAACAAAAATTAGGAGTTCACAAGGTGTTTGGATCTCTGGAAATGATACAGTGGATGAGATATGTGGACCTTATTAAATATTAGAATGAGTCATTTTACCACGGCAAAAAAAAATCATTTAGGGCAATTGAAGTCATTTTAAATCTTTAATACTATTTTAATGTATACATTGCGACATTGTAAAAAAAAAAAAAAAATATATTAATCTCCTAAAATCATGTATTGTGGGATAATAATCATTTTTATTAACCCTTTTAAAGGTGATCAAGCAACAGTCACTTTATAAAAATACCACTAAGACAATCTATTTGATGATAATTTGAACATACAACTGAGAAATATTATTTAATGAACTCTCAGCAATTGTTAATTTAACTAGAATGCATATATATATACGTAACATATATATTTACAAGTAACCTTGCACGCAATAAATATCTAAAGAGTAGTAAATAATTAATCGGCACATTGAACGGCAATTAATAAGGATAGTTATTTGCTTGAAACATATGTCACGTGTTGTTTTTTTTGTTTATAATGTGACAAATTATAAAACAAAGTAAATATGTGGCAGACAGTGCATTGAAAATTTAATATCACTTCAATTCATATCTTATGTATTTATGTGTGTATAAAGCTTACCAAAAATTTATCTATCTGTTGAAGATCTTGAGAAATCTTCATGAAACAATATATATATATTCCCTATTTTCTATTTTTTTTATGTCGATAATTTATATTTCTTATAATTAATCAGTTTGTTTTTGCCAAAAGTAACTTAAAAATTACTTAACAAATATTTAATCTGATCATTATAGTGCTCAATTGGACAACGTTAAGTGCAAAAAATTATTGTTAGGTTTTACAAAAACACAGAAAAGGCATTTACTTAAACTTATAATCATTAATTTCAGAAATATATAATTTTTTTCACACATGATAAGATTCAACAACTGTATTTGCGTAGAGACTAAATAAATGTAAAAAATAACTTTTTATTAGTCCTTTAGATCTGGTTCATAAGATGTGTTTGTATGCCCCAGCCTTATCAGTCATTTGAAGCACATCACTTGATGTATGCGTATTCTTATGTAAGCATCTACTTGCCAAATCATAACTTCACAAAAAAATTAAAAACAAACAAAAACAAATAAATATGTATATAATAAACTGATTCTTTGTAAATGCCAATATAAATAATTAACTCTTCTTTTATATGCGCTGTGTTTTTTTCACAATTAATAATGGTATATCATTAACTTTTTTCCTTTTATAATAAATACAGATGTTGAGTGTGGTAAAATTGTCTATAGTTATTTCCAAACAACTTCCGATTGCACGTTGCGTAACTACAGAAATTATTTTATATATACATACGTTGTGTGTGTGAGTGTGTGTATGTTTATTGTTTTTATACTAAAACAGATATGATCATTTTATGCATAGATAATTATTCAAAAGATTAAACATTAATAAATGGAATAAAAGCTTAAAATATGCAATAAAAACCACATAGATTGTCAATTGTTGCTGAAATAATGTTTTATACAGGGTGGCACCAAAGTCCTTGTTACATTTGCGATTCAAAAGTTACGGGCAGTTTTCTTTCTTTTATAATTTCGCAGGATTAAAAAAAATTGAAACAATTGTGGCAAAGATTTTTGAGTCACAAATGTGTCTATCATTAATTATTTCGAATCCTTTGAATAAAAATCATTTAATGTACATCGACATCTGCTTAAATCAGTTAAATGATAGATAAGTAGATTCTGTTAATAGCTAGAACTTCAAACGTAAACCACGATTTACACGGTTTTAATTACAATTTTTTTTTTTCACATATGCACACTCAAGTATATATATACTCAACATAACGCGTGTATCAAAAAAAAAGAGATTACAATAAACAATATCAAAATGAAATAAAAATAGCCTTACAAATATGTTCAAAAGATTGCACAGTGCAATAATGGTTGCAAAATAAATATTTATTCTATAAAAAATTTTTAAAGTGATTTTATAAGCCCTCATAAATATCGATGAATTATTATAACACTTCATTAATTTTAGGATTTTGATCATATAATATGATACCATGGCAAAAAATTAGCAGTACCTTAAAACAATTGCGACTCGCTCATAAGTTAAAATTACTTTGACAGCCATTATCATTTTCGTTGATGTAACAAAAAAATAAAGAAGCTACATTTAAAGTATAAGGCTAATAGAAAATAGATTGTTTTTTAAAATGATTGTTTGGAAGAAAAAAAACAACAACAAACAAATAAACAAAAAAGTCTATAGGGGCTGATTTCATCTGTTTTAGATAAGAAAAAAAGGCCAAAAATCATCACAGAGTGCGTTTTAAAAATATAAAATCAAAATAGAAACGATCAAAAATCATTAAAGATGATAGTTGGGGAGGGGGGGGGGAGCAAAACCAAAAAAAAAAAAAGTATAATGGAAAACTGAATCTAAATATAGAGTAGTTTTATGAGAGCTTTTGAAACAGTCAATAATCATCCCTATCAACTGGGATTTAAACCATCTTATCTTCTTTGCATATAAATATTTTATATATATTTATTTTATTTTATTTTTAAATTTTTTATAAAAAAATACAAATAATATGTTGTTGTTTTTTTAAATTGATAAATCCGAAAGCAGTCGATTTCATGACTGACTTCTTCCAATAATTAGACAAAATAAAATTGAGATGATTATCAGCATCACAGTTTGTTTAGAAAATAGTGTTTTGCTACTATTGCAAAAATCTGTACCACAAAAACATTTTTTAATTGATAAGTTATCCATTGCTTCAACTCGACATCCTACTTCAAATGGTTCTTTGGAACATTTACGACTGACGCTTTCCACAGAATCTGGAAAAAAAAAAGTAATATATATATATATGTAAGGTCTCGGCTTTAAAAAGACTTTATATACATAATCAATATAAATAACAACTTAATATATGTATTATATATAAATATATGAATTACAGTAATATTTAAGTTTTAAAAATTAATTATTAATTTTATTGAATATTTTTAACTTAAATGTATGAATAATAGTTATTTATACAGGATACTCAACATAAAAATTACTGCAATTGAGTTAAAATTGACAAATAAAATGATTAATAAGTCATACAGAACATGAAAATAATATATTGCATGTATAAAATGCTATTTGCACAAGGTATATAAAATAACTAGTCATTAAACTATTATGATCAAGAAGTAAAACTTAATTATCATTGTCCTAATTTGGCTTTATCTACCACTCTCTTAATAGAATTTATTTTTAAATCTAAAGTTTAATGAGATCTTGTATTATCAAGATGCATTTGTTAGAAAAATAAGATAAAAAAAAAACAGTAGCAATTATCACTCGCCTTTACTGCTTACATTGAATGTATTTTTAAAACCACTACTTCATTCTATTTATTTTCATACAGCTCTATTTATTGTAATATTAAATGATCAATAGACCCTATTTGATAGAGCTAGGTCACCATCTAGCTTTAGTGAAAACTATTAGCTAAAAATGGATAAAGATGAGGATAGATCAATAACATCTAGTGCTTAGGGGTTACTTCAACTTACAATAAATTGTTCTACATACAAATATTAGCCTTTCAAGTTAATTGTGCATGCACTTTTTGTGAGTGTTAATAATAAATGAATACTTTCCCTTCCAATACAAGATACAGTATTTATGCAGGAATAAAATAAATCGACTTATTCCTACAACTCAAGTGCTTATGTATGAGCAAATCTGAAATACTGGCAAGGAAAGCGATGTCATTTATTCAGACATCGTAAATAGTAATTTAAAGTGAGTGGTCTATCCTCACGCTTTCCTTGCCAGTACTTCAGATTTGTTCATATATAAGCATTTGAGTTGTAGGAATAAGTGGATTCATTTTATTGCTGCATAAATACTAAATCTTGTATTAAAAGGGAAAGTATTCATTTATTATTAACACTCACAAAAAGCGCATGCACAATTAGCTTGAAAGGCTGATATTTGAATGTAATACAATTGTAAACATAGTGCTATATAGAAATAAAATGCTTATTTACATATGATTAAGTTTCAGTTAGAGTGATGTTTAGGAAATTCTAGACAATTTCACCGACGTCATTCATTCAGACATCATAAATAGTAATTTAAAGTGAGTGGTCTATCCTTATTCTTTCCTTGCCAGTACTTTAGATTTGCTCATATATAAGCATTTGAGTTGTAGGAATAAGTAGATTCATTTTATTCCTGCATAAATACTATATCTTGTATTGGAAGGGAAAGTATTCATTTATTATTAACACTTGCAAAAAGTGCATGCACAATTAGCTTGAAAGGCTGATATTTGAATGTAATACAATTGTAAACATAGTGTTATATAAAAATAAAATGCATATTTACATATAAATAAATTGTTCTATAAATATAGTATGGAGAATAAATTCACTTGTTCTAAAAATATATAAAAAAAATAATTGAATCATTCAACATTTCATAAGATTTCTACAAACATCAATATATAAAAGATTTTTTAGAGATATTATAACTTCAGTTTTATTAATCTATATATTTTATAAGAGCAAGTACAGAAATATTAAAGAACATAACCTCAAATTGCTACATTTTCATTTACAAGTGTCAAATACTCCATCCACAGCATTAGCACAGTCCACCCTAGATAAATATGTTAATGAATATCATTAATAATTTATTAATCTAGACATTATCTCCATGCCAAATATAAATTTTAAACTGAAATTAAAGATTAATATATCGGGTTTTTAATTAAACACACCCATATGGTGTAATTCAAATTTGTTTTTTTAATGTGTAATATCTGCGATAGATGAATCTTTACTTTATCATAGCCTCTTGAAACATATTTGTCTTCTATGATGTCTTTATTTAACTGTTTCAGGAGTGCACGATTAGAGTGGAAGTTATTAAGTATATCTACAAAAAATATTAAAAAAATATAATTATATTTGGATGAACTGCATCTGAATTCTAAGCAGACATTGTTGGCAAATGTTGATGGAATATATTAGCCAAATAAAAATGATCATATAATTACTATTTCCAAATGTGCTATATCAAGATATTAAAATATCGAAAATTTAACAATAAAAATATAACAAGAGATGAAAGATGTAGACTATTATAATTAATAGCATTTTATAATATATATATGATAAACAAACAAGTTATAAATTTTGTAATTTACTACAGCTTGCATTGTATGTTTACTAGATGGAGCTTTACCAATAGCCCACTTTTCAAGTTTGGTTACATAAACACTGAGAGAGATCTCTCTCAGTGTTTATGTAAACAAAGCTTTCTCAGTGTTTATGTAAACAAAGCTTGAAAAGTGGGCTATTCGTAAAGCTCCATCTAGTGAACATAAAATGCAAGCTATAGCATGTTATGTAATTTATAATTTGTTTTGTTTATCATAAATGCACCCTTGAAGGTTTTTGCAATGATATAGGTTGCAGAGGCTTTTACTATATGGTGAAACCGAACTGAATTTAGACCCATATAGCTATCTAGTTTGTTTGGCTGGATTTGAAAATATTTACGTATCTGAAAAATTCATGCTTTCAAACTAATAGAAACGTGTTTCATAAATGCTATTTAGTAGAGTTGGAGTTTAGATCTAGTTTCTGGTCTTCCTACCCTTTACTGACATGAGCCAACCAGCTCGAAATCATGGTTTAAAGGTTGGAGACAATTTGAAAGAGATATTGAATTCTATCTCTCTCAGTGTTTATGTAAACAAAGCTTAAAAAGTGGGCTATTGGTAAAGCTCCATCTAGTGAACTTATATATATATTATAACATTTTCCATATTTTCTAGAAAATATTGGTAAAGCTCCATCTAGTGAACTTATATATATATTATAACATTTTCCATATTTTCTAGAGCTCTATACACATTATAAAATGCATGCGTTGATCAAGTTATGCCAATAAGAAGAAAGTTATATTTCTATTTCTAAAAACATAACTATATTTCCTGATCAACTCGGCCTAGAGTTGTTATGATTTGTGCTATTGATGAAATCAGCATTTAATTTATTTGATCTGGGGCTAAAATCTGTTGCCAGCATGTCTCACAAGTTAAAAAGAAAAAATGCTTTAAAAGAATCGGTATTAGATTTTACCATGACCAAAATTAAAGGCTGAAAATCTGGATTTATAAGTCACATTTTATATTTATATTAATTGATTTACAAATGAAAAAATAACAATGATCACAAAAGGGTTGTCATTATTTATTAAATAGGGTCTTGAAACAGCATGCTAAATGACACTATTATTAATAACAATATGAAGACTTTAAATAATATCTTAAAAAAAAACACATTTTGTAACTAAATGCATGCAGTTTTGAAACATAGACATAATTAATAATAATTAAATAAGCAAAAGAAAAGTAAATATACTTGCAGTGATTAAGTTCTATAGCAAAACATTAAATTAACAAAGGAAATTAACAAAATTATGTCATTTATACAATTGAAATATTATTTATAAGACAATTTAGAAAGAGTTTACAATAATATAGTTAGCTAACCTGTATTTTAAAAAAATAATGATCATTTTGGATTTTACAGAGAGCTCTGCAATTTTAATTAATATTCAAAATAGTCCTCCTATACATAGACTGGAGATATTTAAGCTGGAATAAAGGAGAGTTCTCTTAGTGGATTATGACATTTATTTGTTATAAGCTTGTTAGGGCAATGTTGGTTGTTGCTTCGGCCTTGGGTGAATCAAACTCTGATGTTCCATCATGGAAAATGCAGCAAATTCTTGCCTTTTTTAGCAGTACATAGTGAAATTAACAATTTTAGCTTGGATAGTAACGGCTCTTCAAAAAAAATTGAGTTTTTCCCCACTTAAAATCTAGCCTTTTTATACATTTCCACCTACCAAGCCTTAACATCTTTTAGAATTTCGTTTGCATAAGAACCCATTGACTTTTAATTAAACAAAATCATAGAATCTGATTTTCTACTACTGATAATGTCTCTGAGGTGTTATATTTCATTAACTTTAAAAAAAATAATTAAATATATAAATTATATAATTTTGACTCCGTTTCATTAATTAATTTTTTTTTTAGGTGTTATAATTTTTTAAGGCCTAGCAGATAGTAACGGTATTCTGATTTAATGATAAATTCTTTTGTTGCAAACAAATTCAATCAGTAAACTAAATTTTACTTTTACCCAACACAGGTGCGGTCATTAATTGATTTTTTGTTTAAATAAAATTCCCATTTTTAATTATAAACCAATGACTTTTATTTTAACTTGATATAAATAACTTTTAACATATTTTCTTTCTCTATGTTGTTTGTTTTTTTAAAAAAATCAAATTTGACAGATCTTATAAAAAATACTTTAGTTTCAGTTATATCTATAAAACATTAAATCAGAAAACCGCAAACATATTTTAAAGAAAACATTTTATACTATTTTTATTTAATCTTAAATCTATATACAAATCATTATGCCATAATTCCATGGTTTAAATTATCCATCCATATACGATATATGATACAAATATAATTAAGAATTGATTGTTAAATTAATAAAACATTTTATGACAAATTACACTATAATTTTATCAATTCTGTTTTATTATAGCATATTTTTGTATGTAAATGGATGATGCCATTCAAGCGGCCATGATGGCAAATTTTACTGCTTAACTTATATATCACATTTTGACATTTAGAATAGGTTCGAAACCAGTTCAGATGAGTAGGTCATTAGGTTAATGGTGAAACGGAGAGAGATTGGAAAGTTTCCATTTCAATATATATATATATATAATAACATACACAATATGCAATATTTAAGTGATATTAATAGATATCTATTAATTATTTTATGCAATATATTTTTTTCAATTATGTTTAAATGAATCAGAACATTTACAGGCAGTGGGGATTACAACCCTATTCTATGCACAATCATTTAATTGAAAGAGAGAAAATCATGATAAAATAGTTTCTTAAAATAAAATATCCACATTGTAACATGTTCTGTACTTTCAATAAAGTACATATTTCTGTAATTTACTAAACAATATAAAAACATTAAAATTGCAGTTTTGAACAAGAAAGTTTTATTGCAGGTAATACAAGAAAAACTCATGGAAATGAAAGAGAATAACATTTACAAAATATTAAAATGTTGTTTCCTTTTCTTACTTTTCTGTCTGTCTGTCTGTCTGTCTCTCTCTCTCTCTCTCTCTCTCTCTCTCTATATATATATATATATATATATATATATATATGTTTATTTCATGTTTAAAGAGGTTTATTTAAACTTCAATGTATCAATATTTTATACTCTGTAGTCAAGTTGCAATCTTTAAGTGTCCATATATATTCAATGGACCATTAGTAAGAATAGATTTCCATTCTTGCTATTAAAAGGTGTGAAGGTTGCCTTGACAGCAGTGAGAGATATTGATTACCATATTTTACTGTGAATGTTTAGGTGGTTACTGGTTGGGATCTCTCTCTCTCTCTCTCTCTCTCTCTCTCTCTCTCTCTATATATATATATATATATATATATATATATATATATATATATATATATATATATATATATATATATAATACCCATTAATTAAAAACTACATGAACCCTTAAATGTAAACTGATAAATGATCTCCAATATTCGTATTTCATGCTGAATCAGCACACATCAGTTGACCAGATCACCATCTCCCATATATATATACAATTGATGCTCAGTTAATATTAAGATAGCATCTCTTCAAACTTTAATGAACAAGCTTCAATGTTCTCCACTCTCCAACATTTCAGCCATCCATATCATTGAAAATCAGAGGATGAAACAATCAAAGCCCTTGCTGATGTCAATATTAATTATCATACCCATGTTGACGTTCAATCTGACCCCTCACTCATAGGACCTCAATATATCCATTCAATCCATTCAATTATACAGAAGACAGTTGGACAGGATGCATATTAAATATGTAAAATTTAAATACATGTATATTTTCTATACTAAATTTAATATATTTATAAGGGACTTGAAATCAGACTTTCATGCTCCCTATGCCTAACCAATTTATCTTATACAATAAATACACACAACCATATACATGTGAAAATGATTAATGATCTCCAACATATGTATTTAGTGCTGAGCCAATACACATCAGTTGTATACTTAAATGGTCATATTAAGGTACCATGTGTGATGGGTCAATCTGAACATGTTTATGATATTAATATTGGCATCAGCAGGGTTTTGAGTGTTACATATTCGGATTTTCAATGATATGGATGGCTGAAGAGTTGTAGAAGATTAAAGTTTATCCATTAAAGTTTGAAGATTTGCTATCTTAATATAAACTGAGCACATATATATATATATATATATATATATTTGCTATCTTAATATAAACTGAGCACATATATATATATATATGTGTGTGTGTGTGTGTGTGTGGGAGATGGTTATCTGGACCAACAGATGAGTGCTGGTTCAGCATGAAATACATATATTTGGGGTCACTTATCTTTTTGCATATGTATATGGTCATGTGTATTAATTGTACAAGCTGTATTGGATAGATGAAAGTAGCTCAAAAGTCTGAGTTTGAGTTCCTTATGGTTACATTACATTAAGTAAAAATATTCATGTATTTAAATATTATATATATATATATATATATAATATATATATATATATATATATATATAATCAAGTTATACCTAACTTGAAATAGTAGACGACTGGTTTGTACCTAATTTAATACCATCAAATCAATTTTTATTCACAAATAAATCATCACAAGATGCCATTTTTAAAATTAATCATATGACAATAAGTGTTCTACACCTTTGTACACTCTCTAGTAGTCACCACTAGAAATAAACTCGAAAAAATATAAAATTATTATTTTGATAAATTTACACATATGTATACATCCATTATACATTTTCTTATTCACCTCCCCCCCCTTATATCTAACTATCTATCATCAAATAAACAACTCTTATACTATGAATGCCTATTTGTTCATATATATTGCATCTTATTTTTTAACTTTGATCATTTCCCTCCCAATTTTATAAACTATATATATATATTATAAGAAGGTATATGTTTGGATAGTATAAGAAAGTAATAGTTTATTTGATGATAGATAGTTCGGTATAAAAAAAAAAAGATGAATTAGAAAATGTATAATGGACATATACATATGTATAAAATTATAAAAAATAATAATAGTTATATTTTTCCCATGGAGTTATTGTTAAATTGCTAGGGATGACCACCAGAGAAAGTATAAAGCTGTTCAGTGTTTATTGTCACATGATTAATTTAAAAAATGGCATCTTGACAAGGTTTATTTGTGAATAAAAATTGATTTGATGGTATTAAATTACATACAAACCAGTTTCAATTATTTTGAGTTATGTGTAATTTGATTGATTAACCTTTTTCCCGCCTCTTACGAGGCACCTCGTAGACATCTGACATCACTCTAACTCTGCAAGTTTTTATACGAAAATATTTGTTCAATATGTTTTTAAATAGATTTTTAAAAGCTCTATAAGATGGTGCCCTCTTCCGAATTCTTTTACAAGTAAAAAAAAAAAAAAAACTGCATTTAAAGCTAAACAATGAAAGAAGCTTATTGGTGATTGGCTCTCAGCCAGTTCTCAGCCGACAAAGACATTCTGATTGGCTGGAAAAAACAAAGAAATCGCCTGATCAAAGAAAATAAAGATAAACGCTGAGATTTTCATTTCGAATGTGATTTAAGTATTAAAAAAAGGATAATTTGACAAATTAAAAATAATTTTTAAAAAATAAACTAAAAAAACAAAATTATTTTCGAAAAATATCGAAGATTTTTGTAAAAATATTGAAGCTGTAGTAAAAAGAAATATTTACTTTTCTATAACGTAAAAGTCGATCTTTTTGTTTATATTATAGCTTTTATGTTGCCAAAATTGAATATTTTAAAATAAATAAATAGCAATTTATTTTTGAAAGAACTTTCGTTCTCTTCATAACCTGAAAAATTAATAATGTACTTTTTATAAACGTATCTGAGTTGAATTTAATATTATAGGCGAATATGTTTTAATAATAGGCTTTGTCTTCAGTTTGTGAGTTGGCCAATTAAAAGATTTGATTTTTATCTCATACAACCAATAATAAAATTAGCGGTTAAAAGGTTAAGTGTTTATAAGGTTTTGGTGACATTATGGTCATATAAGTGAATGGAAAATGACTATAAGAAGTGATATATATATATATATATATATATATATATATATATATATATATATAAATCAATTATAATATTCTCATGGATAAATGATGAAGTCATAGTATTATTTCCAAGAGATCCCATATAGCAAAAATAGCTAAATAGCTGTTGTTTCAGTACACTAAAAAATACTTTCCTCAGATCATATTCTTTTCAAATCATAAGAATGTGTGTGGTGAGATTTAAAATCATTATTTTTTTATTTCCTCAAACCCAAATTCTATTAGTTGAAAAGTTTTAAAATCTATTTTATCCTCCAATAGCTTCTTTCCAAATATTGTTAATTTTCTACAATTCACATTTGTCATTTATGGTCTCAGGCCTTTTAAAAATCTCTATAGCTTTTATCTAGCAGTCTCTAGTCATAATGTTCAATTTTTGTCAGAATCTGTGTTATATTAAAATTAGTGTCATGGTTAGATAATTTTATGTGTGAATAAATGCCTAATGAATTGGATTTTTCTCTGTCAGAATGTATTCTTCCTTTCTTATATTTATTCTATGTTTGGTTTGTCCAGTGTATGAATATGCACAAACTCAACACATAATTTCATATACACCATGACACTCCAAAGGAATTTTATCTTTAGAGCATGGAAATACGTCATTAATTTTCTTAAATGTACTAAAACTCTCTCTCTCTCTCTCTCTCTATATATATATATATATATATATATATATATATATTAACACATTACCAATTTTATCAGTTACTTCCTATATATATATATGGAAAAACTGTCGTTATTTCTGAAGTATCAAAATCTTTTTTCTTATTATTTAAACCAAGAGAATTTGAGTATGAGGAAGAAATAGTAAAAGAACAATATAATGATTTTAAATTTCACTATGTAGTTTCTTAAGATTTGAGAAACCTCTGAGGAAAGTACTTGTTATTATTACTGAAACATCAGCTATTTGGATATTATATGTTTACTACTCGGAAGCTAGCAGAAATTATATATATATAGTTTAACAATTTGTTAATAATATATTTTGTATCCAACATACAAGCTACCTGTACAAACAATGTAATATATTGGGTATTGTGAGCTTGTGTGAAAGTCTGAGCTCAAAATAATCAATATATTTTGATATAATTATATAAGCTAACAGTTAGAACACTCCAGTATTGTGAGCCATAAAAATTCTGGTAAAATTTAAAAAACAAACTAATTAATATTTACTGAGGCTATAACCTCGATAATATGCGTATAAAATGCGATAGTAGGGACCTCTACAGGTGTTTTAACCACAAGCTTCCATAGCATAAGCTTGTGGTTAAAACACCTGTAGAGGTCCCTACTATCGCATTTTATATGCATATTATCGAGGTTATAGCCTCAGTAAATATTACTTACGTAATCAATGTGCATTTAATAAATTTATAATTAAAACAAACTAATATAAAATAACAAAGTTGATGGATGTTAGGAAAAAAAGATACATTTAAATAAAAAGGGGGAAAGCTGCCATAAAATGTGACATAAAATATATGTAAAAAAAACTGTATGTCTGTTGATAATAAACTTAGTTAAAAATAATGACAACAAGTGATATTCGTCATTGATATAAGTTACATATAAATAATAATTATTTAAAACATCAGTTTATAATCTTTTTTTTTTTCAAATTAATAATAGACTTAACACATCAGAGCTTATTTAATAAATGAATACGCTGACCAATAACTCTCAATAGAATTGTCGTTTTTTTTTTTTTTTTTTGGAGGGGGGGGTAACTTTTCCATTAGTAAAAAAAAAAAAAAAATAAATAAATTATGTAGTGACTTTGTTTAAATTAATTATTTAATGTAGAAAACTTAAAGTGTATTTCAAGAAAAAAATCTTTGAGTAATTAACATTTCAGTCACCAGCTACTTTCTTTTAAATTTAGAAGTTTCATCAGTAAATTTTAGATAACTTTAAAATAATTAAGATTCATTGAATTCAAGAATGTATTTTAAATTTTGTCAAAATTAACATTTGAAAAAATGGGAACAGTAATTTTAATAATTTAATTCTTGATAACGTTTTAGAACATTTTTTTATTTTTTATTTTGTATAATTATAAACTAAGAGATGCATTTTTTATTAATTAAGTTATTTAATTAAACTTAATTAATTAAACGATTACAAATTGATTTGGTTACGTATGCAAAAAAAAAATTAACTTTTAGACTAAAATGTCTAAGCATGTCTGTATATATGTGAATGTATATATTTCATTGTCAGATAAACGTTATAAAGAGAAAAAAAAGTCAAATGAATATACTTTCCACATTCTTGTATCGATCTATCTAAGTTAATGTAAGATATATATATATATATATATATATGCAAATAAAGTTACTGTTAACACTAACTAAAATAATCATACAAATATATAAACCATTATATATGATGTGATGTACTGTGGCTTCTCCTTAAATGAATCAAGAATATCCGAGCAAATATGCCCAGATAAACCTATTAGCCACTTAATTTTCCATTCCCCGCTCTAAATTTTCCCATATTCTGCTCCATCACATTTCCACAACATAATATTTGTCAACTTTAAGACCTTTATATCTAAATCCCTCTTATCTTTTCCAAAACCCACCATAAAAAAACAATAATTTACTTTCTGTATAATCATTTTTTTCATATTTATTCTTCCATAACTTCATTATATGTAACCTTTCTATTTTCAAACATTTACATTCAATTAACAAATACCTAATATTTTTTATTCCTTCCTTACATAATTTACAAAATAAATCACCCATATTTTTCATTTACATGTATATTCTCTTGTTGCTAAAGATGCCGTTCGAGCCTTAAACAATAAAGTACTTTCCTTACTAATAATCTGTTTATTTCTATATAAATATTTAAACTCATTTTACTCTCCATACTATTTCTCTATCTCTCTAACTCCCTATTCTTTATTAATAAATCTATTCTTTTATCCCATTCCTTACTACTATAACACTCAACAAACCTCTTAACACAATCATCCCATCTTTTGTACAAATATACTGAAATAAATTTTTTATCCAAATCTTTTGCATAGGCATTACCTTTCTCACCCATCTTGTTACCTGCCCTTTACTCATAACCCAATTAAATAATATTTTGGATATTCTTTTAATATCCATAAACTACAATTTACCAAACATTTTCATTTTACTTTTTGCATCTCTCATTTTAAACTTTACCATCCCATTTCTCCTTCAATTGTCTCCTTTGCAGTCCATACATCTACATGACATGTTTTTCTACTTCCCTTTGAACTTTTTCTAAATAATCTAATACTACTTTACTAACACATAATGCATCATTACCATATGTTAACCCTGCTACTGCAACTCCCATATAATTCTAGCTACATCATATTTATTATACCAATACAAATATCCAGTAATGCCCTCCGTTTAATTTTCTATATCTCAATGATAGCGAACTTGAAAATGATCATTTTGAAGTTCGCTATCATTGAGATATAGACTATTAATCAGAGGGTGTTACTGGATATTTGTAATTGTATAATGGTTTATATATATATAAGAATGAGATGAAATTGTATTGGCAGTGAACATGTGAAGCTTTTAGTCCTGGGATTTTGATCCTAGCATCTGACCACATTTGTAAGACATTCAAATGATTTTAAAATACAATTTAGAAACTACTATTTAAACATTAGAAATGAATAGTATTTATTAATAAAAGAATCAAAACTAAATAATGAAGTATTAATTGGAATAATATAACTATAAATGACTTCTTTGCAGCATTTGCTATTTGCAAAATAATATATTAAATTTATTCATTGATCTTTGCACGTAATACACACTATCATAAATAAACATATTGTAAGCCACGATTAATTATGCCCATAATGTTAACAATTTAGTTATAAATAGTAGTAATAAATTGTAAAACTTTAAATTAAGTATATATTACTTCTTTCATTTAGTCAAATATTTTTATTATATATATATATATATCAGTGGTCGGCTATCTTTTAGATATATCCTCACTAAATCTGAGGATATAAAGAAAGATATTGAATTTAGGGGCCATAATAGAAGCCCTACTATAAATAATAAATATAAAGAGTCTGTACTTGTAGTCCAAAAGAGGAGTATAGTATTAATCGAAAGTGAAGCAAATAAATATCCAACACAGTAGTAAAAAAATACTTATATATATATATTAAGCATTAAATCGCCCCATATGGTTATGAAATCGACTACCGACCTCTGTGAACTAATATATAAATACATTAGAGTTCGTATTTCAAAACTGGCTATTTTGAAATACGAACTCTAATGTATTTATATATTAGTTCACAGAGGGCGGTACTGGATTTCATAACCATGATGGGGTGATTTAATGTTTCATATTTGTATATTTATTTCAGTATAGCATTATGCACTGGGAATATTTTATATATATATAAGTTAATAGATCTAACATTGAGGAATGTTATTGATGATTCTGAACAATTATTTTAAGAATCTATTTATGATTTTCATTATTTCTCCATTATTGTACCTTTATGTGTGTTAAATAATAGATGGTTCTTATCTAAATACAAATGTCAATCCATGCTTATTGCTAGCACATACTTTTAATTTAAATAGTGAAAACTTAAAAAATAAACAAATATTATGTGTGTTTAATCCAATTATTGCCATTTAAAAAGAAAATCAAACTACAATTAAAATAAAAAAGTGTATGCCATTTGTTGTATATTAAATGACTTGATGATTTATTTGAAATTTGTTTTTTTTCTTTACTTTTTCTCTTTTCATTACAAAGGTCAGTGGGTAATGCTTGAAACTTACAATTACTTAATTGATAATTTTTGTGTTTTGCTAATATTCAATTTTATATTTTTTTATCTAAACCAGGATTAATCATTATATTGTTTTACACATAACCCCATCTGCAAATATAGGTTGGATTCAATTAAATGTCCTTTGTTTTCAATTTATATTTTGGTGAATAATCAAATCACTGATCAAGTTGACCCTGAGAGTAAATCATTTAATATTTCTTATTATTGCTCTTTGATATCCAGACATATTTTATGTATAATTAGTCAGACAGACAATATTGTAATTGTAATCAATGATTAAACCATCCAATGATTGGGTTATTTTATTTTATTTTATACACACAATTTCTATTACAATTGGCTTCCTAACTCAGTCTTTGATAAAAATAAGCCAAGACCTGAGATAAATTACAATGGAATATACTTTCCATTACAGTATATATATATATATATTGTACACATTTTATTAGCCCAGTCTATTCTAAAATAAAATTTTGGTGTATAATTTTAAATTTTACAAATCCAATAATATTCACTTATTAAAAGAGGACAATAATGACATATTAGATCATAGGATTTGAACTCGGATCTAGCTAATGGTAATTTATAAATGATCTTAACTCAAGATACACATAAATAATAACCTATAGAGTCGTATATATGCAGATGGATGGACAATTAATATCATTTATTATTTAAAACCAGGGAAGTTTAAATTGTATTTTGTAAACATGATGCGTTATAGAGACCAATAATTATTGTTTATGCGTAGTTGATTTTTAAAAAAAAAATGTTTACATTCAAATCGTTTTATATTCAAAAGTAAGTAAATATTTATTAATTTTACCAAAATACTGATCTAAAATTAAAACAGTAAATTGCATCTTTATTTAATTTCTAAAAATATTGTATTTCAATATTTTTTTTAAAAACGAAAAATCGGTCATTTTAAAATAATAAACCAAAAAACTTGAAAGGTAAATCTATATTTTTATAAACAGAAAAAGGTGGGAAATGTTGACCAATCGAAAAGTGTCAAACAATTTTTTAACTAGAAAAAATCCAGGAAAGAATGGAAGCTTCTTTTTGATCGTAAAGAATAAGTAACAAGGTTTTTTTTTTCTTGTGATATATTTTACAAAAAAAGTTGGATTAAAAATTCCTAAAATCTTATTATTTGCAAGCAAAAATATATTGGATAATTATAAGCTTTATGTTTTAAACTAATGGATTAAATTAATCATTTTTTACTGGGCAAAACAATGGTCAATAATTCTCAATAATCTTTTGAAAATTAATAAATATTGAGGAAGTAATCGGAGATGAATAATCAACAAATATACTCACTGAAAGAGAACAATAATTGTGCCATGGGGAAAATAAATTGCAGTAATAAACCAAAGGAAATAAATAAATACCATCAATATTCAGTAAGGATAAATAATAGAACTGTAAATCTCGGGAAAACAGTTAAATACATATATATTTAAGATTCAATACAACTAAATTAGTAATAGATGAAAAGTGTTCATTATCATTCTGGCTACACATAAAATCCTAATGACAATAAAGGATAGGAGAAGTATTTACTCTGAGCCATACCAGTGGGAATGTCAGTTTTTATAAAGTTTTAATTGAAAATGTTGCATGACACATATATTTTGATTAAAATCATAAGTGTACCTTGAATATATATGAAAATATATGTCATCTAGAATAAATAAGCAAGCCATAAATACATTTTTGGTATTACTAAACAAGGAACAAAAGAAATGATTATTATTGCAATAACCCAAATATCTCGCGAATCTTAGGATAAGTAGAATCTTCAGAGAAAGAAGGATAAAATAAAAGTTATAATAAATTTATGCAGTGTGGAACAACCTGGAACGCTAAGAAATTTAAAGTTGTTATTATACTTTTAGCTGAGAATTTAAAAGATAACTTGTTTCTAATGTTGGTATTTATACTTCTAATCTCTGAGTTTTAGTTCGATAGGGGGGGAGAGCTAAATCATTTAATAAGGAATTAATTCAAGTGTTATATTAATAGTTATTTCATAATTAGGTTGAGATTAAAGATTATTAATAATTTAAATAAACAAATATACTCAGTGTCCTAGTATGAAAAGTATAATAGGGTATTTAACACGATATATAAGCAGTCCAGAGGGGAGGGTGTGTTTACATGTGCGAACGGATAAAAAAAAGAAAAAAAAACATTTTCTTAAGTAAAATATAAAATTATTAAATCTTGTTTTGCTTATCAACCTCCAAAATTATTTCTATCTTTCCTTCATTGTTTTTTTTTTTTTGTATTATTACTTATTCATCAAATATGTAACCTTAGTACTATTATTATTTTAGAGGTTGAAATAACAGACCATGAATTAAAAAAACAAAACAATGCCAATTATTAAAGTGTATTTATTAATATGAAATTAAATGATACATTAGTTATTAGTGAAAGTATTAGTGTTAATCACAGTTTAGTTAATATATATATATATATATAAAACAAGTCATAAATTGTGCAACTTGCCTTTAAGTTTGTGCTAAAATGTTCACTAGATGGAGCTAACCACTATCTCCAAACAAGATTTAATAATAAGTGTCAACAGAGAAAGAATTCAAAATCGCTATCGTACTATCCTAATCTCCAGACCAATTGGTTTCAAGCTTAATGGCCCACCCCAGTGAAGAGTTAGGATTTCAGAAACTAGATCTAAAACTCCAACTCAGAGCACTTATTTAATATGTATACTATCAGTTTGAAAACTAGAATTTTTCAAAAATGTAAATTTCTTCAAATCTAGCTTTACAAACCAGATAGCTAAATGGGTCTGAACTCAGTTCAGTTTCACCATATATTAATAGCTAAAGCAATATTACATCACAAAAGCCATCAAGGGTACACTTATAATAATTAATAAAACAAGTCACAAATTGTCCAACTTGCCTTTAAGCTTGTACTAAAATGTTCCCTAGATGGAGCTTACCACTAGTTCCAAACAAGCTTTAATAATAAGTGCCAATAGAGAAAAGATTCAAAATCTCTATTATAATTATTATTAATTATTATAAGTGTACCCATGAAGGTTTTTGCGATGTAATATTGCTTTAGCTATTAATATATGGTGAAACTGAACTGAGTTCAGTCCATATAGCTATCTGGTTTGTAAAGCTAGATTTGAAGAAATTTACATTTCTGAAAAATTCGAGTTTTCAAACTGATAGTAACATATTAAATAAGTGCTCTGAGTTGGAGTTTTAGATCTAGTTTCTGAAATCCTAACTCTTCACTGAGGTGAGCCATTAAGCTCGGAACCAATTGCTCTGGAGATGAGAATAGTATAATAGAGATTTTGAATTCTGACTCTGTTGGTACTTATTATTAAAACTTGTTTGGAGCTAGTGGTAAGCTCCACCTAGTGAACATTTTAGCACAAGCTTAATGGTAAGTTGTACAATCTATGACTTGTTGTATTAATTATTATAAGTGTACCCTTGAAGGCTTTTGCAATGTAATATTGCTTTAGTTATTAATATATGGTGAAACTGAACTGAGTTCAGACACATATAGCTATCTAGTTTATAAAGCTAGATTTGAAGAAATTTACATTTCTGAAAAATTCAAGTTTTAAACTGATAGTAATGTATTAAGTAAGTGCTCTGAATTAAAGTTTTAGATCTAATTTTTTAAATCCTACCTCTTCACTGAGGTGAGCCATTAAGCTCGAAACCAATTGGTCTTGAGGTGAGGATAGTATGATAGAGATTTTGAATTCTTTCTTTGTTGGCACTTATTATTAAAGCTTGTTTGGAGATAGTGATAACCTCCATCTAGTGAACATATATATAAAAGAAAAACAAAAATTAATGGTAAATACAATATTATAGCCTAAATTATTATGTAGCATTTTCGATTACATGCTAATTCTCATCAGCTTTAACTGAATTTCAAAATTTTTAAACTTAATGTTACATATATTTCCATAAGCTGTGTATGGCTGTATTTGCAGTTTGCCTATTAATAACATCGTTCTTATATTTATCAAGTAATATTGTTTCTTTAATTTTTCTCTTTTTAGGATTTCTTTCTTCCATTAAAATTTTTATTTCTTTACTATTAAATGTAAACTTATAATAACATTTTTTTTCATAGTTAAAGAATACTGAAGTTGTATTAAATTGACTATTTACATTATTTTTAATTCGATTATATAATAATTGATGCTCCTTCAATCTTTTTTCCACAGAACATCTCGATTCACTGATGTAAAATTTCTGACAAAATAATTTAGACTATAATAGTGTATTTACAGTTAACTTTTGTATTTTCTTATATATATATATATATATATATATATATATATATATATATATATATATATATATATATATATATATATATATATATATATATATATATATATATATATATATATATATCTTTTAGGCTATCAGTCACTATACACTGTGAAAAACATAAATGATATCCAATATAAGCATTTTGTGCTGAAGCAGCACTCATTAGTTGATACAGATAAACATCTTCATGACATATTCAATTAATGCTCAGTTTATATTAAGATATAAAATCTTCAAACTTTAATGGACAAACTTTATTCTTCTCCACCCTCAAACTTTTTAGTCATCCATATCATTGAATTTCCATTCATGGAATGATGAAGTCCCTTGTTAATGCCAATATTATTGACACAAATATGTTGACTTTTAAATCAGCCTGCCCCTCATATACAGTACCTCAATGTGTTCATTTAAATGGACAAAAGAAGGATGGGTAGAATAAAAACAGAATATGTAATATTCAAATACAAGTAAATTGTATATATTAAACATAATGTAATTAGAAGAAACTTAAACCCAGACTTTCAAGCTACCCACAACTAACAACTTTGTCTTATGCAATCAATACCCATGATAACATACATGTGAAAAACATAAATTTTCTATATACATATTTTGCACTGTACAAACACTCGTTGGTTGTAGATCACCATCTTCCACACACATATACAATCAGTACTTAGTTTATATTAAGATATCAAATCTTCAAATATTAATGAACAACCTACAATCTTCTTTACTGTCAAACTTTTTAGTCATTCATATTATGAAAAATCCGATGGTGGAATGCTTAAAGCTCTTGTTGATGCCAATATTGTTGTCATATCCATGTTGACTTTTCAATGATATGGATGACTGCGAAGTTGGTAAGTGGAAAACATTGTTGAATATTTGCACTGATTTTGTATATTTGTGGGAGATAGTGATCTGGACCAACTAATTTGTGATGATCTTTTACATGTATGTCATCATGTGTATCACTTGTATAACATAAAGTGGACAGCTGTGTGTAGCTGGGATATCTGAGATGAAGTGTCATCTTGGGTTTGAATATTATATAATTAGTCTGTGTGTATTTAAATGGACAAATTGAAGTCCTATATGTGAGGTTCCAGACTGACTTAAGAGTCAACATGGGGTATGATAATAATATTGATCTCAACAAAGGCTTTTACCATTTTATCATTAGATATTTAATGATATGGATGTCTGAAAAGTTGGAGGGTGAAGAAGATTCAAGGTTTCCCATTAAAGTTTGAAGATTTGCTATTGTAATATAAAATGAGCACTTATTGTATATATATACTAATCTGAATCAATTTTTGAGTGCTGATTCAGCACAAAATATAAATATTGGAGATTATATATTTTTTTCACATGCATGTGATCATAAGTGTCAGTTGTATAAGATAGAATGGATGAGCATGTTAATGCAGTTAAACAACACTCATCATCATCAGCACTCTCACTCCATACTATAGATTCAGGTCATAAAATTGATTTTTCTAGTACCAGGATCATATCCAGATGTGATAATCTCTACCAGTGCAAAATTAGAGAAGCCATTGAGATACTTAAAAGGCCATATTGTATCAATAAGCGAGATGATACATGCAAACTTTCTCCTACTTGGAAAGATTTTTTTAAAAAACATTTTTAAATTTAACATTTTTGCTATTAGTGGAACCTTAACATTTATTCAAATCAGTGATTGTAGCACCTCTAAAACCATCTTTCTACCTTTTATCACCCAGTGGATGACTTGTGTTACCAAGTTAAAACGTCGGAATATCAATATTTAAATTTTTTTTAACACAGATGAATCCACAATATATATATATATATATATATATATATATATATATAATCCAGTTAATATATATATATATATATATATATATATATATATTGGACCGTTAACAAAGGTGACATTCCATCTTTATTATTAAAATGAGTTTGCCTTCCTTGATAGCAGTTTGAAATTATTGATTGTTATTGATATTGGGATTGTCTAAGTGTTGACTGACTTTTACTAAACATATAAAGGCAGAAGCTTTGCCATTTCATAATATTTATTAATACAATCAATGGGTTTTTAAAACTTCAATAGTCATTCTGATTGTCCTCAGGTAAGTGGTGCTTGCATCTGGATAATATTTTAAATTGTTTTATTTATAAATTACTTGTGTCAAACTTACTCCATTTACAACTTTGATACCAACCACTTCAGATCAATACAGTAATAATTATCACTAATACTTTCCCAGATATAATATTAAACCTCAGATAAAGATTAATATATGTTTTTAATTAAACACACAGACATGAAATTCTTCACATTTCTTTGCCCCATGTGTAATATCATTATAAATGTATTAAACAACTTACTTCTACACCAGTACACAGTTTTTTCCAATCATATGAATAAAAATACAATAAAAGACAGATGACACCTAAGATGTATGAACCAGCAACCATCATTTGGTTCAGATCACCCACGTTCATATATATTTTATTATATGTAAAGTAATTTATCAATTGTTAATTGTTACATTTTGAATTAAAAGTGCAAATATTACTTCAACCACAACATTGATGCACCAACAACTCCAGATAAATGGGGTAATGATTATCACTAAATATTTACTGAACAAGAGAATGTCTCTAGTCCAAACATAAACTTTAATGTGTTTCTGAAAGTTTGTTATGAAGGTATTTAGTTGTATTTTGTATTGGACTAGTTTCATAATCTAATATGAGTATTGAATGTCTTGAAAAAATTTAACTTTATTTAAATATTCCAAATACATTCAACTGTTAGTATAGCACATCAAATAGGTTAATATGTGCACAGAATTTTGAGAAGTACTATTCTCCTCTCTTTTTCAGGTGTTGCTGGCATGATCAGTGACACTACTAGCATGGGATTTGAACATGGACACTTAGATTTTTGAGTATTGAATTTTAAGGTAATGCTATAACCAACTGAGGGATATTGCCAAAGGCAACAGTCATTAGAAATTTCATGTACTTATCTATGAGGTTTCTCCTGATTTCTCCACATTTCCTAAGAGCATCCATAACCATCATGTTCCATTATAATTTATTGTTAGTTCTAGAGATGCATCTTGCCAAAATTTGGTGAGATTTTTTCTCAAAGTTCTAAGTCCTTTGTCATACAAGACCTGGTACATTGTCAGGGATTCTAGACACTTTGGAGAATTAATCAAGAACATGAAAATTGAAAGAACTGACTTACTGATATGCTTTGATGTGGAAAGTTTATTCATGAATGTACCATATGAAGAAGCATTGTCTATTGTAAGAAAAATATTAAATGGTGATAATAGTTTACAAATTAGAGCAGGTCTTCCCATTGATAGTATAATAGAACTATTAACATTCTGCATAAAAACAACCTATTTTCAATACAACACAGAATTATTCCAACAAAATCAAGGAATGGATATGGGCTCACTATTGTCTCCCCTGATTATCAATATTTACATGGAATAACTTGAATCATTAATCATAAAAACTATTCTATATCCACCTAAAGTTTGGCTTCACTATGTAGATTATACATTTGTTGTGTGGCCACATAATGAAGCACTGCTACAAAATTACTGAAAACACATCAACAACATATCCCCTTCAATTAAATTCACAATAGAATCAGAACAAGAACAAAAATTGGCGTTCTTAGATGTTCTTGTGACAAGACTCCTCTCATGGCAAAATTAAAACTACAGTTTACCAAAAACCTACACATGCATGAAAATACCTAGACTGTATATCCAATCACACCAGAAATAGAAAACATAGAGTTATACTATCAATATGGAAAAGAACAAAAGAATTTTGTTCAGAAACCAGCGATTTGGAAAAAGAAAATATCTATATAGAACAAACTCTTATGAAAAATGGTTATCCATCAACTGTTATTAAAAAAAACATTAAATAGACAACAAAAAGAACAATCAAGAGAAAAAAAACAATTATCAATACTGTAATGTACCCATACATTCCAAAAATAACAGACAAATTAAAAACATCTGCAATCAGTATAACACCAGAACAGCTTTCCAGACAATACCACACTATGAGGAATTCTAACATCTACAAAGCCTAAACTTGAAATGCTAAAAAGAAAAAAACCGGATCTATAAAATAGCATGAGAATATGGAAAAACATATATTGGTGAGACAAGTCATCCCATTGAAAAGTGCCTGCAATATCACAAACTGATGATTAGAAGAGAGAAAACAGATATGACTAAGATAGCAAACCATGTATCTGCCAATGAACATATGTTTATTTGAGAAAATACAAAAATATTGGATAGAGAAGAAAAGATACAAAGAAGAAAATTTAAAGAAGCTGCTCACATGACAATGGCAAAAAATCCCATAAGCCCTCTGAGTGTGACTATACATAATGTACAGAAAACACTAATCAACTTTGCTTTTAGGAAAAAGTGGAGAAATCAGGAGGAAACTCATAGATAAGTATTTAAAATTTCTATTGACTCTTGCCTTTTGCAAGATGGCTCCGTTGGTTAGAGTGTTACCTTAAAATTCAATACTCAAGAATCTAAGGGTCCAGGTTTGAATCCCATGCTAGTACTGTCAGTGGTCTGGCCAGCAACACCTGAAGAAGAGGGAAGAATAATACCTCTTGAAATGTTGTGCATATACTAACCTGTTTGATGTGCTATTACTAACAGTTGAATGTATTTGAAATATTTAAATTATTTTTTTCTAAAAGACATTTAATACTCATATTAGATGATGGAAATAGCCCAATATAAAAATACAAAGAAACTTTAAACTTCAGTTAAATATTAATATATCTGTTTAATTAAAAAAATCAAATATTAATCTTTATCTGAGATTTAAAATTTATTTCTGTTCTAAAGACAATCTCTAGTTTAGTAAATAATTAATGATAATCATTACTGTGTGTATCTGAGTAGTTGGTGTCAATGTTGTGACTGGAGTAACTTTGTCTTTTATTATATCTTTATTCATATGTGTGGTGGTGTGGACATTGCTTAATGCACTTCTAATATTAATAGTTAAAATATGTAGAATACTGATGCTGCTGATCACAAGACTTCTTAGAAACTTCACAAAATTCTTACAACAACTCTGGCCTTTGAAAAATTTAGATTTTCATGTTTTTTGTACAATTTTATGTACAATTGTATTAATTGTTTTATATGTAGTGAAAACAAATAATTAAAGTAGGACTAATTTACTAGTTGTTTATTTCATTTAAAATAATATATATATATATATATATATTGTTTAATATTTATATATATATATATATATATATTGTACCATTACTTTTCGTATCTAAAAGTTTGTAGGCCAAGAATCAAAGATTTTACTTACAGCTGAAATCAAATCATATGAGGGCACTACCAGTAAATAACCTGGAGCCACGAAATTAGAAGAATCTTATATCATGGCTGTTAATTTTTATACGTATCTCAGATTCAGCTAATCTGTCTTGCAATCCTTTTTTTCTTTATATATATATATGCGTGTATACGCTACAGTCATATGTTTTATTATTACATACAAATGCTAAAGAAATAAACGTGAACACTTACGGTCATATGTTTTATTATTACATACAAACGCTAAAGAAATAAACGCGAACACTTACATATGTTTCAAATAATAAAAAGTTTTATTATAAAATCTTTTTTTATACCTTTCCTTTATTCAAGACTATTGACAGAAACAAATCATTTATAATTACCCCCTCTACCTCCCTCTTTTCTATAGACTTAACCTGACTAACATTATCGTTCTTTCTTTTTTTTTTTTTTTATAAATAAAAAAAAAAAACAACCCAGGTGAAGAGTAACATATTTTCCATTCTCGAAGGAACATGCACTTTTACTTATATGTATAAGCATCCCAGACTGGAATGAATCTTGACCAGTGCAGAGACTAAGCACTTACTATTAGGAGACAGAAATTACTCTGAACCCCTACCCTCTCTTTCAATATTTACTCCACTCTTAAACTTTTCATTTGCTTTCTTAAATAATTTCTATTTTTAATCTCCCCTATAGTCTTGAATCCTATCTAAAGTTAGTTGAAAACCCTCTTTAAAAAAAAAAAAATTCAAATACAAATAAAAATAAATTACGAATTTCAAATAAAATTAATTGGACAAAGTAAACATAAGCATTATAAATACATGCATATAAAGAAAAAAAACTTTCTAATGTCACAACTTATAGTTCATGGCTGATTAAATATAATTCCAATTAGAGGTGGTTTTAAATTTAGCAATCAATAGTTCAAGCAAAAAGCAAAGTTTATATTAACCTGATCGATCAGTGTCTGTACACATTTCTTGGGATCCTTTGGGAGTTGATTCACTGTAAAGAATTTTGTCTGCCCGCTAGCTTTGCCTTCACTTTGGTGGTTTCTCGGTGATGAAATACAGGAATTGGCTGGTATCCCGGCTGGGGATGGATTTTAGTTGTTTAGCCTTTTAACATTTTTATTTTTCAAATAGTTCTCTTCTGTTATAAAAAAAATTAATAATTAATTAAACAATAGGTTTGTCTCTTATTTATAGTCCTTTTTCCATTGTCCTTTTATCTGATCATGTTCCCAAACAGTGATTGCATTTCTTTAATTTTGTTTTAGTGTTTTTACACCAGCTAACTAGAAGCCACGACAGTAGAATTAATTATAATTCTTTTCTCTCTTTCCCCCACCATTTCAGATCAGAAAATTTAATTACGAAATTGTTTTAAAAAACAAAAATTTTCTTTAATTAATATCACTTTTGATATAATCTCAATCCAATTAAACAAATAACTAATCTACCATTTTGTCCTTTTTTCTTCTTTCTATTCCGTTCTTTCAAAATCCCATTAAAAATAAAACAATAAACAATGCCAAAAAAAACCCCCACTATATGCATATATATAAAAAACTAATAAATAATACCGCAAAAAAACTTTGTATATACACAGCATTTATTTATTATTCTATGCCTAATATATACATATATGTATATACATGATTTTTATATATATAAAGAATATAACATGATCCGCTCAAAATTATCGGCTCATTGCATCTCTTCCAAAAAAAAAAAATGTAAAAAAAACTTTAATTACTCCCTCTTTTACAAGGCTTCAAACACCTTGCATTATAAGACCCTTTTCTTCCCCTTTTTTCTAACACTACAAATGCAGTAGGTCTGCATTTTTGAACAATTTTGTATGGACCTTCAAACAAAGGTAAAAAAAATTCTTATATTGCTTCTCACTCATCCGGCTCATTGGCTGAGTTTTGACATGAACCTATTCTCCTATCTCAAAATGCCCTGGATATACATTCCCTTTTTTTTCTCTGTTCAGGTTTCTTTTTTAACTGTTCTATAGCATGACATCAATCACTTTCCACATTAACTATTACCTTTTCTGAAGGTACCGGATACTTTAGAAGAGACGGTTCGACTCAGCCTCAATGTAGTCTTTCAGGGGCCAGGCCGGTGGACTCATGGTAAGTACAATTTATAATTTGATCATTCGTGGAAGTACATTAAACCACTGATTATGGTTTCTTTTCAAATGATCCCCAAATAAACACCCCATTTTTTCATAACCCTTTCACAAGGGTTAGATTGAGGGTTTCTAATGGAGGTTAAAACGCATTGTATATTCTCCTGCTGAAGCCAATTTTTCCATTCATTGGCCATAAAAGGAGTATCATGATCGCTTAAAACTGTGCTAGGTTTGCCCACCTGTATAAACTGTTTGTCCCTCAGCACAGTGATCGATGACTTCATGTCAGCTTTATGCAAAGTGTATGCTTGTACTAACTTCGAAAAAACATCATATACCACTAAAATATACCTGTATTGACGAAATGAAGGCAAAGGACCATAGAAATCGATGGCCAATAATTCATTTGGGTTTTTTGGTATAATCCAAGTAAGTATTCCTGCATAATTCTTATTTGCAGATTTATTTTGTTGACATTCGTGGCATTTCTGTATCGTGTCCACAACAGACCGATACATATTTGGCCAATAGTACCATCTTTGCATGAGTTTATTTATCTTAAGTGACCCATAATGTTCATAGGTCCTATGTACATAATTTATCAAGTGTTCCCTTAATGTCTGAGGTATAACTATTTTCCAGCAATCTATTCCTCACTTGACCTGAAACATCAACGTCCCGTTCATCATTCTATATCAATGTAATTTATTATTACCTCATACATGTTTTCCTGTCTGTCTGATATTATTCCAGCCTTGTATTAGTTTTTTTGCATGTAAAATCAGAGGCCTGAATAAACTTTATTCTTTTCATATCCCTTTCCATTGCTTCATCGGAATCCATCATGAGTGGGGTTAATCGGGCTCCCTCTGGTATTAGGTTCTGACCTTTGTCTGAAGCCGGATTTCTACTCAGTATATCAGGCACTTTATTTTATTTTCTTGAGCAATGTACTACCTGGTAATTGAACCTTTGAAGATATAAAGCCCACCTTATAAATCTTTCTTTTGTTAAATAACACTTGTTAATAAACTCCAAACTCTTATGATCTGTAATAATGATAATCTCTGATCCTAGTAGTAAATATTTGAGTTTGTTTAATGCCCAAACTATGGCCAGCACCTCCCTTTCAGTAGCTGTATAATTTCTTTCTGCTTGATTTAGAGTTCTACTTAAAAAATAAAGAACTTCTGGCTTTTTTCTTCATTTTCTTGAAATAGAACGGCCCCCAACCCAACTTTACTGCTGTCCATTTGTAGCATAAAAGGTTTTTTAAAATCAGGATAAGTGAGAGTAACAACTTTTAGAAAGTTTTCTCTAATCATTTTGAATGCTTCAGTTTTTCACCCCACTCCCATCGACTTCCTTTTCTAAGCAGTTGTACAAGTGCTTCTGTGTCTCCGGAAAAATTCTAGTAGAATCTCTGATAAAAGTTACATATGCCGAGAAATGATCTTATTTGTTTCCTATTCTTAAAATTGTTTATTGCTTCAATTTTATCAGGATGTGGATTTACATCTTGTGTGCAAACACGATGACCTAAAAATAAAATTTCTTTTTGTAAAATGTTACTTTGTTTTAATTGATCATAATGTTTTTCTTTTGACACTCCTGTAAAAACACAGATTAAATTTTCTAAATGCTCTTGAGATGAACGTGAAGCTATTGCAACATCGTCCATATAATATACGATAAACTGTTTCACTTTGTCCAATAATACCCGATCTAAACAGCATAACAAACCGGATTCACTATTTAGCAGCCTGAATTGCACACATTGAAACACATATGTATATCCCTCATATCTAAATCCGGTGTACTTTTGATCTTCTCTATGCAGTGGCATCTGCCAATAACTCAAGGTTAAGTTGAAAAACGAGAAGTATTTTTTTTCATGAAATTCTAACAATAAATCTGTTATATGAGGTGGTACATCTCTGTCTGGTATAGTAATATCATTTAACTGCCACACGTCTAAACATACCCTCATGGAGCTGTCTTTTTTTTTTACAATTACCAGAGGGTTTATATTAGGAGATTGCTGTTTTCTTATGATTCGCCACTGTACCATCTGTTGTATTTGACTGTCTACTTCAGTTTTATATTTAACTGGAATAGGGTATAATCTCCCCTGAAACTGAGTTTCCTTTTTTACTCTTATCTGGTTTACATATCCTTTTATAATGCCAGGGTTCATAGCAAATACTCGTTCGTGCTGCTGTAATATTTCTCTTAGTCGGTTTTCCCAGTTGTTATAATTTTTTTCCAACTTGCTTACTTTGTTCTCTATTTCCTTGTAAATGTCCTCTACTATCATATATGCTACTTTATTACTTTGACTACTACGTTTACTAAATGGGATTATTTCATTTTCTATTATTGCTATTTTTTTATAGTAATTAATTTTGGTATGAGTTTGATGCATAAAGTCTGACCCCAGTATCATATCTTCTATTAAATTTGTCATCGATACTAGTGTGTGTTGTATCCTTTGTTTTACCACCTGTATTTCTCCATATACCTGCATGGGGTCGAGCCTAAATCATTTACCATTTGTTGTCATTATTTCTGATTTTTTTAGAGGTAATATGTGTAATTTTCCTACCTGATTCTTAATTTGGTTTAGTATTTCATTCGAGATTATAGAGACTTGGCTACCTGAATCCAACAATGCTTGCACTTGAATTCCCTGCACTTTTACTGTGATCACCGGGCATGTTTTGTCAGCCATTGTCACTACTCTTTCTTCTTCTATTACTACATTTAACACTTTGGATTTTGTTTCTTCTCAATTACCTTGTTCCTCTAAGCTTTCCGCTATTCGAAGTGCTTTCAATACCTCCTCCAATCCTTTGTGGATACAGGTCATTAGCCTATCCTGTATCTTTTTTGCCATGTTTCTCTTTACTATACTCATAATCTGATATTCCAAGATCAGGTATTAGATTACCTTTCTTAACTTCGTTATTTGTTTCATAAAAAACTATGTATACATCCCCTCCTCTTTCGTATATTTTTCTTTTTCTACATCTCTTCGCAGTTTTTCTTGCCTTTCTATGTTCCAAAATCTACACATTAATGCTTTAGTGTATTTTTAAAATTGTCTGGCCTCTCATATACAGCTCTCCACCAATCTTGTGCTACACCTACAAAATGGTTACTTGCTATTATTATTTTTTCTTTCTCTCCTTTGTATAATTTGAAACAGTCTTCTAGGCTCTCTATCTGTTCAAATAAAGTCTCCTCTTCTTTTCCTTCGAAAATTTTTATTTCTATTCTGTCTCACATTTTTTTTTTATTTTTATATTTATTGTGTAAACAAAATTACTTCATATAGTGTAAAAAAACCCTCCCCAACCACGACACCAACTCTGTGATCTCATCTAAAAAACCAACCTCACTTATCTCACAACTCCTATCTCCGGTCGTTTATTATTCTAGTAAGGCCCAAAATGTTGGGTACACCATTTTCTATCTTTGCTCTAGCCTACCTCTTTGTGCCATTACTTTTCATATCTAAAAGTTTGTAGGCCAAGAATCAAAGATTTTACTTACAGCTGAAATCAAATCATATGAGGGCACTGCCAGTAAATAACCTGGAGTCACGAAATTAGAAGAATCTTATATCGTGGCTGTTAATTTTTATACATATGACAGATTCAGCTAATCTCTCTTGCAATCCCTTTTTTCTTTATATATATGCATGTATACACTATGGTCATATGTTTTATTATTACATACAAATGCTAAAGGAATAAATGCGAACACTTACATATGTTTCAAATAATAAAAAGTTTTATTATAAAATCTTTTTTATACCTTTCCTTTATTCAAGACCATTGACAGAAACAAATCATTTATAATTACCCCCTCTACCTCCCTTTTTTCTATAGACTTAACCTGACTAACATTATTGTTCTTTCTTTTTTTTTTATAAATAAAAAAAAACAACCCAGGTGAGAAGTAACATATTTCCATTCTTGAAGGAACATGCACTTTTACTTATATATATATAAGCATCCCAGACTGGAACGAATCTTGACCAGTGCAGAGACTAAGCGGCTTACTATTAGGAGACAGAAATTACTCTGAACCCCTACCCCCTCTTTCAATATTTACTCCACTCTTAAACTTTTCATTTGCTTTCTTAAAACATTTCTATTTTTTATCTCCCCTATAGCCTTGAATCCTATCTAAAGTTAGTTGAAAACCCTCTTTAAAAAAAAATCAAATACAAATAAAAAATAAATTACGAATTTCAAATAAAACTAATTGGACAAAGTAAACATAAGCATTATAAATACATACATATAAAGAAAAAACTTTCTATTGTCGCAACTTATAGTTCATGGCTGATTAAATATAATCCCAATTAGAGGTGTTTTTAAATTTAGCAATCAATAGTTCAAGCAAAAAGCAAAGTTTATATTAACCTGATCGATCAGTGTCCGTACGCGTTCCTTGGGATCCTTTGGGAATTGATTCACTGTAACGAATTTTGTCTTCCCGCTAGCTTTGCCTTCTCTTCAGTGGTTTCTTGGTGATGAAATACAGGAATTGGCTGGTGTCCTGGCTGGGGATGGATTTTAGTTGTTTAGCCTTCTAACATTTTATTTTTCAAATAGTTCTCTTTTGTTATAAAAAAAAAAAAATAATTAATTAAGCAATAGGTTTGTCTCAAATTTATAGTCCTTTTTCCATTGTCCTTTTATCTGATCACGTTCCCAGTCAGTGATTGCATTTCTTTAATTTTTTTTTAGTTTTTTAACACCAGCTAACTAAAAGCCACGATAGTAGAATTAATTATAATTCTTTTCTCTCTTTTCCCTACCTTTTCAGATCAGAAAATTTAATTACGAAATTGTTTTAAAAAACAAAATTTTCTTTAATTAATATCACTTTAGATGTAATCTCAATCCAATTAAACAAATAACTAATCTACCATTTTGTCCTTTTTTCTTCTTTCTATTCTGTTCTTTTAAAATCCCATTAAAAATAAAACAATAAATAATGCCAAAAAAAAAAAAAAAAAAACCCCACTATATGCGTATATATAAAAAAGTAATAAATAATACCGCAAAAAAAACTTTCTATATACACAGCATTTATTTATTATTCTATGCCTAATATATATATACGTGATTTTTATATATATAAAGAATATAACGTGAGCCGCTAGAAATTATCGGCTCAATATATATATATATGTGTGTGTGATGTTTTTTAACACTATTGCATATCAACAGACAATTTGTTTTAGTTTTAAAACTGTTATATATATCAAGACATTACAAAATTTATTTTTATACATGCACAGTAATTTTATCAATCATTTTTGAAAATAGTTCTTCTAAAAACTTTTAGCCATAGTCAAGACTTTGAGAAAAATGAGGGAAAAAAACTTTGAAATATCTATTTATGTGTATTGATTTTTTGAATGCAGGAGATTTTAAAAAATATATTATTTGGAACAAGTACATTTGTATCTATGAAGGTCTACATTTCCATAATGGGACTGATATGTTGGTAGTAATTATTTGACCTAATCAAAAAACAATGGACTATATGACAAGAGTACCATTTATATTCCTAAGTCAAATTAAAATTTTATTGACTGTTAATTTTATATTTATCATGAAAAGACTGGCAAAAACACTGGAGATTAATAAAACCATTCACTTTTCAAAATATTAAAATGTCAGTCAAACAGGTAATATTTTACTAAGAAAATCATATAACTAGAATTTTGTAGAGAATTGTAAGATTACGGGAAATATGACACCATGATCCCTTGTTAATGAATAATGAATGACATAATAAAGCTGATTATTGGATCAGATTTTTAAATCATTAACACTAGAGGAAGTAGGCTCAAATAATAAATACCTTATTTAAAATACTACGGTTGCAGTAAAATAATATATTGTCTTTTATGTACATGTGGGTGCGCTCACACATCTCTTACAGAATAAAGATAATTTTTACATATTTTTGAAAGACCAGGAACTGTGGAGTTTTCTGATGTTCCAGAACCACAATTAATTAATTAGTTTAGACCTCATTTATTCTTTGCAGATGATAGTAAATTCCATTTTTTGCATTCAAATATCTATTTACATAATCTCATTTATTGCTTGCATATAAAAGCAAATAATTTGATTTTCTATATTAAATTATTCCGTACTAATTAATTTTATAACTACAATGTTCTAAAAAAAATAATTGATAAAACTAAATCATTCAAGACATATCAACGTTGTAAATGATTTAAAAATTATAATACTTTTCAAAAGGTAAACAGAATGTTATTTTTGAATAAAGCTAATTTCTTCTAAGATTTAAATGAAAGCGTTTTAAAGTCATATTTTTAAATAGATTTGTTTTTTAGTTCTACAGTGCGTTATTTACTTTAATTAAAATTAGAAAAAATGTATCAAGTAGTAAAAAAAAATGACGATGTTTCATCCAATAAAATCAATATGTAACGGTAGCATATACATTTGAAAAGCTGACAATGTAAATCAAATAGCTAAAGGCATTTAAATGGAATTATGGGAACAAAGATAAAAAAATATCGTAAAAGATTTCTTTAATGATTTCAGTTGTTTTGTCTATATTTTATGGCATTAAATACAAATCTACTTCCAACGCAAGCAGCTCTAATGAATTTTCACTGTTAAACTAAGGTAGATGATTGACGAGGATTTTCTGGGAAAAGAAATAGCATTATCAATAAGCTTCTTAAACGGGACATAAAATAAAGGAATTAAAGTGTTTGAATTGTAGGCTCTAATTATATTAATTCATGAGGTCAGAAAAAGACAATGCACTCTATTTTATAAATAATACATTTTCGTTTGCATGAACTAAATCGTTAGTTTTTATTATTATTATTATTGCGGTATAAAATGCATGCATATCATTTTTAATACCAACTGAAAGAAAATTTGTATTATATTTTTTATGCATTTATTCTGTTAATATGGAGCAGTTGTTCGATCTTTATTTCAATCACTTACATATATATATTACTTTCATAAATAGAACATAAAATAATATATATACATATATCTTTTTTTTTTCCAAAATGTATAAAAAATTTAAATATATTCGACATAAAAACAGTTAAAGTTGATAATAACTTTATATAAAATAAATGAAGTAGGAGTCCTGAAATTACAAATGTAGATTATAATGCGGACCACAGCATTTAAATAATAAATTTATTAAAAATTAATTAATCATGTAAAAAAATTATTTTTGACTAAAAAAAACCGTAGGAAAAAAACCTATCATGTATGAAATATAAATTAATCATTCAAATAGACCAAAAAACATTATATTTGACATAAAAATTTATTGTACTGTGTTGCAACATTTGATAAACTCAGTAAGCATAGTGTCAATAGAATAAGAAAACCGTAAAAATAAATAATATAAATAGTAACACAGCAATCCAAGCTATGTAAAATCTTGTAACCCTTTAATTAAGATAAATAAAGCTTATCATAGAAATAGAAATAGGAACAGAATTAAACTGTAATAAAACACTAAATCTTTTCAAAAGTTGTTTTAAAAATGATTTTTTGAAAGAAAATAGAGGTAAAATATAAAATTGTCAAGTGATGGTGGCCGAGTGGTTAGCACAGCTGTTTTAGAAACAGTTGTCCCAGATTCGCTTTCCTACCGATGCTTTGACACATGAAAAAAAATAAAAATAAAATAAAATTGATAGTCAAATTTTATTACCAAAACTAGACTTGTTAATCTATTTAGTAATATCTGAAACAATGAATTAACTCAGTAACATAATTTATTCAGTGTAGAATTATTTATTTATTCTGTTATATTTGTAGAATATATTATAAAAGTTGAATGCAAGCAGAAAGTCTGTAATTAAATTATAACATGGATTTTTTTTTACAAATATATGGAAGGTCTTATATTTTAAGTGAAACAATGTAAGATATGATGAATGATATGATAAAGTAATAATAACACACAAAGAATTAATTGCTGCCATTTCATTCCAGAAAATATTGCATAGATGAAAGATTGTTTTACAGAGTGATTATTAAGTTGAAATGTGAACTATTATATTTCAAATATAAAATAGTTATTAATTATGCAATAGATACACAATCACATATCATCTGTTTAATAGAAAAAAATATTCATCCATAAAGTTTACTCTATATAGGATTTGGGTATATACACAGTGGTTAAATATATCTTAAATAACTTTTCTGAGAAAATTTATGAACTACTATAATCTGTATAACCCAGAATCACTTACAATCATGAAGATCATAGTTATACATCTAATTGTATTAATATCAATAACAGCATTGCTATTTAATATAATAATATAGGCAAGAAACAAATAATTCTTATCATCCTGTATATACGTCATCCAGTAGATAAAATTAAAGTTTAAAACAGCAATAGTCTACTTGTAATGAAAAATTGTCATCAATGCTAATAGAATTTGTCGAAAAATGTAATACTAATAGAATAAAATAATTCTTACTTCAAACTTATATTTTTCTGTAATAAACAGTAGCTGCAGCAAATGTAATGTGAAAAAATGTCAAATGTAAATTATGTAAAAACATCCAATTTTTAAGATAACTTCCAAATTATTTTCAAATGCGAACAAAAATTAAAACAAAACTCAAACATACTAGTCTTAATAAATAGTAAATAAAATATTGTCTTTTGTTTTATTAAAAATTTCTAATTATTACAACTTTATGATGAAAAGTAAATCAATTTTTAGTAAAATTAAAATATAAGTTTGGGAATTTAGTGACACTGTGATCATTTTCAAATTTCAAATGTCAAACTTACTATATATTTGTTGCTATTAGGATATAAAAAATCTAAAAATATAATTTCCATAATCTCATTATCATTAATTCCTATCTCATCCAATGAATATGTTGGTTTTAAACTGTGGTCAAGATTTTAAATAAACTATATATTTTATATTGAGCAATATGCTTTTATATATTTGAACTTACTCTCATTTGGTCTGCATGGTTTTACTTAGTTGACAGAGTATCTGATGTGGGATCAAGAAGTCTAAGGATTAATTCTGTCACTCACAGATTTGACACTTCAACTTTTTATGAACTCCGGAGCAATAAAATATTCACTTTTTTACATTCAGTTTAAGATCTTTATTATCTATCTTAGCTTACACTTAATTTTAAATTTACTGTATTAAGATTTCATGAGGATCAAACATATTTAAAATATTAATGCATTTTTAGATTTAGTAAAATAATGAGAGTGGAGATCTCAAAATCTTAAGATTTATTTATCACTTTTTAGTTGAAATAATAAAAAAATTGATTTGGTTCAGTAAAATGCAATTGTTGTATTCAAAGAGTTATTTTTGCTTTCAAACTAACTTATTGATGAATTAAATATATGATTAATTATTTCAAATTTTAGTCATTTTCAATCACTCTAATAATAAATAGTAAAATAAAAAAAAATGAATATAAAGAATGTAATGAATGTGTTGATAATAAATTATTTTAAAGTCAAATGATATAGGTACTTAGATTTTGAAGTATTTTAATATATCTTCAATTGATATATAGTTTTCAAACAGAATCTAAGCCTTTTAATGAAAGCTTTAGATATGATTGTTATACTTATAGTGTTACATAATGTATTTATAAGCAATTAAAATATATTAGTTTAGTATTTAAAACATACACTTTCCTGGTTGTTGGCTTAAAGTTTGAATATTGTTGTGTAAACCATGGAAGCCTTTTTAGAATACAATTAACATCAGCTTTTTTACTTTATGATATCTGATCATAGACAATATTGTAGTCATTTGTTTTTAATTAAAAATGAGTCTATTTTATTTCTGAATCTTAAAAGCTTCAATTTAATTTGGAATGATAAAAACTTAATTGATGACTTCTATAAAAACAAAGAAAAACATATAAATGTAATATTATTCATTTTCCTGTTATTGAGGTTGTGTCTATAGATTTTGGTTTATTTTTGGCACTTTTCAGATGATATACTGCTAATTAAATCAATTAGTCATTTATTATGTATGAACTAAATAAAAACTGCCGATCTTTACATTCATCATTAAAAAAGTAACCTATTACAAAGTATTGAAATAAAAGTCTTCACTAATATTACTTTTGTAAATTCAATATATATACTAATCAATATATATATATATCAAAATACAGTAAAATTTACACAAATTATATTATTTTTAGAAGTACTTTCCACTATACATTTTGTAGTCTTTATCAACTATATAACATTGAAAAATCAAAACGAGACAACCTTTAACAATACCCATAGTTCAATTCAGATTTCCCACAATTCTGTTATCTTAACATTTGATGACTGGTGATTCATTAATATTTGAAGATTTCTTGAAATCAACATAGCCTCTTTTATTTTATGTTTATTATGACAACATTCAATTTTAATAATTTTCATATTTTTATAATCAAATTTATGTCCATATTGACAAGATTTATTATGATCAAGTATAACAGATGATGAGTGTTTATTTACATCTATTCCAGATTGTTTCTCTTTTTGAATTCTATTATATAAAAGCATATGCTCTTTTATTCTCTTCTCAAATGTACACTTAGATTCACTGATGTATTGTGAGCCACATCCACATATAAATCTATATATAAATAGATTTAGATATTGATATATATATATATATTGATTTGTGTATTACATATATTGTGGAATGAATACAGATATCAAACTTAATTTATATATATATATATATATATATATATATATATTGTATTAAAAAATATTATGCCTTAAAGACAGGAAACATTTTTAATCTGTTATCAAAATTCAAATAACATCACTTTTATTTTAAAATTGAATAGTACTAACAACTATGATTTTAAGTGCATTTATGATCTTTTTTATAAATATTACTGATTAATAAATACAAAATGTGTTTTAGGAACAGTACAAACATCTAAGATTATTACATTTTTTTAAGACCACTCTACAAAATTTTGTCTTATTTTTCTATGTTCTTCAATGAAAAATAGAATATGCTATGAAACTATTATATTTTTAGAAGGCATGGTTACATTGTTCCTTATTCAGATGATGTCATTATTGTGTTCAGAAAAATGGAAAATTTATAATTGATAGTACATCTTTTAGATGATTATCAGGTTATAATTATTTATTCCATACAAAGAGAAACAATATTAATCACATCATTTAAATTTGTATTAGATTTAGCTAGATTTGTATTTTAAATAAAAATTTAACATATAAATGATGTACCCATTTTAGATTAAGGTGCATAACTTTTTAATAGACAAAAACAAACTTTTAATAGTAGATTAGTATACTAAATTATTATTCACCAAAGTTCTAATTGATAGAAGTGAATATCAATAAAATAAAAAAAAAATACAAATATGCCAAACAGTTATAATATTCAGACATTATAACATCATAATATATACAACAAATAATTTAGTGGCTAACTTTCATTTAAGTATAATTTCCATAAATTTTGGATTTTTGTTTTTGTTTTAGTTAACTATTTAGCTAACAATGAATCATATTTTATGTTCAAGTGCTGAAAAGAGGAAGTTTAAATTTGACAATCTAAAAAATTAAAATGCTTAAAATTTGAAGAAAAAGTCTCTTACTTTGAAACTTATGTAAGTTGTCTATTGTTAGATCAATAATTATGTAAGAATTAAAAACATGGATCAAAATTTGCAATACTATTTCAAAAAATTGTTATCAAAAATGAAGAGTAGAATAAATTAGAGGGATGGTGAATGTAAAGACTATGATGAATCATGATTTCTCAGAAAGGATGATTAGCATCAAAGTAATATTATTTCACAATGAACTTAAACTATAACATATTTATAAACAAAGTGAAGCTTGGCTTAACAAATATAAAAAAAACATATATTTATACATAAATGTGTGGATACAAATAAATATGTGATCATGAAGCAGTTTCTAAATTTATAAAATTTATTTACTAGCTTATTGCTGATTAAAGCCCCAATCCAGAGCAGGTATGCAATAAAGATGAAGCAGCAATAAATTGATGATGCACATCTAAAAGAACATCAGTAACAGAAGATGAATTACAGGATATACTTAATAAGTATAATACTAGAGTGATAATCTTATCATGCTTTGATTCAGAAGATGCTCATAGATATAAAGTGATCATGATCACATAAAAAAGCTAGAACATAGAAAGACATTAAGTTTGTAGAGTAATCTTTTGTGAAAATAAAAGAAATACTGGCATTAGATTTGGTTTGTTTCAGAATATTTTCGTTTTACATGCCAGAATTTATTGCACAATTATTTTCAAACTTTATCTTGTTTTAGATAACAGTTTAGCTCATTCCAAAGCTGAACTTATGTGTAGGAATAAGTTTTTTTTTTACTTTTTTAATTATCACATTGCATTCTTTAAGGCCAAGTAGCATTCCATTTCTATAAAACATTTATTATATGTACCAAATTCTGTTTCATATGTCCAATTGTTTTTACAAAATTTAATGTTAAAGATATTTTCTGGTTTATTCATCTGTGTTGAGATGACATTAAAAATTCAACTTCATAACATAGATAACATAAATCGTGGCTTGTCACACACTGTAAGATTGATCTGGGTATAAAGAATTGATGATATTTTAGATTGTATGTCCCAAAAAAAATCTTTGTAAAGATGTGGCTTAAAAATATCTTCATGAATGGAAATCTGTTGATGAAAAAACTCCAATCATGTGTTAACTTACTGACTTAGAACATATGTATAATGTTATGAATGGTAATTTAAAAAGTTGCTGATGATAAAAGTAGTGATTAGATGATGATTAAAAAAATGTAAAATTGGGCACAAATAACAAAAACAATCTGTTTATTTAATGCAATATAAAGATTTAACTTTGTTATGGATAAATTAATGATGTTATATTTGTTGAGATAAAAGCCAAATCAATAGAGAATGAAGCAAATAAAGAATCTTTGTTTCCATGAAGTGTTTAAAAACAACTGCTGATAAAGTCTTTGACATCAATAAAATGTATGAGGAGGGACCCAAAAATTACCAGAAATTTTGCAACGAAAATTTATGTATTTAATTATAGGTGTTGCTAATTGAATATCCATTAAAGTATAGTCTATTTAATGTAATGCACTGATATAAATATGTTTTTTTTTTACTTTTTGAAGTAATCCAGAAGCACTTGCAAAGTGATAGCTTTTAATATCTCCATCATTTTTCTTCACTTCTAAATCCACTAAAAATGTCATTTTTTATTTGGGACAATAAAAAGAAGTCATATAAAATGTTATCGAGTGAATATGGCTGATGGATGAGCTGAATTTAATTAAAAATTGTTTCACAATCAAAACTTTTTAAACCAGCATGTTATATGATAAACCATAAACTCCTCACTTGGCCAGAAAATGAGATGTTTAAATTTTACTGCATCATGCAAAAGTTTGAGAACTTATAGATTTTAAATGCCTGATAAATACAAATGAATTCTGAGTGAACAATGTTGTTTCCATCCAAATAAAAATCAGCATCATCTTGACATTGGACTTCACTCATCATGATTTTTTTGGGATCTGGGGAATTTGACACTTTTATTAAACAACTCACAGACTTGCATTTTTCTAAAACAACTTGCTTGTAAGCTGTTTCATTTTCCATAAAAGAAAACAGAATTTCACATGTTCAAAGTTTTCATTCATGCAGAAGAATCCCAGCATGATATTTTTAGCTGCACAGGCTATGCTATTACAGATTTATTTACCAGGTAACAATTCCTGTTATTTCCCCCCCCCTCATATTAATAATCATAGTTTTTAAAACAGAATGATAAGCTGAAACGATATTAATGAAGGTTGCACCAGTTTTTTTATTTATCTTGGAAGCTTTTTTTAATGTGAGAAAACTTTTTTATAACAGTTTCTTCCTAGCCTAAAACAAACCTGCCCTATAGAAAACTTATTCTCAATTATTGGAAAAAATCTTCTCACTATGATTCATTCTAAACGTCATAGGAACACATAATAATAATAATATTGGGTGATAATTTTTTTGATCATTGCTGGCTTTGATTGGCTTTAAAACTACTATAGTTTTGCTTATATGACACACTTTTGGAATGTTGTTTTTTATGAGAAATGCTATTGAATAATTCTGTCAATCATGATTTGGCGTTAGATCCTAATTTTATTAAAAAATGATCTCTGCACCCTAAAGCTTTTTCTGATTTAAGAAAATGAAGAGACATATTTTCTTTCACCAACATTCATTCGTTTTACTTTACTGCTGTTATAAGAAAATTGTGAAAGTAGTGATTGCATTTTTCATTTTTCAATCATAGTTTGGGAAGTATGTATATAAGATTTAAAATAGGATTAACAGTGGCAGTAGTGACTTTTTTAGAGGTATTTTTAAGATTTACAAAGATTTCATAAAAGTTTTCAGGTATTATGATTAAATTCTGGAAAATTTTGTTTTTCCATGACTTTTCTATCATCCCTGGTAATTTTGAAGATTGGGCATCAATTTTTAGACATTTGGTAGACAAAAATTGGTAATAAAATAGCATTTGTAGTTTTATCCCAACTCAAAATTAATTGCTTATATTATCCATGACGGATGAATTTTTATTGAGATAATTAAACATTTATAACTAGATAGAAATGGAATGATTGTATTAGTATTTTTAATATGTGTACTCCAGTTAGCTTTCTGTAAATTTTATTTTGAAATAGGACAGTTTTCATCTATAAGAATGATTAGACTAAGTTTGTGTTAGCTGTGGAAAAATCCATTTTTTGTTGAAACAAATTTATAAATCTCCATTATTTCTATTCCACTTTTGTCTGAATAGAATATTCCTCTTCACTCATTATCAGAAAATAATTGATTGTTGTTTAATTCCATTCATTCTACAAATGACAATCTAATTAATCCTCATTTACATAATCTCAAAGATTACTCTGACAATTGAAAATATTTTGACAGTAGCAATTACAGATAATTTATAGCAGGGAATGGGCGGAGATTATAAATATACATACAAATAATTTATCTGACATTGAGTGCAATATCATTTGAACTATCTTTGATAAATGTTGTATGCTTTATAAAATTATTTGAAAAAAAGAGTATGTATAGTGTTTAAAATGTCATCTATCATTAATAAATGTAAAGTCAGAAAATTAAAAAAGATATACGTTATTAAAAAAATAATGAGTCGGTCGAATTACAGTTACCATAATGTTTTATTAAACCCTTGATTTATAGGGGTTATCCATTTTTGATTTTCATATACTCTCATTGTTAAGTTGAATTAATTTTATTGTGTTTCTTAAGTGAAGAGAAGGTTACTCTGTTATAGGATATATTTGGTAATTGAAATGTTACATGAATTGAAACCCTGTATAATCATTTTTATTTTGACAGCCTAGGATTCTCACCTTTGTAGTTCTGCTATGGATATCTCTCATAAAGCTATCACAGTTTACATTAATAGTTTTATTTGTAAGTTTATTAAGATGAAGTTTAATTTCGTTGACAAAATATTATTTTCATATTCTAATACATATTACTTGCAAGATAGGTTAGGAAAGGCTGTCATATACTTGATAAAATACTTTTCAAAAGAAAAATTCCAAGTGATATTAAATAATAATCGTAATAGATACAGAATTTGACAGACACATTCACAGAGATGATTTGTCTCACCTGCTTTATTTAATATGTTCTTCAATGATCTTCATTACAAAAGGTAGGAATTTAATCAATATTGATTTCACTTCTCAAAAGTGATCTTTTTCTTAAATAAAAAAGGAAAGAAATGTAAATGTTTATACCGGTTTTATTTTTATACCAATAAAGATAGTATATTCAATTTACTATCTAAACAACAAAGAATCATCTAATAATTAAAATCTAACATTTTGGAAATACTATTATACAATATGATTTTATCCCTAGAAGTACAATAAAATCATAGCCCACATAATTTGTTTAATTTATGTAAGGTTAGGATAAAAAAAAATTCTAGAAATAAATTTTTTGGAAGTTGATTGGTAGACATTATTTGGCTTTGTGATAAAAGTACTTCACAGCCAGCTTCCTTAATATCCTGTTTGGAAAAAAAAAATGTTCACACTAAGTTTTTAGATACTCAATTAAATGTTACCACAAAATGTTATTTAAACACTTATGTTTAAATCTTTGCTATGGATTTTGGTTTTTTACATACTCCTCCACAGATAAAAACTATTAATTGTTTTTGAACTTATCAAAAACTCAAGATAGAGTTTCATAGTCTAAAATTCAACAAATCAAAATCCTCATTTTGGGTTTTCAACTGCGAATCTACAACCAAAGTTATTATGATGTAATAAATGAAATTCCTATAAGATTCAAAGAAAAAATATTTTTCATGGTCTAACAATAAAACCAACTGATTTGATTTTTCTAGATGCAATTGGAATGACAATAACAGATGCAGGACAACCCATACTTATTATGCTTATCAATTTTATAAATGAAATTTATTAATTACTGATCTCTTTAAATATGGATAAATACAAACTACAAATCATATCATTAATGTCTGCCAGATTCATGGCACTGGGGAAAAATTGAAGGACTTAATAAAACCACTAGTGAATCTATCAACTTAAAATCTCTACAATTTTTTATGATGTTTTGTTAATAGTTAAACTATCTAAATCCATTGGCAAATTAAATAAATTAATAAAATTTCTTAAACAATAGTTAATATAAGAATATTTTCAAATATTTTTGACAATTTATATTTGTAGATATGTACTTAGTAAATTACTTCCTAAATTTTACAAATGTGAAAAGAAATTTGAACCCAGATTTTCAAATTAATAGTAACCTACGTGTATAAAATTTTAACAACATCAATAAATCTCTATCCATATCATATTAGTCTAAGTTTTTCATTATCAATACTTCCTTTTTTTCTCTTTTATTACTAGTACAATATATGACTTCTATTTTCAACTACAAATTTATGATTTGCTTTTTATAGATTTTTTTTAAATAATACATCGCTATTGTTTTAACATTATTTTATTTAAATTATTTACGATGTTTATTAGATAACATTTGTTAGTAAATATTATTTTAATGATGTTGAATATGTAAACAAATAAAATTAATAATATAAAAAGTGAAAAATACAATTGTCCAATAAAGGTAATAAAATAGAAAATGCATAATAAAGTAAAAAAATAATAGCAATAAAATGAATTAAAATAAAATGTAGAAATAACAACAACAGTAAGATAGAAACATGTGTAAGTAAAGTTATAAATAATTGAAATAAAAAAATATAGAAGTTTATTATTATCATCATTATAATTTTCAACCATTATCAATCTACTGAAAACTACTGCCATAGTAGTTTATGTATATACTAAAATAATAACTAAAAAAACCTATTGAATATTTTAAAAACAAATATTTAAATTACAATAAAGATATCATAAATGATATTAACAGAATTTATTAATAAAATGTGTGGAATATTACTTAAAACATCACTAGAAAACACAAAAAAATAATCCACATAAAAAGAGCTAAAATAATAAAGGTTAGCTAAAAAGTATTCTATATTTATTTATACAAAAGAAACAAGTCAGAATAAACAAATTGAAACTGATTACTTATGTATGATGGCTACTCTAAAAAAATCAAAACTTATATTGGTAATAAAGATTCTGACTTCACATTTTATGAAAAAGACATTAATCCTATGGAGCAGATAAGTGTATCATGTCATGTTCAAATAACTCAAATAATTTTTTAAATTCTATCCCAATTAATCAGTATTTCTTTACCACTTAATGATCAGTAATTCTACATCAAATAATAAAATCTTTCTGCTATAATAATAGAACTTTTAGAAAACAAATTTACAATGGTTCATGTACTGATCATTTTAATTATTTTGTAAATAAATAATTTCCTGCTTTCTCCAAGCCATCTGTCTCTTGTGGTAAATGAAGTATTTATCATTGACAAATTAAGATTTTTTAGCTCCTTTAAAGTCTGTAAATTTTTATCACCATTACTCAGCATTAAGTAGTACTGCTAAGTGTAAACTTTGTTTACTTTCCCCCTGGTCCAACAATTATAAATAAGTTAATATTAATATTAAATTCGATGCTTGGTTTTTCATCCTTTCACTGTGTATTTAATGCAGACTTTAACATTATATATGATAAATTATTTATAACATGGCTACATTTAATTTTGTTTTCACATGTGAGTGGGGAAGATTACTTATGAGGTGCATCTATTTCCTTTAATAGATGTAATGTATATTTGCTTCTCAACTTATCACTTTATATAATATTGAATTAAAATTGGATCATTCTCTGACCAATGTAGCTTTCATGATACCCATATTAACCTTGATTTTGATAATAAAATATTAATTACAATCCTTTCATATCATTAGGCTATTATACTCTTCATTAACACTTGAATTTATATTTTAATTCATATATATGATGTTTGATAAAATGTTTATATATTGAATCCAGGATAACACACACACACACTCATATATATATATATATATATAATATTCGATATATATATATATATATATATAATATTCGATGTCTGTATTTTTTTCAAAACAATATATGTAATTATATAATTAAATATTTATAAATACAGTAATTAGATAATTAAAAATTTTATCCACTTAGGAGTGCTTTCCTAGCCATCTTTGGCAACTAACACTTTGAAAGGCTAACCTTCCCACAGTTCTATGATCTTAACATTTGATGCCTGCCTGTTAATTTAGTCAACTTTGTATTTGTATATTAGCATAACTTCCTATATTTTCCTTTTATTGTTACTTTTTCCAATTTGACATATTTGTACATTTCTAAAATTGAAGTCAAAACCATAAATACATGACTTATTATGGTTGTAAAAAACAGATGTTGAACTATTATTATCTACTTTACAATTTTGTTTTGATTTCTGAACGTATTTTAATAACAGCAATTGCTCTTTAGTTTTTTTTCTAACATACATCTCGATTCACCTATATATTCACTACCACACCTATATATCGATTTATAAATGACACAATTTTTATTTATAAATGAGATTTTATCTTTACAGTTATTTATTAATTTGTTTAATGTAGGATGTGTGTAAAATGCAATATCACATATACCTTTATAAATTTTCCTTATAATATATATACCTAAATAAAATCACTAGCATTGAGGTGGATCATGTGCAAGCCTGGATTCAATATGTAAACATTTTATCAAACATCATTAATCACATTATTAACAAGGCTCCATCATCCACAGATCTTTCAAGCCTTATGGATAAAATTTATAAAAAAGTTGTACAAACACCCATCTACATAACATGAACAGTTTACATTCTAAAATATCAAAAATATTTGCTAATTATATATATATATATATATATATATATATATATATGGAATAATTATATATATATATATATATATATATATATATATATTGTTCCATTACAATTTACTCATTAGCTAAATTTGTAGTAATGTGCATGAAAAAAAATGTGGAACAAAAATCATCATCACAATTTTATAAAGGAAAGGAAGCTGTAGGGCACCCAAGTTTAAACCCTACAGGATCAAGTTCTATAAAAGCTTAAGACAGAAAGAGAGTGGGACAACATGTTTGTTCTTTATTTGTTTGTATGTTGATAAAAAAAACAAGAACAGTACACACATTTAAGTATTCAATATTTATTTTTTTTTGTTAAAAAGTAAAGTAATAACACATATATAGGAAGTGTATGCATAAACTGTTTAATTATCATTGTATATTTCAAATATTGAACTCTCTTTAATGCTAACCTGCATTTGCTAAATTCTAATATTTTATTCTATTTCTATTTTTTTATTATCTGTTTCTATTGTGTTTATCTATGATTATAATTTAAGATTTTAGAGTTATAGTTTGGGGTTTGAAGGTTAAGAATTTAAATTTGTATATTAAAATTATAAATTTCTAAAAAAACCATTCAGATTATTTTAGTCAGACAATTTTATAAATGATTTGAATAATAGCAGTGTGTGCTTGGATATATTACATACATAAATTTACATTTATTACATATTGAAAAAGAGGAAAAGTTAAATCTGTCAAATTATTTTTTTTAATTTTATTCAACAATTTTGTGTTATAAAGATTAATTGTTTTTCTGTTAAGGCTTGGTGAGAGTGCTAAGTTTTAAAATTGTCCCATCAGCTTGATCAAAGAAAGCAGCTCAAATTTTAGGTGTTACATTTGTGACAGAGATGTCAAAAAAAAAAAGGATTAAGATGATTTTTCCTTCAAAACAAGATTAGTCTGAAAAATCAAGGTATTGTGATTTTTAAATATGTTTTTAGAGAAAGTTACATTAGGAATCTAATTAAACAAGTTAGCTAAAAATATAAACTATAAAAACCAGTCTGGGGAAAATCAGTAAGAGAAATTTTAAAAATATTGATACTAAAGAAGGCAAGCATTTTAATTCAGCAGATATCAATTTTAAAAATCATTTTTAATATAAAGTTTTTTTTTTGTGAAGATTAAAAACAGTATGGCAGGTTAAAAAATATATATATTTTCTCGTCTGTCCACCAGACTCATCATCAACCAGCATATCATATAGAAAGTCTTGTCTGAAATGAAATTAAATATTCTACATCTGATGACTGATTAAAAGAAAAAAATGATATTTTAAGCAAAAGAAACATTCACCTGCATTTGACAGCTGAAGAAAAATGATCAAGCAACTGATAAGTATTAAATCATCTAGTACAAATTGAATCATCTAGTACAATTAGTCCAGTGAATGAATTTAAATCCAGTAAGGAAAAATTGAAAATGAGAGTACTGATATACTCTAATGGGAGAATTATGCTTAACAAGGAAGGGAGGAAGAGTTCCAGTGGCAAATAATATCATCATCACTGTTACATAATTACAAGCCTCCAGAAAAAGAAACTAAGATTGCTGCAAAAGTATAAACATTAAAGAAGCTAAGTTTGAACCCATGGGACTGGTAATATAATCTTTTACTATCAATTTTCTTTTTATTATATCAAAGACTATTCTAAAATTTTAAAAATGAAGTTTTATATTTTTTTTCTCAGAACTTTAACACAACCCAAAATTGATTAAAACCATAGTTTTCTTCAATAATAATAATTATAATCTTGAGTAATAATTTTATGTGTTAAAACTATTACTGTATATTAATCTAAAATTATGAAATGTCAGTTAAAATGTAAAAGATATTTTTTTTGTATTATTATTTTGTTTTTAAATAATATTTTGGTTATTACGGGAATAAAAACACACCTACACAGTAATCTATTAAATTGTTACAGAGATATACTTGCATGTGAATGGAGGAATAATAGACATATATAGTGTTAAAAATATTAGATTATTTTTGTTTTGATTTAAAGAATAGTGATCTCCAAGCTTAACGGGAAGGGGGGAGAAATAGTTTAAAAACTTGTTTCTGAAAATCATCTCTCAATTTCACTAACATTTTTCTTAATCATTATACTTTACATGTTAGATTATAAAAGTATGTGTGCAAAAGAAAAAAAAAGAGTGAATATTTTTTTAAGAAAGATTTTCGTGGGAATTGAAATCTTACCAACTTGGGGTCCAATCTAATATACATTATATATCTTTGATGAAAAGGGGGGAAGAGTTCAAAATTAATCTTATGATTGCCAAATAATCAATTATTGTTATTATCATTATTGTTCATATAAATTCTTAGTTTATCTTTGAATTGTTTGTATGTGTTCATAATAAATTAATAAATGTTAAATTGTTTTATTCATGAGGCATATATAGTTTATTGAGAATATTCTTTATTAGTTGTGATCATTCATCATCAAATGTTAATATTAATTATTTAAGATTTAATTAGATATACTAAGATTAAGCAATTTCTTTAAAAAATAAGTTTTATGATTAGGCTTAGTCCTAAAGCTGTGGTTGAAACCATTATCATTATCAATATCATCATCATCATCATCACGTTTTGATCAATGAGCTGGATAAATGTTTAAAGGCCATAAATAAATAAGTGAATTCATGGTATTTAGTTGACATTCATGAATAAATATAATAACCACCATTCCATCATCTATATCATGCAAGGATGAGTGAATTGTCATCCTAAATTAATAGTAATCTGAGCTAGTAAAACCTATAAAGATATTGAAACAAATTTATTATGTTAAGATCTAGGAAATGATTTCTGTATAATGAATTTTATATACCCCACTATAGTTTAAGGATGTTTTATGTTTACCTAAATGTGAGTGCATACAGTGATATGGATCTAAAAGCAAAATTCTCTATTTTTGTTAGAAATAAAGTACCAAAAAGGGATTCAAACCCAGTACATGTGAAAAAGTTATAAGATATAATTGTGTCTAGGTTCAGATAATGTAGTGGTGCCCTACTAGACCATATTCACTTGTTATTTACTTAAATATGCACTGGACATCAAACCAATAGATGAAAGTGAATAAAATCTACTGTTGGATTTATTGAGAATATATTTTATTGAGTTTCCAATGTACTCACCCACTTAATGTTATTTTCTGAGCTATAATACTTTGTCCTTAATAATTTGTTTACAGTTTTTACTTGTTTATTGATAATACAATGCCTGTCTAAATAGGGTTTGAAATAGGCCAGATACCTTAAATGATTAGTCTCCATGCTTTATTGTTTCTAATTATTGATATTATGATAACTTTAGAAATCTTAAGTAGAGATTGATGAATTTAAGCCACCAATAATTTTATCTATAATTAATGAATATTTACTTGAGTATTGAAAGCATTAAATTTATATGATTCATAGCTTATACTCAGCAGATGGTAATATTTTATAAAATACAATTCTTTTCTCTTTGATATAAAGATACAATTTTTCATTTATTAAGTTACAATGAATATTTAAAATAATATTTTATTTGAATCTTTTTGCTCTAATTAATTTGTTACAATATATATATATATATATATATATTTTACGGTTTGCTATTATTGAGATATAGTGCTTTAAACAGAGGGCGTTACTGGATATTTGTAATTGTATAATGGTTTGTATATTTTCTATAATTATTTCAGTTAGTGTTAACAGTAACTTACTTTTCATTTATAGTTTGGGAGGAATTTAAAGATTAAAATCTAATGTTTAGTTTGTCTTTAATAACTTTGTAAACTTGTTAGTTTATTAGCAAATTTAAGATCGTTTGCTTATTTAAAATTTCATGCTCTGTGTTTGAGTAGGTCTGTATTTCAATATTTAACATCGTTTAGCATACAACTGTAAAGTGGTATCATTTTACGGTTTGCTATTATTGAGATATAGTGCTTTAAACAGAGGGCGTTACTGGATATTTGTAATTGTATAATGGTTTGTATATTTTCTATAATTATTTCAGTTAGTGTTAACAGTAACTTACTTTTCATTTATAGTTTGGGAGGAATTTAAAGATTAAAATCTAATGTTTAGTTTGTCTTTAATAACTTTGTAAACTTGTTAGTTTATTAGCAAAAATTTAAGATCGTTTGCTTATTTAAAATTTCATGCTCTGTGTTTGAGTAGGTCTGTATTTCAATATTTAACATCGTTTAGCATACAACTGTAAAATGGTATCATTTTACGGTTTGCTATTATTGAGATATAGTGCTTTAAACAGAGGGCGTTACTGGATATTTGTAATTGTATAATGGTTTGTATATTTTCTATAATTATTTCAGTTAGTGTTAACAGTAACTTACTTTTCATATATATATATATATATATTTCTTAGTTATTTATATCATAGTCAAAAAATTACATTAAAAGGGCCTTATGCCATTCTTCTCCTATTAAAGTTCTAACAGCTATTCAAATGTAGACTGAAACAGTTAGTGCTACAGATATGTTGAATCAGCATACTTACATTATAAAAATAATTTGCACACTGGTGATCTTTATAACTCACAAATGAGCTGTTTGGAGAGTTTGATGATGAAGATAAATTTAATCCTACAGAAATTTAAATAAACTTGGTCCATAACAGAATCCAGTCATCCTGGATTTTATGGAATACCTCAATGTGTTTATTAGCATGTAAATTATTTTACTTTTAAATATTGGGCAACTCTATTGAATTCTCTTTCTAAAGAAATATAGACTATATAGCCTTTATATCCAATATCTCTAGTATTTTTACTAAAAAAAATAACTTAAAAAAATCTAAGATCAATAGCAATGACGCTATTGATACAACATTCTTAAAGACAGTCTAAATGATAAAATGACAATGTACATATTATGAATGCTTTCTAAATATCAATTTGCCATGAGGAGTTCATGCACTAATCAAAAAGCGTTTTATTTAGAACAATGACTCAGTTAGATGAAAAAAAATAGTCCGAAGGTGATTTAATTGAATATAAAATCAGTATTTGATATAATTCCTGTAGACAATCTGATAACACCCTTGCTGACCTATTTCTAAAGAATATATTTATGTTTAATAAATCTGCTTCAGAGTAAAGCATTTAATTCTTAATGGGTAGATATTATCCCCAATCTTCCTCATATTGTTCAACACATGAAAGTTTTTCATTAAATACACTTTTTTTTAATGTAACCCTCTGTTGAAAGCTATTGAAAATGAATTACTCATAATATACATATCAATCCTTCAAACAAGTATTAAATGTTTTGCTTATATGGATATTGCAATTTTTCTATTATCAAGAAAACAAATGCCACTTGTAATATAATTATTTTTGTAAACATAATCAATTCTTTATCAAAATTGAATTTATCTATCTATCTATCTATCTATCTATCTATCTATCTATCTATCTATCTGTCTGTCTGTCTGTCTGTCTGTCTGTCTGTCTGTCTGTCTGTCTGTCCGTCCGTCCGTCCGTCCGTCCATCCATCCATCCATCCATCCATCCATCTATCTATCTATCTATCTATCTATCTATCTATCTATCTATCTATCTATCTATCTATCTATCTATCTATCTATCTATCTATCTATCTATCTATCTATCTATCTATCTATCTATCTATCTATCTATCTATCTATCTATCTATCTATCTATCTATCTATCTATCTATCTATCTATCTATCTATCTATCTATCTATCTATCTATCTATCTATCTATCTATCTATCTATCTATCTATCTATATAAATATATCTTATTGTACAATATGTTAAATTTGACAACAATGATACATTATATTACTATAATAAAGTATTCTAAGAAATATATTAATTTATCCATACACATTTAAAACATTTCTCTAGGATAAAAATTGCAACAATCTTTATCAGAAGGCTTCAATGTCAATTATCTCATAATGGACTCAAGTTGCATTCTGTAAATTTATTTAGAATCCAAAAATTACTTAACATCATCTCTGCATGTGCTAGGTTATTTATTTTTTTACCTTGAAATAGTTTTTAAAATCACATAAATGGATAAACTGCCTCCAATTACTGATTATTTGAGAATCCCTCAGAGAATCATTTTTTGAAATCCACAATTCTCTTCTAGAAAATAAGTATGACTATTGAGAAGTAAATTCATTACTTTACCCAACCACACATTTTCTCATAAAAAATCCACACTTAAATTGATGAATATACAATTATGCCACAAATTTAGACACTGATTACTTAAACCATTTTTTTATTTCCTGATAAAAATAAACTTGGAAGTTTTACCTATCAATCATTTTGCATATGTAGATAACACACTTATATGTATGAAGATTACTGTAATATTTTCAAAAAGAAATCAAAAACACACCTCAAATTTTTTCCTCTCTTATGTCAGTCTTGATAAGGTTAGAATTGAGGTATTGACTTTATTTAAGAATAAAAATGTAAATATTAAACATCTCTTTAAAAAACTTTTGTAAAGGCTTTTTTTACACATAATTGCCAGTGTTTTTGTTCTATATGTAATACAGTGTACAATATGTATATTTGTTTACCTAAATAACCCACAAATACACCCAAATCATTTAAATATTAGCTTCAAATAATAAAATAAAAAGATAAAAATGTTACTGAATGCAAAATATACATAGATACCTGGTGAATGCCTGCAGAAAGAAGTTTTCTATTAACTGAAAGAGGACACTTTGATTCTTCTTGATGGCCTTAAAGGAATTAAGCAATACAAATTCCTAAATGTCCACTCCATACATTCTTGTCATTGCAGCTTTTATTACTATGTGATTATTCATATAATATATAAAAATGAATGGGCTGCTCACCAACACACATTAGCCAGTGTGATGAGTTTATTGGCTTTTACCTCTGAGTTTAATATCAAGAAACACCATGGTCTTTCTTCTCAGCTGCCTGATAAGGCACAATGAATATATGTGTAAATGATAAATATTTTTAAATATATATATATATATATATATATATATATATATATATATATATATATATATATATATATATATATATATATATATATATATATATATATATATATATATATATATATATATAAAAATAAAAAAGAAAAATAAATCATGGCCCTTATTCCCAGGAGGCTATAAAGTCATCAACCAAGGCAGCAGTTTGTGGATTAAGATGGAAGGGCTAAGAATCCCCTGATTGTGGACCCAGGCTGCCATTGGATGATGACTTTTTATTTAGATACTTACAACTGCAGATCACTTTCATGTGAAAGAAGATTGCAATAATTAGAAGAATAATTGTCTTATATTAAATGGGACATTATTGGAAATATAACTGGAATAGGATTCATTATAAATAAAAATTGGAAGAACATCATTGTGAAGATTGATGATATTTCAGACTGACTAGCAAGATCAGTTATACAACTTAATAGCAGATACCAAATATTAAAATGATATTAAGACTTTTCCTTTACCTATCCCTTCTCTCTTGTAATTTTTTAAAACAAATCTGGATTTTGCTTTAACACATTTTTACATTTCTAAAAAATCCTACAACTTGTACCTTATGCATAATATTTGAGTCATATTTTATGTATAAAAAAGTAAACGATTTGTTGTTTCTATTAAGGAGTAAAATTTTTATTTTATTCAGAATATATTATATTCGATCTTCTACCGGGTTCAGTATAAAATATAAACAACTGTATAATCAAAATTGTTAAATAGATTGAAAAATTTATAAATATATAATATTGTATTGAATTTGTAAAGCAGTATTAAATATTATTGCTTGTTTTATTATACAATTATTGTTTATTATCATCACTTTTAATTTTATTGTCAAATTGTTGAAGGGTTCGTTGGAATATCATTAATGTAGTTAATTCTGAAAACAATCAATTGGAATTTGACTAAAATGTTTTGTTGTTGAGAATAAATGTAATCACCCCCACTTCTAAAAAAAAAAAAAGAAAAAGAAATACAGTACTTTTTTATATTTACATGTGGGTTATTTTTTTATAAGAATTCATAATAGAAAGTTTTACTCATGAAAATAATTTTACAGTTTCCATATATATAGTTGTGTTTGAAAAATGCACAAAAACATCAATGCCACAAAACTATTAATTATTTTCTAGTATGCTAATAATATTATGTGGTAAAATGTTATAAAAATAGCCACTAATAAATTCAATTGTTGAATAAAAAATAAATATCATTACTTTTTATTTCTTTCAAAAAATATTATTTTTTTTTAAAATACCAATATAATTTCATCATTTTATTTACATATTCATATTTATTTTTACATCTATTATTATGATTTGCTTTAAAAAGAATTGAGTTGCTTTGATCAAAATCATAAGGGCTTTTTTTTTTACTGTTTTGTTTTATATATGTCCTTTCATTATATTTTTTAATGAAAAAAAAAACCCTTATTGAGAATATAAGTTCAAATAATGAAATTAATGTCAATAAATAAAATAAGAAATTTTCAAATAAATAAATAGCAATAAATATATCAAGTCAACAAATTTTATTTCAGGTTTCAGCTTTTTTGTATCTTTAAAAAAGCTTGTTCTTCTTCAAATCTTTTATTAAGATAAATTATATTAAGATAATTAAGGTCTGAAACCAAAACTTATCTTAAGAATATTAAACTCATCTTTCAAATTACAAAAAAAAAACAAAAAAAATAAAAAAAATGTGTAATTAATTTACAATTAATAACCATTTCCTGTCTGAAATCACATATATTTTACATTGACCAAATTACTTCTAATAATCAAATGTATCCAAACACCAAAATTTCCACAATCTCTATATCACTTACAATAAGCTTTGGTGAATAATGATAGATATCAGATAATAGTGTTTATTAAATCCCTGTTGTATGCTCCCACATTGAAGCTTGCAAACAAATAACACATACATTTGTTTTTCTGTAAACATTACTGAAAAAAGTCACTCAGATGCAAAATTATATTTTTATAAGGTCTAAATTAGTTTATTTTCTCTGGATATATTGACTGATGCTGATATCTAACCTTAATCCTTACAACTAAAATCTTAATAATTTTCTGCCATAATGTTAACAAAATTAATTTTAAAAGTTTTTTACATGATTAATCCACAGAGATTAGGGCCACTGAAAACTCAAAATGCAAATTACATTGTCAACTAGAAAGTAGTTTAATTCTAGAGCTTAAGATTAATAGTAAAGCTAAAGGAAAATGTAGATTTATGAGTTACTTTGTAAAAATTGTCAACTATAATCTTGTCATGCAGATAGCACTTGACATGATATTTACTACTATTCTTTCAAAACACTGTGTATAGAAAATTTATTTAAAATAAAATTATCTTGATTAAAGCTACCTTTATTTCTGACATATCATAATACAACTATCTCTTTTTTTGAAAAAAATAACATTAAACCTTTATTAATGAGGAAAAAGTAGGCAACAAAATAAATTATGAAATATAAATTAGATTAAGGATTCTGCCATCACACATTCTGTAATTTTTTTTAAAAAAAAAGTATTGATGCCAATAATTATTATCAAAATTGGTTCTTTATTAAATGACCTTTTTTTTTTCAGAAAGTAAAAAAAAAGGACATTTAAATATAATAAAAATAACTACTTGTAAAATTAGATCAATTATAATTTAAAAAAATAGAAAAAATATTTTTAATCTGACCAATTAACACAAACTTTTGATTGTATCTGCACTTTACTTTATTTGGGCAATTGTTTGTAACTTGACCCCTCTTTCGTTAGCAACTATTTTTTGAGATTTCAAGAACATTTTAAATATGCTTATAATTTAAAAAAAGAATACACATTTTATTTATAATACATTTTTATACATATCTTTAAAAATATAAGCTTTGCTCTTATATTTTTGTATTCAATATTATTTTTTATTTCATTCGTTTCAAACTGTTAGACATTTAAAACTTCTAAAATGATTTTCAGATAAGATATTCTAAGTATAATATACCACTATTTTTTAATAGAACTATCTAAAAAAAACGTATTTTTTTAAAAATAGTTATTGCAAAGTTTTGAAAAAAAATTCTATAAAATCTATTTGTATTATAAAAACTAATTTTAGATAACGCGATCAGAGTCACGTGTTTATGGATTAAATATTGATTTAAACAGTTTTTAAAGTTTGTTTTTAGTATAAAAAAAGAAGATAAAATTTAAATTGATTGTTGTCCTTAATAATTAATAAATAAAATTTGAATTCATTATTCGAGTATTGTGACTTTTAAAAATGTTTTCTCATTTGCATTTTGTAAGCTAAATTAAATAAACGGAGCAGCTGGCCAGATAATTTACGCGGTAATATAAAAACTCTAAGGATTAGAATTCTCGTCTGCAAGCTGCTATTGTCATTATGAAATATTTGTAATTCCCACATGAATTGTAGACCCTTCGAAATTAAATTATTATTATTAAAAAAAAAGTATATTTTACTGTTTATTTTTCAACTTAACATTAATGAACTATTATCAGAAAGTAAAATAATACATTGAATCAGCTTAAATACATAAAATTAAATGGTTTAAATTTATCGAAAAGTTTGATGTATTAAAAAATAAATCAACCAAACTAAAATGCACACATTGAAGGAATAATTTTCTCTAACACACACGTATACTATGTTTACGTTATATATATATATGGTTACAAATGTGCACAAATTGTTTGTTGAACTTAGATGTAACACATTTTGTAATTCTAACCAAAGTCACTTCCTGGAAATTTTATTGGCCAATATTATAAAAAATCCATCCATACTAGGTGAAATAATATCTTTTGAAAATTCTTAGAGCATAAGTGTTATTTAATAAAACAGACAAGTTTATAAATATCTCACGTATCAAAAAGCTTTTTGGCAAGATTTCAACTACAATAAGAAACGGTAAAATAAATACCTTACACATCATTTAGACAAGTGCTAATTTGATACTCCAATGAAAAACAAAGAATTAAAAAATTTATAACTTAATTTAGCCTCAACTGATGGATTTATCCAGATTCGATTTTAACTTTGATTTAGCACTCATCACTACAGATTGATGAATATATGAAGAGATAAAATATTTCCAAAGCAATGGGATCAATCTATAAATAGGCAGTTCACTGAGAGGTAATTCAGACAACAACAAATAACTGTTAGAGCTGAGTAGCGTTACACACATCCATTATATTGTTAAAGCAAAGAGTCATGTTAACCTTGAATTGGAAGTTGTTAAATCACATTTACACACTTGACAACCTATCAGTGTACAGCTAGATATGTTAAAACAATCATACTGAAGTACCTAAATCCCTTTCTTCAATAGTTGCATGGCAACTACATACATACTGAGCTTTTATCTTTATTTAAGATATTCTAGAAAAGCTTAGATGACAAGTACACACTATATCTTTCTAACCATATTAGGCAAATGTATATCAGTTGTCTATTGTAATAGAATACAATCACCAACAGGATGGATAGAGTCAGTTTTCACTTGTTAATTAATGGCACTCAAAAATATAGTAAATAAAAATAGGAAGGGAACTAATTACTATTAGAAAATTATGTACTGGATGCCCATTTAACTTCTATTCATATTTTATTTATTCATAACTTTGCCCATTTTTCTACGTACATTTTAATAGACAACCTGTTATCATCACTATCATGTAATTTAGCCATGACTTCAAAACATCTTGGATCTAAATACACAAATAAATTCCATGTATAATTTTAAGTATTGTAATTTGAAAAATACGGTCTCCTGATGCTATTTGGATATACCTTCTATTAATCTAAAATTAATATATTTATTCAGTCAATCAATAGCTTTATATGAGTATTTAAAATTAAGAAATAAAATCAATAGCTTTATATGAGTATTTAAAATTAAGAAATAAAATTATCTGACTCAAGAACATTTATATACACCTTTCCTTTGTTAGTTGCTTCTGTACATTTCAATACTTTTTCATTGGCAAGCATGAACTTAAATATTATAATTTTAAAGTTTAAACTTATATGCTTTGAGTAAGATCAAATCATATGTGCAAGACAAAAAGTTACAATAAATAAAACAAATTTATGTAACTGAAGACATTATGATGTATATTTCAACACATATCATGTAATAAATGTAAATTGCCATTTTTATATTTAATTATTATTATTAATAATAACAACAACAACAACAATAATAATAATAATAATAATAATAATAATAATAATTATTATTATTATTATTATTATTATTATTATTATTATTATTATTATTATTATTATTATTATTATTATTATTATTATTATTATTATTATTATTATTATTATTATTATTATTATTATTATTATTATTATTATTATTATTATTATTATTATTCTGAACTTTTTGTACTAGGTGATTGGCCAAGTTACAAAAATATTTAGTTGAGTATTGACTTAAGTGTTTCAAAACGAATAATGAGATTCCAGGGTTACCTGATTGGCAAGCTACTGATAAATTAACTATGAAGTCATTTATGGTAAAGGGTCTCTCATTTTCAGGGATGCGAATATGTGAGATGTCATTGAAATATCTTCATCTGATGGCAGTCTGTTTTTGAAGTATTGAAAGATAGGCCAGATCATATTATGACCTGCATAAGTTCCATTCTCTGTCTGTATTGCTATTGGTGCTTTAATTCTGGGAGTATTTCTCAGGGCCCATTTGATGTATTCTCATCCATGTGGGTAAGGCAAATTTACTCTTTTTAATTTTTAGGTAATTTTTTTAGGGTTTCACATAAGTTTGAAAATATATTGTTGTGTGTGGTGTGATGGGTTAATCATTCCTATTTATTTGTGTAATTGATCTGCCAATGCTATTAATCTTGATGGGGGATATCTATGGGCCTATTGCCTATCAATGTAATAGAAAAGGTGGTCAAGAAAAAAATTGAACAGTATATACTACCACTGGAATCCAAAGTGCTACTTTAAAAAAAGGATCATCAACAATATAGGCAGCAATTCTTTTCAAGGCAGTACTCACTACAGTTAGACAGAAAATAAAATATGCACCTATTGTAGTTTAACTGGATATTAAGGCAGCATTCGATTAGGTTAATGTTAAAATTTTGCTGGAAATGCTCAAAAACACCAATATCCCTAGAACACATTTATATGTCATTGCAAATCTATTTATCAATAGAGAAATATACATATCTATCAATGGAAAAAACTCACAATATTTTACACCAAACCATTTTATATAACCCAAGGCTCACCATTTAGCTCTCTGCTTTTTATATACTACATTAATTCTCTCATTAACAAAATACAAAAAAAACATTTGATGAGATTCAAATACCTGGATCAACACATTGTATAGTTTGTTTAGCATTCATAGGCAACATTACAATTTTTCTGTCATCCAAAAAACAAATTCCATGAATACAATAGTTACTGGAAAAATACCCTGTACACTATAAACTCAAATTCAATCAAAGAAAAACTTTAGCTTGGCCTTTATTTACAAGAAGACCATGTGTGTGACTATCTATCAATCAAAACCAACATCCTTCCTGGGTTTCCCATTTTATTTGGGAATCACATGGATGAAGTGTCACATCCAAATAGAATTAAAAAAGAAATAAAATGGATTGCTGATATATCTATCTTCTCCAAAATGCTGTTAATTAACCAGTTAATTATGGCCAAAATTAGCTACTATTTACCAATTATTAAATTCTCAAAGGCATTTATAAGAAAAATCAAGACAATATGCAATCAGCTACTCTGGTCCAAGAAGACAGTTGCCATATAAAATAGGAAAATTTGTCAACCACTGATGAAAAATAGACTTGGCCTCCACAGCATTGAGATTTCCCACATACAAGAGTTCAGAAACACAATTATCACCACTATTAATCAATTTCTGAAACTTACCTGACTCAAGTTATTGCTACTGACAAATCATCACTACCAGGAACATACATCTCATTCATAATTTATCAATGTAAAGCCAATAATGTCATACCAAAACAATATGAGAACAAATATTTGTATTGAGAAATATGCAACCTAGTGAATAAAGAAACTAATGCAAATGAACCCCCACTAATATTGGGAATAGATAACATAAAATTAATTAAGCAATTCAAATGATGGAAATTAAAACCTAAGTACTTCAAATTTATAGTCAAAATAAGCCTAATTGCCATGTTCATAACAGTCTTTCTCCACTATAAAAGAATGTATATAGATATAAATTCATTCTGTGTACTATGTCACAGTGTAGAAGAGACAATTGAACACTTAATTTACAATTGTGATGGTTTAGCAAAAATAACACAAATAGCATGCAACATATACAGAAGATTAAACACCATGATGAGGCAAATTATCAATGCTTATCAGGTCTGATTGGTCCCAAGCATCAGGATAAATACATTTGTGCTATATTCATTTTGATGCACAAGATGCACCTATATAATGAGGAGAAATACTCAGCATAATTCAACCACATTCATTAATAAACTAATATAAACCAAAGGTTGGGATAGAACTATCATCAGACCAGATTTATATGCTGCAACTTGGTCACTTTTAAAATAACAATCAAGACTATAAGAAACACAAAACAAAAAGAACTGTATTTTTTGCTCAATCAAATTGTAAATACAATGTAATAGAAACTATGTAAACTAAAGAAAGTAATAAAGTATATCTTTTGAAATATCATCATCATCATCATCATCATCATCATTATTATTATCATTATTATTATTATTATTATTATTATTATTATTATTATTATTATTATTATTATTATTATTATTATTATTATTATTATTATTATTATTATTATTATTATTTGTAATGATTTACAATAAAACTTTATATTAATAATAATAAATTAAATAAAATTTTATTTTACCAAAATTAATTAGATGAGAATTTAACATCATGTTACTCTGTTTATAAAAATTTGATTATTATAAATGTATATACATGATTATTAGTAAGTAATCAGTTTTTTGTCTTCATGACAGGTATAGAGATAATTTTAATTATGACAGGATAATAGATAAGATTTATAATTTAGCCCCCTTTTTTCATTCCAGTCATGTACAGGCGGACTTCTACAGGAGAATTCATGTTCCAGAGTACAAATTGACACATACCATAGTTTTATCAGTGCATTAATTTAGTTGTTCTTTTTCTAATGAATTTGGTCATCATTAAGTGCTGGTAAGAAGTAGTCAATTACTAATATTGACTCCAAAGCTGGTGGTTTCAATCACTTGGGTAAGCACAGTTCTTTGATTATAGTTGGTGTCAGGTTGATTTCTGCTAGTTGTTTAATTATTGTCATCAGCCAGAAATAGGAACAATAGAGCAAGAATAAAAGAGCAAGAATCAGAGATGCCTACCTTTCAATTACAATTCTTTGGTCAGTTTATTGTTTGTTTTTAAATCATAAAAACAAAAACAAAATATTTTTTTTCCAAATCATTAATCAATTTTGTCTCATACAATATAAGCAAATTATAAGAAATAGAATATAAATTAAATCAAGAAAGTAAAACATTTTGATTAAGCATTATAAATATAATAACTCCAAATAATTCTAAATCTGATTTTTTGCTTATTTAAAATATTTTTATAAACAAAAGAAAAATAACAAACTATATTCTTTCTTATCTTCAACTAATATAAATTAAATGATTACTTTAATTGCAAGTGAAGTTAATTGCATTAGTTTTTTTTTCTTAATAAATCATAAGTTATATTTTCCATAGTATAAAAATATATACATAAACTTATATTAATTTATGATTGTATTTAAACAAATACAAATAGTACTTCACACTACAATTAATTTAATCGTTACAAATTCATAGTGATAAAAATGAATACCAAATAATTTTTATAATCAACTATTATCACTGTGTCAACTTATACTTTAAATTTGCTTTATTTTTAATTAATTATTTACTATATTTTTGTAATATCAAATGACATCATATTACTTCAAGTCAGAAATATTGCAATATATAGTAAATAGATGTTGTATATAAGTGAATAAAATATCAAATCATTTTTATATGAGACTGTGTTTATTACAATGAAATATAAATACAACAAAATACATTATATATCAACTTGCCAAATACTAGATCAACATCCCAATAAATAAAAAATAGACACATTTTATGCTGATTAGTAAAGTATAGTTCAACTATGCGTTAAAAACTATGAAGAAAACATATCCCATATTAAAAACTTAAATATTAGTTGGCAAGAATCAAGTGCTATGTTCAAAATACTAAACAATACCACAATTGGTGGATAGTGAAATAACTTTCTAATATGAGGATTAATTGAGGAAATCACAAATAAATGGTACTCAACCAAGAGTATGCCTTTATGTTTTGTAAGACAGGATGTTAACACACAAATATTTAGGCACTGCTTCCAATATAAACACTTTTTCTGTATTCCTTTTTATCTTCATCAGTCATTTAAGTTAGTGTAAAGGCTAGTCATTAAGAGTCTTTTGTGCTATAAATCATCTCCCTGTATTATCTGTGACAATAGGATTGCTGAGTGTGCAACCTCATTTTCATTCTTAAACCACACACATAGAAATTCTGATATCTTTATTTATTTATTTTAAACTAAAATCCAAAAATTATCAAAGCAGTAAGAATAAGTTTGGTAATTTGATAGTCATTAATTGTGATCTTTGTTTAAGGTAGAACACCACTAATGAGTCAGGCTGAACCTTGATTAAATACAGAAAATTCAAATAAGCACAGATTTTATGATTTACTGAAGGATCATTTTCCTAATATTGAAGTGGGAAATACCTAGATAATGCAATCTGTAAATGGCCTGTGACATGCAATCAAGTGGGTTGTCATGCCTAGGTATTATTCATTAAAATAATATCATCAATAATGCAAAAGTAGAAGACAGTAATAGTACTAAAAGTAAGTTTTATAAATCTATTTTTTTTTTCAACCACAGGTATATAGAATGTGCAATGCTTTTGTTTACTAAATATAAATTTATACAATTAATAAAAAACAGCATTGATTAAGTAGTTACCAAAAATGAAGATTTGTATACCTGCTCTTAGTGAATCTTGTCATTTCGATAAGGAACATTAAATTAAAGAGAAAGGATTTTACCTTTTTAACATATGCAGTATTCTGGTGTGTTGATTAGAGAAGAAACTCTCAAACCCAAACACAAAATACAGACTTTATTATATATAAATTCATCTGTGTTTACAATGGATATTAGTTTTATTGAAAACATTTGTTAATTCTTACACATATCTGGGATACTTATTTTGATATTCGAGAAATAATCTAGCAAATTAAGAGTGCTAAAATATTTACAGCAGCATTTATTTTTTTAGTCAAGATGGGAAATTGCATATAATGTTAAAACATAATATTGCAATTTATTATATTACAAGTATTTGACTTAAAATTTTTCATTTGCCTATGCTTAAAAATGAGGAAAGAAATGGAATCATCTGTGAAAATAAGATCTAGACGATGAATGTTATTCTTGGTTGATAAACTTACCAAATATGTTAATTGATATGTTCATGTGGTGCAGAAAACCTTGCTTTAGCTGAACAATCTATTAAGTAAAAGGCTACAGAAATTAGTCAAGACTGGAAATAATATTTGGGGATATTTTCTCCTACTTTGCTGATGGACTACAATATTACGTAATTGTTTAAACTTAATTTAAAATAGACCATATATAAAGAATGTATCATTCTAAAAATATTACATATTATTTAACCTTCAGAGTTTTAATGTTACAGATATATAATTTAATATTGTTAAAATTTTAAATACTATATTTAATAATGTTAAAAGACAGCATACATCAGTATATGAATACTAATATTAACATAGTGTAGCTGGTAATTGATGGCAGTTCTCTTTTGCTGTCTGTATGTATATATATATATATATATATATATATATATATATACAGACGTTGAATAAACTTAAATATCAATATAATTAGTTTATTTTAAAAATTGTATATTTATTCGTTTAGAAAAAAAAAATGTATTCTGTTTGTGCAAGACAATTACCTATTTTTATATGCAGAAAAAATATATTTCTTTAAGGTAAAAATACAAATAATTATTTTTTTTAACTAATATTTTATTAAATTTAATTCTTTTTTTTTTTTTTTTTTGCAATGAAGTCACTGGAGTGTTATGAATAAATTAAAAGAAAGAAATATCTTATTATTGACTTGGTTCCATTAGTACCATTCAGGATGGTATTACTAATAATAATCGATCACGCTACAAAATGACCACAGTCCAGACCTCTCAAGTCAGGTTTAATCAATAATACATCACTCAGTTTAGAAAGAAAGACGAAAAACCATCATCTCAAATGGCTCTATACTTCATAATGATGATTTTGGTAGCTAACCTTTGACTCCATCAGAATAACTGCATGCAAACATGCGTTTTCTTTTTAAAAGATGTCACTGTGAGGCTGATGTGATCAAAAAAAGAAAAAAAGGGATGATTATTTTATTGATGCTTCGGTAACTAAAATGGGTTGTGTTTTAAAACTTTTTCTGAAAACTTTTTATCATTTTATGATTAACAAAAACATTATATTAATAAAAAATTACATATTTTATTAGAATAAAATTTATGTCTATATTATAAATGTTCAATCATTTGTACTACTATTGAAAAGTATATACATAAATAATAGACGTGTATGTGTATCTATATATTAATTAGAAGTTATTCACGTATTTTATAGATTTAAATATTGAAAGTAAATAATTAGGCAAGCAATTAATTAAAATTCGTAATTGCAAACTGAAATACATTCAGAAAACATAAATAGTTTATTGTATATTGTATATTATTGTTGAAATATTGGACGTTTCTGCTGTTCTTATTTAACATCGTTTAAGCAATATTACTGGCTCATGGCTGCAGAAGGGAGTTTGCTATTAACTGAAAGGAGACCTTTGATTCCTCTTGGAGGCCTTAAAGGAACCGAGCAGGGCAAATTCCTAATGTCCACTGCATACGTTCTTGTCGTTGCACCTGTTATTACTATGTGTTTATTCATATAGTATACAAACATGGATGGGCTGCTCACCAACACGCATTAGCCAGCGTGGTGAGTTTATTGGCTTTTTACCTCTGAGTTTAAGATCAAGAAACACCATGGTCTGTCTTCTCAACGCCTGATAGGGCAGGATGAATGTTTGTGTAAATGATAAATATTTTTTCCAATACATATATACAATTATGACAGACAAAAATAAAGCATGGTCCTTATTCCCAGGAGGCTGTAAAGTCACCAACCAAGGCAGCGGTTGGTGGCCGAAGGTGGAGGGTGCTAATAATCCCCTGATTGCGGACCCAGGCTGCCATTTGATGACAACTTTTTATTTAGGTACTTACAACTGCAGATCACTTTCAAGTGAAGGAAGATTGCAAGAATTAGAAGAAGAACTCTCTTATATTAAATGGGATATTATTGGACTTTGTGAAGTTAGAAGAAAAGGTGAAGAGACAATTGATTTAAAAAGTGGACATACATTCTATTATAAAGGCACAAATATTGGAAATACAAGTGGAGTAGGATTCATTATAAATAAAAAGTGGAAGAACAATATTGTGGAGATTGATGGTGTATCAGACAGAGTGGCAAGATTAGTTATACAACTTAATAGCAGATACCAAATGCAGATAATTCAGGTTTATGCCCCAACAAGTTCTCATAGTGATGAAGTAGTAGAATATTTTTATATGGATGTACAAAAGGCTTTTGATCAGAGTAAACAACATTTTAAAATTGTTATGGGAGACTTTAATGCTAGAATTGGTAAACAAATGAAAGATGAAAGTGCTGTAGGTAATTTTGGTTATGGTAATAGAAATGAGAGAGGACATAGACTTGTGGAGTTTGCAGAAAAAGAAAAACTTTATATTATGAATTCTTTTTTTGAGAAAAATGCTAAAAGAAAATGGACATGGAAGCATCCAAATGAAGGTACAGTGGAATTGGATTATATTTTGACTAACAGGAAATACATATTTCAAGATTGTAATGTTCTTAATAGATTTAACACAGGAAGTGATCATCAATTAGTAAGATGCAAGATATGTGTTAATGTAAAACTAGAAAGACAAAAATTATTAAGAAAAACAATATTTACAGTTGATATTCCTAATCTTCAGAAACATTCTAATGAATTTAAATTAGAACTTACAAATCGGTTTCAAGTAGTAGCATATTTTGAACATGATTCAGATTTGAATGAAATTAATATGAAAAGAACTGATACACTTTTAAAAACTGCAAGAAAGATAGCTGGTAGAAAAAAGCAGCAATTGACCAATAAAATTTCTACTGAGACTAGAGAATTTATGAAGAAAAGAAGAAATATGAAGATATACAAAAATGATGCATTAAAAAGAATTGAATATCTCGAATTTTGTAAAATGTTGCGGAAAAGAGTTGAAAATGATATAAGAAAGTATAACTGTGAACTAGCAAGAAAAGTTGTAGAAGAAAATAAAAGTCTTAAGAATGTAAAACAACATTTTGGTATTGGTAGGAAATTTATATCTGCAATAAGAAAAAAAGATGGAATTATTACTAAAAAGAGAGATGACATCATGAAATTGGTAGAAAATTTTTATCAATAATTATATAGTAATAAAGAAGAAGTACCTCCTATATCTATTACATCTTCTGAATTGCCCAGAATTTTAAATGAAGAAGTGAGAGATGCAATTAAATGTATGAAGAAAGGAAAGGCTCCAGGTAATGATGGAATTATAATTGATATATTAAAAGAAGCAGGTGAAGAAGCAGAAAAAAATTTAGCAAAGTTATATACTAAATGTCTAAATGATAAAGAGGTACTGGATGATTGGAAGAATGCAGTAATAATATTAATATTTAAAAAAGGTGATAAAGAAGATATTAGAAATTACAGACCTATCAGCCTTCTATCAGTTTTATATAAAATTTTTACCAAGATAATTACAACTCGTCTACAGAGAACATTGGATTTCCACCAACCAAGAGAACAAGCTGGATTTAAAAGTGGTTTTAGTACAGTAGATCATATTCAGGTATTGAGAGAAGTTATAGAAAGGACAAATGAATATGAGTTGTCATTATGTTTTGGATTTGTAGATTATGAAAAGGCATTTGATTCTATAAACATTTCTTCAGTGATTAAAGCATTGGATCATTAAGGTATAGATCCAGGATATTGTCATATTTTAAAGAATATTTATAAAAATGCAACAGCAACAATTAGATTACATAATGATACTGGGAAAGTCAACATTGAGAAAGGTGTAAGACAAGGTGACTCCATATCTCCAAAACTTTTTACAGCAGTGCTGCAAGAAGTATTTTGTGGATTAAAATGGGAAACTAAAGGAGTGAAAGTAAATGGAGATTATTTAAGTCATTTAGATTTAGCAGATGATGTAGTTGTTTTTGCAAATAATGCTTCAGAGTTGCAGGAAATGTTGCAGGAGTTATCAGATGAAAGTATGAAAGTAGGACTAAAGATAAATGTTAAAAAGACTAAATTAATGTTTAATCGATTTGCTCAAAATATGAAAATAAAGATTGATTATGATGAATTAGAAGAAGTTAACAGTTACAAATACCTTGGTCAGATTATTAATACAGATGGAAACATAATGGAGGAAATTAATCATAGAATTAAACTTGGTTGGAGTGCTTTTGGTAGAAATAACTTGATACTAAAAGGAAATATGCCTATGTGTTTGAAAAGGAAGGTTTTTAACAAATGTGTTTTACCAGTTCTTACTTATGGATGTGAGACTTGGACCCTTAATAGAAGAGCAATACAGAGAATTCAGACCACTCAAAGAAGTATGGAAAGATGCATGTTGGAAGTAACAAGAAGAGATCGAAAATACAATATATGGGTAAGAGAACAAACAGGTGTTACTGACCTCATTGAAAAAATTAAAAGATTGAAGTGGAATTGGGCTGGACATATTGCTAGAAGAGATGATAATAGATGGACAATTGAAATTTTAAACTGGATTCCAAGAGATTGTAAAAGACCCAGAAAGAGACCATATGTGAGATAAATGGATGAAATAAAAAAGTGTGCAGGGGTGATGAGGAGAAGAGAAGCTAAAGATTGAAGAAGATGGATTAAACTTGGAGAGACCTTCATCCTGCAGTGGATTGATAATGGTTGATAATGATGATGATGACTGGCTCATTAGCAATGATATTATTAGAAGGATTAATAATAAAATTAGACCACAGAAAAAGTTGTTCAATTTGAACTTTAAAAGAAGTCATATTAAAAAAGTAGGGATACTTTTTTTGACAATAATTGTTTAATCTTTTATGAAAAAATTCCACATAAATCTTTAAAGAAAGTTATCCAAGAGTTCAATTTGCGTTAAAAATAAAACAAAATGAGATACCGTAATTAAGTAATTTATTTAATTTATAAAAGTAACAATTAATGAATTTGGTCATATTTTATGCTATTACAATATTAAAATAATTGTCATTATTAAGTAAAAAAATTGACAAAATTATTCTAAAATTCTCTCTTGAGGTCCATATTTTATATAAGAACTTTGATGAGATTTTGTAAGACTTATTAAATGACCAAAAACAATTATTATACCATTATAAAACGATGAACATATTAATGCAGTAAAATTTATATATTCTGCAATATAACTATACATATTTTGAATTCTTTTCATAATACTTAGATGCATACATAGTTCCACACAGAACGAATCTAACACTGAGATCTGAAAAAGATCTGATTGTATTAAAAAAAATTAAAACAGTAAAATTTTTATCCAAGTATTTTTTTTTATAAAAACATAGTAAATTAATCATTTGCTACTATATTTTCAAATATGATTTTTCTAAGGTTGAAATCATAATTAAACCATTTAACATTAGATCAACTATTTAATTCCTGTTGCGAGTTTTTCTAGAAGCAATAACAACTTGTGATTTATTCAAACCACTTAATGATAGCAAGTAAAATCTAACGAAACAACCCTGTGCTTTAACAGTAATAATTATATTAAATAATTTATACATAAGGTAATCTAAAGACTATATTCACACTAATATATATATATATATATATATATATATATATATATATATATATATATATATATATTGTGCCCTTTTGTATGGGTCTCCATAAATTGTTATATCAATTTGTTAAAAAATTTTAAATTTAAGATATATTATAGCTATATGATGTTGATTTTATTTTTAATAATCTTTCAAAAGTTTAATCAAAGTAAACTATGAATATTTGATATGTGAAATTGTGCTAATATTTGGGAGAGACGTTTCAATAAAAAAATGATAATATTATATGGTTGGGAAAACTGGCCATGATTAATACTGCATTAATAAGTTTTGTAAATAAATGTTTAAAGCTAAAAGTTTAAAAAAAAGACAAGTTAAAATTAAATGCATATATATTTATTGTTGATAAAGATTAATATTTAGTAAGTGAATATAAATATTTTTGTTATTAAAAGTATATAATAGAAGATTAATATTTGATTTTATAATATCGAATTATTATTTTAAAGTTGTTATAGTATATTATTTGTTTTTAAAAATATTTATTTTATAAAATTGAATTGTTAGTTTATTTTTAGATAATTACAAGCGTTGATATCTGTGTTGTAAGTCAGGTGACAGATAAACATATGTACACATATGCTTGTAAGTTTTTTTAGTAAAGTTGCAAAACTGTTTTAAAATTCTATTATAAAATTTATAAATATTATATTGGCTATCACGAGATAAAATAAAAATAATTAGTGTGAAATATTAAAACTGATTTTTAAAATACTGTTTAAAAAATATAATGAATAAAAATAGACTTAGTTTGTTTAGAAAAATAGTCTTATAAAAGTTAAAAGTGAAATAAAGTAAAACATATATTTTTAAAAATGCTTAATGGATTTAAATAAATGATAAAAATTAATTTAAGAATTAAATAATGTAATAAATAATAAATATTAAATAAGTCATTATTTATTTTTAATTTCGTATTGTTGGTAAGATATGTAAATAGGCTAGCAAGGTGATTGTTTAATTTACCAATCAAGTGGGTAATTTATTCCGGTATAAAAACGGAGGTTCAATTGTTCAAGGGGGTGATTGTGATTTCTTTTAAGTGAAGTGTGCTATTAAATATAGCTAAGTAAAAAATTATAGACGCTCTCGTAATAGTTTCTTAATTTATAAGAGAGTAGTTCTAAATAATTTTATAAAAGTTTACCATTAAATATGCAGTGCTAATTTATTTATAATTCCCTATTGATCGTCTCTATCAAGGCTCAATTTTACTATCAAATAATCATGAAAATATTGTATAATGATAAAATGTGTTGGAAACTTTATATTAAAAATATAGTGAACGCTGGATTAACTAGGAAAATTACTAGTTGGATAAAATTAATATATTGGACATTATATGAATTTAAAAGTTGAGTATAATTAATTTTTATAAACAAATATTTTAAAGAAAGATAAATACTTCTTTATGAAGAAAGTATTTTTAAAATTATATATTTTAATATATCTTTTGGTAAAGATATGGAAGTTAATAATAATTGCAGAAATACTTGCCTTATTAAGTCTTTGTTGTTTAAAAGACTAGATTTCGATAATTTTAAAAGGCAGATAAATCGGAAATTTAATTGGTAAACAAATACCTGTAAAAAGAAAAAAAATATTATATAGTAAAGTCTGGACGCTGGTCGTACAGAAGAATTTGGAGATTGATTTTACCTAAATATTTGTTAAAGAATGCACAAATAAGTATACGTGGATATCCAAGTCAATTTTATAAAAACTTAAATTAAACATTTAACTATTGATTAATCCTAGGAAGATAATAACTTTTAAATAAATCCGGATCCTATAAACTGTTTTAATTATTATTTTGTTTCTTTATGGTGGAACTTATTTTATCTTATTTTTTAAAAAAAAAAACGTTTTCCATTTATTTCATAAAAACTGTTTAAACACGTGATGTACCGGAAAAGGATGTGATGTTGGTAAAATGTTGTGCCTAGGAAAAAAAGAACAATTGTGGGTGGAAAGAAGACACCGTTGGATTTTATGTAACATATTTTGTTTTCTTAACTAACATAGATATTTAATTATTATTGATCTATTAAAGATAAGAGAGGTACATTTTAAAAGTAATTACACATTAATATAACACTTAATTTCATAAAGTTTATTTTTTTTATATAATTTTACAACACGTAATATTTTTTAAGAATAATTGTTGAGTATAAATGTGATATTATTTTTGTAAAGCTATAATCCTGGAGGACATCGTTTGGCTGATTATAAATTGGAGTATCATTTATGGTAATAATTATATAATATTAATAATTTAATGTATTTTGCTTTGTTTTCTTTAGATAAACCAAATATTATTTGATTGTTGAGTGAATGTATAAATATTTAAAGAATATACACGCATAATACTATCAATAATAGTTTTATTTTAATATGCATACTTTATTTTATAATATAAATTTATTACAACGTAATAAGAGTTATCCAGAAATAATTATATGATTCTTTCATGAATAAACTTTAATGTTTCTGTTACAATATTAGGAATTTGATTTATTATATTAGTATGAGTCATTTATATTTATTTCCAAGTTAGTAAGAATTAAAAAAATATATCTATATATTTTTTTTTTTATTAGACAAGTTAAATTAATTTTATATAGAAATTTATATTTGTTTGAAGGGTTTATCATATATAGATGATGAGATATAAGAGAGTTTGGATAGCCATTTTTTTAAAAAATTGGTAAGCTGATACTGAAGTTAAATAAGATTAGAATGATATTTGAAGATAGGGTTTTATTAAGAGGGAATAGGAATAACAAGTAGAGAAGAATAATAGTTTAAATGGAAAAGAATCATAGAATTTTATTTTAATATAATAACTTTATAAATTGGTAATTTATAAATAAAAATTTTGTCTTCACAAAATTGTTGAATAATTTTAAAATATTATTTTAAGAAAAGAACATATATGTATTGCATATTTTAGTAAGACATATATTATGAAATTACATTAGAGTGAAGTAAATAATTATGTAATCAATAAAAGTCACATAATATTACAAAGTTATATCAATCTATACATTAGTTGATATTTAGTTAATGCTAATAATAAATGTAATACATAATAATTACATTATAATAGAAATAGCTATAATACTTAAGTGGAGTAGCATTTAATTGTTAAAGTTTGTTTATTTTACACGTGCTACATAAGTGATATTTTACATAAAAGCCTTTTATTGTACTAAGTGATTATAAATGATATCTAGTAAAATATAAGTTCATAAACTCAATTAAATGTTACTGATAAAACATTTAAGAAATGTATTGATTATTTATTTTGGATTATAGAAATAACAACAATGTAAGAATCTTGTATTATTATTATTTTTCTTATTTTTATTTTTTTTTGATTTCCACTTGTAATGTAAATAATGTATATAAGTTGTTTATTAAAGTTGATGTAAATAAATTTGTTTAAGTTGTTTTAAAAGTGTGTCGAATTCATTATTTTGCACCACAGCATTTGACAACAGATAATTTGAATAAAACATAATATTTGCACAATATGAATTAAATTATTATTATTATTTTTTTTTAAAAAAAAGAAATACAGTATTTTCTTAATATAATTTATAAAAATTCATTAACACTAACATATTATGTTATAATGGTCATGAAATAATTATAATACACAATATAAGAGTATAATATTATTTATTGCCACATATTATTAAATTATAAGATTTTATTAGATTCTTAATTAAGATACTATATGAAGATAAAAGACATGTAGATGATTTACTTGTTTTCTTAATGATTAATAGTATAATAAAATAGATGAGGTTAACTTATACACTGGAGATTGTTATTTTAGTTATTTATTATTATTATAAGTTAGGTGTAGTTAGGTTTGATATTAAATCCCTTATCATGCCTATCTGCAAGAAGTATTATTACTTTAAGATAATTAAAAGAACCTGAGATTATTTAGTTATATTTCTTTGATAAAAGGTTGAGATTTATTTATTACTATTATTGAAGTTAGTTAATTTTTTAGAAAAGACATAGGAGTGCTATAGATGTATTAGTGAGATAGTAAAGAGGTAATAGTATTCTTATGCCATTGAGATAATGTCTTAGAAGACATAGGCTCAATGTAAATTCATATTACCACATGTAACTTCACTTCATAGTCTCATGATTTAATAAATACTTATTTAATTAATGCATGATATTGAACCATATTAATTTTCTGTTAGTTGTACTAAATCTGATAAGATATAGTGTTATAAAAAATATATTAATAATAGTTATACATATTTTAGCCGAGCATAACAATTTAATTGAGCTAGTCATATTTTAAGTTATACTATATATTTCTGGAAGTGAGGGTACAATATATATATATATATATATATATATATATATATATATATATGTACCCTTGTATAAATATATATATATATATATATATATATATATATATATATATGAAGACTTTTTACAATATGAGGACATATCTTAAATTCACTCATGTATAAATTTGTTTGGTGTTAAAACTAGCATTTTCTAATGTTTGTGTTTCAACAGCAACTTTCCAGTTAATAATGGTCTTATTCTGTCTTATAAGAATAAGTTAAAGTTAATTAAAAATATCACATTAATATCTTTTTACAGTGGATATTGGTATTTCTTATAATTGTCAGTCTAAGTAAATTTTACCTGAATATATATGTGTGGGGATGTGTGTTATAGAATGAATTTTAAAATAAATTCTTTTTTTTTTTTTTGCTTTGCAGTTAGATTTTGATATAATGGGATGTTTAATAAAATGTAATATATCACATAATCACTATCTTTTATAGTAGCACATAATTGTTATTAAACAAGACAGAATGCTCCATACAGTAGTGGCACCCTGTGCCAAATCAATGGAAGCCAGAAGGCTTGTGCATAAAATCCATATCTAGTGCCTACTCATCCAATATCCCCAGACAAGCTTCTGACTTGTGGCCTTCATCAGTGAGGAGCCTTGAATCTGAAAGCACTGCATCTAGATCTAAGGCTACAAGCCAGAAACTAGTATGGGGATATTGGATGAGTAGGCACTAGATAGGGATTTTATACACAACTCTTCTGGCATCCATTTATTACTCTGGTTGGCACAGGGTGGCACTACTGTATGGAAAGTTTTGCCTTGTTTAACAATTATGTGCCAGTATAAAAGATAGTGATCATGTGATATTTAGTGGTTTAACACCATTCCTGCCTAATAGGATAATGGTGGCTATGGTTGTTAAAGAGCCAAAGACACCAAAATGTATGGGTGCTGAACTTAGTTTAGACCCATATGACTGTATAAGTTATTGAGCTTAGATTGAAAATATTATGTTTTCAATTTCATTCTCGTAGTTCTGTAGCTAAGTGAAGATAAAAGGTGGCTGCTGGAGGGTTGCATTAGATCCTAAGATCTAGATGCAGTGCTCTCAGATCCAAGGCACCTCACTGACAAAGGCCACAAGCCAGAAACTAGTCTGGGAATAGTGGATGAGTAGGCACTAGATAAGACCTTTATGTACAAGACTTCTGGCATCTATTTATTACTCTTGTTGGCACAGGGTTGCATTACTGTATGGAGAGTTTTGCCTTATTTAATAAAATTTAATATAAATGTTATGTGAATAGTTCATTGTTAAAAATATTTATATATATCATAATAATCTAACTCATCTGATTTTTTTTTGTGAGCTGATGGTTGTCCTAAAAAAAGTGAAAAATAATTGTTTTAATATTTATTATAATAACTTTAGATAATGGTGATAGACAGATTGGATCCTTATTTAGTATAGAATGTAACCCAAACCCCAGCCATATTTTCTGATTGACATCCATTCACAAGAAAACTTGCAACTTGATGATAGGACTTCTAGTAAAGATTACTAAGGATATCTTTTAATGTATTATAGACCTATTACATTAATATGTTGTACAGCATCACATTAGTATCTGAAAGAGTAATATTTATAAACTCAGTGGTGAATCATACCTTATTATAATAATTAAATTTCTTTCTACCTCAACTATTCTCCTGAGAGCCTAAAGTGGAAATTTGAAATCTAATAAATTAATTAATTTAGTAGGAGTGTTTATCTCTAACTATGTGACATGCTATAATATGTTTAGTAGAAAAGAGGTAACTTTTAGACAATCAACAAAAATATATATATTTTACCATTAAGCATATTTAGGAAAAGCTAACCAGTATTTAACAAAAAAATTCTACATAGATAGATGCAGAAAACAGTGAATACATTAAACAGGCATTTAGCATACTCACAAACTTATTATTTATATTTTCTGATTCCTGATTATTATATAAATAACAAGGCTATTTTATCAGAATTTAATAATGAACAAATATTTAATAATCCAATTTTCCTTTGTACCTGATATATTAGATGACAACCACAGACATCAAAAAATATAAAAATATAGGTTGTACATGTAATTACATTCTTTAGATCTTTACAAAAATTTATCTATATTTAAAGCAAAAAAAAAAAATTGACATCATTTTCTTTGCAATTTTACATATTTTAATTATCTTCATTTTAGTTGGATCAGAATCCAACTCCAATATTATTATTTAATAGTGAGAATTTCATCCATATTTGAACATTTTTTTATTACAATTATACCTTTTTTTATATCATATGTTAATAAAACAGGCAAAACTCACTATATGTATTGCCACACTCAGCAAGCTAGGGCTAATCAATTGATGCCAGAAGGCTAGTGCATAAAATCCCCATCTATTGCCTACTCATCCAATATCCCCAGACTAGTTTCTGGCTTGTGGTCTTTGTCACAGAGGAGCCTTGGATCTGAGAGTACTGGGCCTAGATCTTAGGATCTAATGTAACCCTCCAGCAACCACCTTTTATCTCCATTTAATAACAAAACTATGAGTCTTAAACTGAAAACATCTTAATGTTTTCAATCCAAGCCCATCAGTCTATATAGTCATATGGGTCTGTGCCCAGTTCAGTACCCATATATTTTGGTGTCTTTGGTTCTATAATAACCATAGCCACCACTATCCTATTAGGCAGGATTGGTTTTAAGTCAATAAACATCACATGACCACCACATTTTATGCTAGTGTACTACAGCTGTTGTTAAACCAGGCAAAACTCACTATATGTATTGCCACACACAGCAAGCAACTCATAGTTTTCTAGTTAAATGGAGATAAAAGATGGTTGCTGGAGGGTTGCATTAGATTTTAAGATCTAGGTGCAGTGCTCTCAGATGCAAGGCTCCTCACTGACAAAAGCCACAAGACAAAAACTAGTCTGGGGATATTGGATGAGTAGGCACTAGATGGGGATTTTATGCATTAGCCTTCTGGTGTCCATTGATTATTGTAGCTTGCTGTGTGTGGCAATACGTATAGTGAGTTTTGCCTGTTTTAACAACAGTTATACACAAGCATAAGAGGTGGTGGTCATGTGATGTTTATTGGCATATGTTGATAATTTTTATATTACTTATTAAGAAAACAAACCTTCAAATAATAGTCATTCTAGAAATTAATATTTGAACTTTCTAAAATAGGGAAACAAAATTATAAATGCAAATCATAAATATAACAATAATCAATTGATGTTATTGAATGTCTATTCAAAAAATTAAAAGAATGAAATATTTTAATTCTATTTTTTAATTTAAATAATTTTTAAGGTTAGTTATCTTTAAAGGAAGAAAATATATGTTAAAAGTAAACATTACTTTTATTGATAATGAAAAAAATATAATTTTTTTATCAAAATTGACAAAATATTGTTTCTATCTCCTGGCACATGTATCATATATTATATATAATAATTCACATTTTCTAGATGAGATTTTATTATAATCTGAATTGTTTATGGTACTGTAAGTGTACAGTACATTTTAACATGGATGTACTCATAAAAATGCTAATGCTTTTTATATGCATAATATACATATATAAATACAATTTTAAATAAATAATATAATTATTAATAATAAAGCGAAAGAGCACCTCAATATAAATATTTCTTTACTGTATGCCCAGTGAAATAAGAAACTTTTTGAAATTAAAATGAACAGCTAAATGGAAGACTTCAATCTTTTTAAGTTGATGTATAACAGCAACTCGGTTTAATCACAATTTAACATATTCTAGACGATATATTTTTTCTTCAATATTTTTTTTTCCTATGGAAATGTAATAATAAATTTATTATTGGCTTAAATAACCTTGCCACTTATTTTGATGGTTTTTATGTGCATATCAACATTATAATTTATACTCTTACTTGTAATTACTCATTTGAGATTCTTAGAAAAAATGTCATACAAGTTTTAGCTTTATGATGTAATGCAAATATCAAATATCATCTTATTTTTCTGGTATTATTGAATTACAAACTTTAATTATATTGTTTAGGATTGAAATTTATGCATTTCTTAAAATATTATAAAACTTCTAACTTTGTTCTTGGAAAACCTACATGAAATGCTAATACCATATAGAATTTTGGGGTGAAAGAGGTGAAGGGGCCAAAACAAAATATATGTGTTTTCAAAGTAATATGAAAAATGTTATTAATAAATATGATCTCATATGGTACTCTGAGTTAAAAAATAACTGCCAATGTATTGTAATATTTATTATATTTACGAATTTTATATCATTTTTTTGTTTACAAATGTCTTGGGATAATTGAGATTGAGCATATTGATATAGTGCAAATCATGGCTTTACTGTATTGTATAATAAACAATAAAGCAAATTATTGCATTTAATATTACTAATAGTTTTTATGATCATTTGAAAACGTTCAAACTTATTATTATTAATAAGTATTTGGAAAGGGCATTAATAGTGCTAACAACAGCATTTAATAAATATTGTGATAACATTAGTAAGAAATATAAATATATTTTAAAATTTTAAAAACCCTACACATTAAAGTTACAGGAAAAATAATAATTAATTCATTCAAAATTTTTCATACAAAAAACGAGGAACCAAACAATAAAGTTTGTTTATTAATATAATAAAAAATATTTACAGTACTTGATTTGGGATATATTGTTTTATAAACTTTTATATAAGTGAGTTAATATTTTTTTATAATAAACTATTCTAAATTTATATAAAATTGAAACATATTTTATTGAAAAAATATTTTCTACTGAGTAGTAATTCAATTACTAATAGTTGATATTAAAATTTTTCAGCTTATTGATATTGCAATCAATGAAGTATTGTTGCAAATGTAAAAATAAATAAAAAGTTTTGCATTTTACTTAAGAAATATGTTTAATTTAAAAGTTTGTCAAAATATTATTGAAAGGTATTTTATGAATATATTTTTTTAAAAAAAAAAAAAATTAAATATGAAAAATAAATAACAAAAAAGTAATTGTAGTATCTACATACTACCGATCTAGCTAATGACAAGAAAAAATAAACACAACTTTCTCAATTCAATTTCAATAATTATATTAGTGACTGTAATTTTCTATATTTATGCTAATCTAAAGCTATTAAATATAAAGTTTAAGTAATTAAAGAATACTTTTATAGTTATAAACAGTACCAGAAATAAATCTGGTAGTTTAAATTAGGTATATGTCATACATTGCTTTAATTTGCAATATATGACTCTGGATTATAGTAAAATATAAGGTCCTAAATAATATTAATATGAGTGTGACATCAAATATTCATATAAACAGTAGAAAACTTTCCATATATGAGTGTTACCTACTGCAAGCTTTAGTAATCAATGATGCAAGAAAGTTTGATTATTAATGCTTACACTGGTGGTACTATTACTGTTTAAATGGCTTGTGTAAACACAGGAAATCGTGATTATGTGATGATTTTGCAATAATAATTATGTCCATAGGATAATGTGACTATGATTTTTAATGAGCCAAAGACACTAAAATGTACTGATATTGAACTGGCTTCAGATTAGTATTACTATGAGCTAGAATGAAAACATTGGTGTGTTATTCTCTTGGACTCATAGCTTTAAAGTTGACTATGATAAAGGGTTGTATTAGATCCTAAGACCTGGATACAATGCTCTGATCCAAGGCTTTTTATTGATAAAAGTCACAAGATAGAAGCAAGTCTAAGGATATTGGATGAGAAGGCAATAAATAGGGATTTTATACACAAATCCTCTTGCATCCATTGAGTTCTGTATGATGAGTTTGATACAGTTTAAACAGTTTGTGTAAGCATAGAAAATGGTGATCATGTGATGATTTAGAAATATTGACATATTTCTTTTCAAAGTTGTGATTTTGTTTAAGAAAGAATATTTTATTTATAATATATTTCAAGCGCCTTACAATTATACACTCTATCTTATACAACTGATACACATGGCTAAATGTTTACATGTATGGGGTTATGTGTATCAGTTGAATGAAAGTATGAGATAGAGTGTATAGCTTTTGGGAGTTTGTAGGTATGAGTTCAAGTCCTGTCTAATCACATTGATTAGTATAGATGCTATTCTTGTATTTGAATATTATATATATATATATATATATATATATATATATATATATATATATATACAAATACACATATATATATATATATATATATATATATATATATATATATATATATATATATATAAGTAGTTAGTTCATGTGGATTCTTCAAATCCATAAGCTAAAAGATTTCTTAGTAGCAAATCTCAAAAAAACCTCTTTGGAATTTCAAAGTACAATAACAAGCTAGTTAGCCTTAATATTACTTTCTTAGGGCTGGGATCCATATTTACATGTCTTTGTTTGACTAGTCTGCCAATGAAATGCCTAATTCTTGGCAAAAATATAATACTACTGTGATTGTGTTTAACTAGTTTTTTTAAAAACAAAAACAAGACAAATAATCTATGATCAAAACAATTTGCAAACCATCTCTCAGAATTCTGAAAAGAATAAAAAGGAAAATGAATTAAAAGGATGATCCATGTCCCCAATTACAAACTATTCCTTATTTAAAATGGTAGCTGAATGCCATATCATATTAAAATTCTTCATTAATATGGAAGTCATTTGCAAATTTTAAAAAAGGCTTTAATAAGAACTGTACTAATATTACTGATAAACTTTTATTTTATAAATCTACTGTGTATATTTAGATATTATTTTTTATGTATTTATGATATGATTTTACATAAGTTTTTAAAGTACTCAAATAATATTTTAAATATTAGATTTAGATAATGAACTCATTATATATTTTATTGGAGATTAAAGGTATGATAAATAAGAAATCACATAATAGATTTGTTAATAAAAAAACTAGGAAGTTGAGCCATAAAATTAATACTTTTAAATAAGTTTATAACAAAATAAAAACAATTAATGTATAATAAAAAACCAAGATCTTTCAACAACAAGACTGGTATTAATTGGATGATTACTTTAAGTCTATCCTTATATCTTTAAAATAATCTAATACTTGGCTATAAATTTTATGAAAATTAAAAAAAAATATATAAGTAGTTCAAATTTAACAATTTATTTGTCAATAATTGTAATAGATGTTGAAGTTGTATATAATATTATTTGCTATATTACCAACATTAATGCCCATCATAAATACATTAAGTTATCAAAGATTTAAAATAAGAATTGTGTTAATGATTATGTTACAGATAAGTATATCAATATTAGACATGCAGATGCAATATTCCTGGTTAGAGGAAGAAAGCAATAATATACATACATGATATTTGCTTTATTAATATATTCTGGACATTTTAGAGGAAGTCTGGTATCCAATAAATTATTTGATATGTATTTTGCATTGACATAATAATTATTCCCCAGACTCTATTATATATGAATGCACATAAATAATAGACCAAGTTATTAGCAGATACAAACTACTACTTTTATATAGTAGTGATCAAAGAGAAAATCACATATATTTCCGCTCACATTATTTTGATGTTAAGAATTTACATTTATTTTTTTGCAAACATATTATTCTTACTTCTTTATGGAAACACAACTGAATTATTAATGGATATTGAATTACAACTTATTATTATTAATAATAAAACATCTTATATTGTTATATATAGCATGTATAGTAATAAAAAATATTTGCATCCATGATTCACAACTCTCTACATAATAAGTCTATTTAATTATTATTTAAAAGTGTATCAATTGTTTAATGAGACATGTGATAGGGTACATATTCATGTTTAAATGAAATACATAAAAATAATATTATAGAGGATTAAAACAACTAATAAGAAATACCTTTAAATATTATATATATTAGGCTGATCCATGTAAAATTATTATAAGATAAAGTAAGATTAATTTAGCTTAACATGATTCTTCCAAAGTAATGGTTTATAGTATTCATTTTCAGTTTCTTAATTTAATTTGTAAATGAAACACACAAAACAAGAACAATATTGTTTTCCATATTAAAGTTTACCTGTATATATAATAATTCAAACAGATTTATTTAACACAATATTCAAAATTAAATAATATATTCTTTACCGAAGTACTTTTGATTGTTTCACTGACAATCTTTATCAACTGTTAATACAAATGTACAGAAAATAAAACTTGCATTATTTATTTATTATTATTTATTTTCTGTACATTTGTATTAATGGTTGATAAAGATTGTCAGTGAAGCAATCGAAAATACTTCAGGTAAAGAATATATTATTTAATTTTGAATACTGTGCTAAATAAATTTGTTTGAATTATTATTATATGATTTAAAAATACAGACATTTAATGGTTATAGTTATTTATATATATTCTTATCTTAAATTTATCTTATCAATTTGTCTGATGTCTATTTTTTACAATTTATTATTTTTTCTGAATTCCTTTTTTACTATTGAAATTATCCTATAAACTACAAGTTTTATTTATTTAATTTTTATATGCTATGTATGAATATTCTTTTCATATGTACACACACACACACACACACAATATATATATATATATATATATATATATATATATATATATATATATATATATATATATATATATATATATATATATATATATATATATGGTAGACCTGAATTTGTTTCAGTTCCATATAGCTATTTAAATTAGATAGCTGGAATTAAAGACATTTTCATGTCCAAAAATTTTAGAGTTTCTACTTAAAAGTTACATATTAAATAAGTGCTGGGTTTTGAGTTGATATTTTAGATCTCATGTCTGAATATTTTAGCTACTCTCTGAGGTGAGCCAAAAGCTTGAAACCAATTGGTCTGGGAATGGGAATGTTCTAGTGAGAGATTTTAAATAGTTTCACTTACCACACTTACCAGTTAAGAGCTTGTGTGAGTTATTGGTAAGCTTCCTATATTACATATTTGTAAATACAAGCTCATCAAATCAATGTCACACTATATATGTCATGCACATAGAATGGTTTTTGGATTGAAAATCTCTTTATAAAACAAATTATTTTATGTTTTTTAAAAAAAAAAACAATAAAACTTATATTACACTATGTGTGTTTTAGTGAATGTTATGCATTGTTATTTACCTACTATTTTATATTAAAACAGAAATGTACCCAACCCACAGAAAGGCTATCATTTTTAATAGTTTTTTGATCTGTTGTTTAACAAATTGCAATCATGCATGGTATCACTGTGGAACCATGAACTATGTGATATCAAATTACATGACTTCAATTGTATGCTAATGATAACTAAATGTAAATACAGTACTATAGCATCTACTTTAGCCCTCACTAAATATCACATTTCAAACATGAATTTATGTACTATAAACACATTTTCTTCATGATTTAAATACAATACTTATTCAGTTTTATATTATAGTGAACAGACCCGAGTGTTTTCCTTCAAAAAGTTTTATTCCATATGCCTTTTTAAAATAGCACATTTTTTTAAAATCCAAAAAAGCACTCAATCTATAAAAATGCCATCATTTGTATAATAGTCTTGGAAATTGGTTGCTTTAACATTACTTTTTTTGCTTTGCAGAATTAATTGTTAGAAAAAGTATCCAGGACATAGGAGAAATTTCTCCCTTTGCATAAAATGCTTCATAAATAAAATTACAGTTGATTAATGATGGAACAAATATTTTTTTTCCCTTGAAAAACATACCCTGTAATAAAGAAATATTTAACTTGAGTATCACATGATAGTGTTACAAAATTAAGAAATATATATATATATATATATAAGATTGATTAATATTACAAAATTAAGAAATATATATATATATATATATAAGATTGATTAATATCAATAAACATATTATTAAAATATAAAAATGTTCATTTTAAATTAGAAAGAGATTGAATGCAACAAACAAACATTACACTTTATATATAAAGAATTTGTAACTGTTCATAATATATTAATATTAAATACATATATTCCAAATAAGAGTAAATAACACAATAAATTTTAATATTAACTTTAATCAATAGAAGTACATTCAATTATATTCATAATCATTTTCGACCATAAATTACTTAATTTCAAAATAGAGTAAACAGCATTAACCTAAAAACACATGTCTATTTACATATCACATAATTCAGTAATCTTAATAGTTACTGACTCATTTTTATTATCTTATTTTTATAATGATTAATAAAAATAGCCTGTAATTTTTTTTTTATATTTAAAATCTTAAACATTCACTATCAGGAAGTGGTGAAGGAGACAGTGGCATGTTTACTTCTATAAAGTGCCACAATTCCTATGACGGTGGATGTATAATGGTGAGTGTTGACCGCCATTAAATAAGTCAACACCCCGCTGGGTCAGCAACGGCATTTCTTCCAAGTCAGCGGAAGATCACTAGAGGTGACAACGATGAGGAAGAAGCAGTAGTTGGATTTTCATTTTATGGGATTTGGCTAGTGCACTAAGCCTATAGAGGTTATTGCTGGGCAAAGAAGGCAATGGAAAACCACTTTGTCTTATAATTCCCTTGTTTTATTATGAGTATGTCTACAGGAATCATTACGTTTGGAGTTGAGACCTTAGTTAAGAATAACTTTGGTGTCTTGCCCAGCAGGAGTGGACATGAGGCTACTCAGGTCATCAACCTGTGAAATCCTCATAAATATAATTCATTGAGAGGAGATACACTTAGAATTGGAATGTGGAATGTTAGATCTGTGAGGAAAAGTGGGAAATTGGAGAATTTGAAAAGAGAGTTGCATTTTAATAATATTGATGTAATGGGATTAAGTGAAGTGAGGTGGGAGGGATGTGGAGAAGTAAGTAGTGGAGATGTAAAGTTGTTTTATTCAGATGGTGATAGGTCAATTAATGGAGTTGGCATTGCTGTGAGGAAGAAAATATGGAATAGTGTCGCAAAGGTTGATGGTATTAATGATAGACTGATGGTGATGAGAATAAATGCAAGTCCTAGGGATTTGGTAATTATACAAGATTATATGCCAACTAGTACTCATGATGATAGTGAAATTGATGAAATGTATGAGAAGATAGAAGAAAGTAGTCAATGTGAAGGAAAAAACGCATGTATATTGCTATTGGGGGATTGGAATGCTGTTGTGGGGAAAGGTAGGGAAGAGAAAATTGTTGGAAATTATGGTATTGGAAAAAGAAATGAAAGAGGTAGTCGGCTTGTACAATTTTGTAAAGAGAATGGGTTTGTCATTGCAAACACTTGTTTTAAAAATCATATTAGAAGATTGTATACATGGAAAGCTCTAGGTAACAAAGAACGTTATCAAATTGATTATATATTGATCCAGAATAGATATAAGAATGCTGTTAAGGGTTCACATGCTTTGCCAGGTGCTGATATAGAATTGGATCATAATTTGGTGATGGCTAAATTAAAGTTAAGTTTAAAAAGAATTAAAAGAGGGAAAAGATACACAAGATGGGACTTGGATAAATTGAGACAAATGGAAAAAGGAATATTTGGTTTAATATGTGAAAATGAATTTAAAAGAATTGTTCAGGATGGGAACTATATTAATAGCTCTGATGAGTGTTGGAATAGAATTAAAGAGGTATTCTTGAAAATAGCAAAAAATGAAATAGGTATTATTCATGCAAGAAAAGCTAAAAGACCTTGGATAACTGAAGGTATGTTGGAAAAGATGGAAGTGCGGAGATGGTTTGTTAGAATGTAAATACTGAGGAAGGGCAAAAGGAATATAGGAAATTTAATAATGAATTAAGAAGAGAAACAGATTTAGCAAAAGAAAAGTGGTTGGAGCAAGAATGTAAAGAGATAGAAAGGTTTCAACAGATGAAAAGATATGATCTAGCATTTGATAGAATACAAAGTATTTCTTGGGAGAAAAAGACATGGGTAGCAAGTGAGATTGTGGATAAGAATGGAAGAAGGTTAACCAATAGTAATGATATATTAAAAAGATGGGAAGAATATATTCGGTATCTGATTAGTAGAGGAAATAATTTAATTAGTTATGAACTTGAAAATGAAGAAGATGTTGCAATGGATGATAGAGGTATGGCCATATTGCCAGATGAAGTAAGAAAGGCAATCGCACAAATGAAGAATGGTAAGGCTATTGGATTTGATGCGGTACCTAAAGAATTTTTGAGAGAAATGGGAGAATTTACTATGAAGGAAATAGTTGGACTTTGCAATTTGATATATAATAGTGGAGTTTGGCCTGAAGATTTTTTAAGAACTATAGTGATTCCAATTGCTAAAAAGAAGAAAGCTGTTAAATGTGAAGAGTATAGGACAATAAGTGTATTGTCTCATGTTTCTAAGGTGTTATTGCGGATTTCAACTCAAAGGATTTATGGGAAGGTTGACTATTATATTGCTGAAGAACAGTTTGGTTTTCAAAAAGGGAAAAGCACAAGAGATGCTATTGGTATTGATAGGACAATTGCAGAAAGATATATTGAAAGAGATAAAGGAATTGGTATATGTTTTGTAGATTTAGAAAAGGCATTTGATAGAGTAAGCTGGAATAAACTGATGTCTATCTTAAGAGATAAAGGAGTGTTCTGGAAAGAAAGATGATTGATATGGAATATGTATAATAGTCAAAGTATAAGAGTTAGATTTGGATGTAATGAGACTGATGAAGTGAATATAGAAAGTGGAGTTAGGCAAGGATGTAGTATGTCACCTGTTTTGTTTAATATTTATTTAGAAGATATGCTAAATAATTATTTGGACTGTGGAGGAGCAAATGTTGGAGGGAGAGTAATAAAGTGTATAAGATTTGCAGATGATATGGCTCTTATTGCTGAGGAAGAAAAGGATCTTCAGAAAATGTTGAATAAATTGGAAGAAGGATGTATGGCATATGGAATGAAGATTAATATTGAAAAGACTAAGTGTTTATGGATAGGGAGAGATGCAAAAAGACCGCAAATTGGAATCCATGATGACATGGTGCAGCAGGTGAAGGGATTTAGATATTTGGGTTGTTGGTTGAGTGAGGATGGAAGAAGTGAAGATGAAGTTAAAAGAAGAATAGCATTGGCAAAGGTGACATTTGTAAAAAGAAAGAAGATATTTTGTGGACCTATGGAAAGAGAATTAAGGAAAAGATTAATTAAATGTTATGTGTGGAGTGTATTAATGTATGGTTGTGAGACATGGACATTGAGTAATAGAATTAAGAAATGACTGGAAGCTTTTGAGATGTGGACATGGAGAAAAATGGAAAAAATCAGTTGGGTGAATAAAATAACAAATGAAGAAGTTTTGAAAAGAGTTAATGAGGAAAGAAGATTGATTGAAAGTATCAAAGAGAGAAAGAGAAACTGGATTGGACATATACTAAGAAAAGATTATAGTTTAATGAAAGCTGTTTTGGAAGGAATGGTGAGTGGAAATAAAAAGAAAGGATGGAAGAGATTGACATTATTGGATGATATACGAGATGGAAGGGGTTATGTGGAATTGAGGAAGTGTGCAAGGAAGAGAATGGAATGGAAGAATGGATGAACTGATGTAGTGACTACTCTCTGGACCTGTCTATTGGACAGACTACTATTGATTGATTGATTGATTTAAAATCTTATTTTTATATGAAAAGAATTAAAATTTTAAATCAAGCAAGAAATAATGAAAAAATAAATGATTAAAGAGGCAATTTTTATTAATCATTATAAAAATATGATAATAACAGACAATCAGTGAATATTAAGATTACTGAATTATGGGATATGTAAATCAATATGTAGTTCCCAGTGGATGCTGTTGAAATTAATTCAGTTCACTTGAAAATGATTATGAATATAATTGAAAGTACTACTATTGATTAAAGTTTAAAATGGAATTTATTATGTTATTTACTGTTATTTGTAATAAAATTATACTTTATTACAATATTTTTATTAGTGGACATTTATTGTATTATTGTGATACATATATGTGTATATATATATATATATATATATGTATCACATATATATACATATATATATATATATATATATATATATATATATATATATATATATAATTAAAATTATCCTAACTTAAAAAATAAACCAGACTACCCCAAGAAAATAAAATTTATAACACAAACATTCTTTTCACTGCTAAAAGCTGACCTTTTAAGTACAAAATATTAATAGCTTATCAACAAATATATATTAACTATTACCCATAAGTTCCAATTGCATTCCACATGACCTTAATATTAAAAGAACTCTTAAATAAGTTAATTGCTTCAGAATCATATATTTTTAATAATAAAGATTCTTTAATTCTTTATTTCATGTTTTTTTTTTTTAAAAAAAAAACATAACATTAGCCTCATCAAAATTAATAGTGTAACCCATATCTCTTTAATCATATGATCACCATTGCTTATGCTTGCTAACTAAAATATTTATTTTTACCCTTGCTTTTATTCTTTCATTTAATTATTTAAGAGTTCTTTTAATATCAAGAGTATATGGATTTAATTGGGAATTGTAGTAATAGTTAATATGTATTTGTTGGTTAAGATATTAGTCTTTTAAACTTGAGCAGTCTACTTTTAGAAGTAAAACCAATGATTGCATTATAAAGTTTGTTTTGTTTGTATAATCTGATTTGTTTTTGAAGTTGGGGTAATTTTAATTATTTTATGGTCTAGTTTAACTTTAGACTTTTAGTGTTTAAATACACACACACACACTATATTGTAAAAAGTCGAAAAAGCACCACCACCTAAATGCAAGTCAGATCCAAACTCAGGCGGTTCAAACTGAATTCAAATCCAACTTACCATCTCATATTAGTAGAAATCTAAATTGATGGCACAGTGCTATGTGCCAAGAAACTAGCTCAATGGTTGGTGAGGACTAGAGTCCCCTGAACTGACACTAATATCGGATAATTAATTTACTAAATATAATTTTAAATCAAATCATATGTATATGTTCGGGTGTCAACACAGACAATGAGTATTAACATTAAATAATTATAAAAGAATTAAGAACTAAGAAGCCAAGTGTGTTTAAAAAATATTTAATAATAATAATTTATTTTGTTTGAATTTTAAATAATGATTATATTAATCACTTCTAACCTTTAACAGAGTTTATAATTGAAATAAGAGTAGTGGGCCTTATTATATGCCAATGAGTATTACACAATATTTGAAAGATTATGCCTATGCCCCCAACAAGAAATAAAAGGCTGATAAAGGTATTCATTAATAAAGGAAATTATTACTCTAATTTTATACGAAAGAATGTGATATTTATTTTCACATTCACAAATCCATTCACAAAGAGCAAGATATGTATTTAGGGCATAACTTTAATCTTTATTAGAAAACTTATAATGAGATATAACGGAGAATTTGTTCGACTTTAATTGATCACGAATTACGAGCATCAGAGTGGGATTTACTGGAAAAGAGAGGTAATGGTGCTGACGACTTATGAGCTATAAAGTAAAATGAACATGAAAAATAATAGCTGGTCAGTGATTTAAAATTAGTATGGCGGCTTGCATATGATAGGTCTTATGCCCTTTAAGTAGACATCAACATGGAAAAGCCAGGCTGAGTCGTAACTACGAGCCTTTGGTGTTCCAAATATAATATAAGCAGGAGGGGGAAGAAGTGCTTTCTTCCTCTATAATTAAAATATCAGAAGTATCACCAACAAGCCTGCGAAATGAACGATAGCCCTACACCAGCAATGTTGAAGATGATGACTTGATAGTCACCGTTTGGAAAATAAAACCCAATTATAGAATGCTCTATGTGATGACTTGATCAAATGGATTAAAGTCAAACGAGCTTTTAACTAACATTATTTTAAAGTATTTGTAAATCATATTAATTATGCCCCAATCATCATGCCCTTCCTGAATCTTAATAAAAAATAACAAAGTTGAATTAGAATATATTTATTTGATTCCTTTATCGGCCCTTTTGCAAAAAACATTTTAAGATTATATATGAATAAATATACAGTTGTGAATATGAGAAAATAGCTGAGGCATAAATTAGAAGTGGATATAATAATTTATTATTAACCAATTATAAAAATAACAAATATTAATAATTTCTTTCGACTCGATGATTGATAGAACTGTATTAATCTAGTTCTAATGGGCGAGAATTAACTATCAGAATTAAGTTTATATTACTTGTGTAAAGCAAAGAAAATGAAGGAGACCATTGAGTCGAAGGCTTACTGGCATATAATTAAAAATAACAACATTAATAAATTCCCTCAATAAATATACATAATAAAATAAATGAACCGCCACATAAGAAAGGAAAGTTAAAGACTAGAGGTTGAGAGAATTACTATGAAAATTACAATAGCATAAATAAAAGGTTTTACACAGAGTATTATTACATTATAAATGAGAAGAGCTCTTAAAGGGAGTGTAAAGTAAAGTTCGGAACTGGCCAGAAAGTTTAAGGTTCATTATAGAAATATATTACCCATTTCTTCTGGGCTGGGCTGGGCTCCTTAGGTTACACGTCTGAGTTGGCAAAATGTTGGCACCATCTGATTGATTACTTGAACAGCATTTTATTTGATTTTGGCAGCCTAATTTGTCTGAAAAGAATTTAGCAGCTTCATTGAAAATTTTCAAAGGGCTTAAGAAACCGTAGTCAGATTCCTGATGTTCTAGCCCTTCACCATAATTGAAACACTATTTAAAATGCACTGAGTTGACTGCACTTCTCTACAACAAAGATGGCTTTTTTTTCCAAACTTTTCAGAGCTATATATACTGTCCTCTGATGCCTTCAGGCTAGTGCTTCTTTCATTATCAATGTTTTTAAATACATTTCTTTGATAAGGCTTTCAAACTCATGAACTTGAATTCACTTTCTAATTAGAAAATGAATTCTTAAAATCAGAAAATGATTTTAATTAGGAAATCCTTATCTTTTTTTTTTAATTCATAAAACTTTAACTATTGTTTTTGGAAAGGAAAAATCTGAAAGCTTATCGAAAGAATGTAGCTTTTAATCAATAAAACTTTAACAAATTATTTAAAAATAAAATCAAACATTCCCGACGGAATGAAACTTTCGAACAATTATATATATTTACAAACATATACGTGCAATCCACGCAGTTATAATATATATAAATTCATGAATAATTCTATCATGAATTTATTAATAGCATTGATCAATTTAAATCTGAAACTAATTAATTTTAATACACATTTAGCATGGATTGAACATATAAAGCCCCATTGCATCGGAAATTGTACTAGGGTTTGAAGTGGGCTTGGGTCATAAAACTAGGATCGAACTCAGATCCGACTGCTTCAATATATATATATATATATATATATATATATATATATATATATATATATATGAAAGCTTTGAGAATGTTAGCTTCAAAAGTTAAATGTTTCTAAATTTATTCCAGCTATGTTAAAAAAAAATATCAATTTCGTTATCTGAAATGAAACTTAATGTTTCACTTTTGATTTCTATAAAATGCATCATAGCATTAATTTACTCATTAAGTCTTGAGTAATGTAGCAATGTGACTTCAAATATATTATCTTGTAAAAACGTCAACATCATATAGGTGAAATTTATTGTAAACACAAAATAGACTGGTAACCAAATTAGAATTGTGCACTAAATAACATTTTCATATAAAAATGTCTATAGAAAATTTCCATTATTTGAGGGAATAATATTTATTCTCTAATAAGATAACAAATTGTAACAACAAATTACAAAGAAGTAATATTCTTTATGTAGTTAAAATAGTTTTTATTTTTAAATTCTTTATTTAATTTATAAATTTATCAACATTTATTACTAATGCTATGTTTTTTTTTAAAGTCCCAAATCACCACCAGTTAAAATAATGTAAAATAAATTATAGAAGAATTGATTTAAAAATATATGGTATTAATTTTAATTTTGATTTTTGTTGTAATGAAAATTAACTTTAAATGGTTTATTGGAATAACCTTCTTATAAAAGATTTGCAATGTTATTGCATACAATAAGATAAGCAATTGTTTTCCATAGATTATTATCAGGCTTTAATATTTACAGATAATATTCTACTGAAAACAAAAAAAAAATATTGAAATTATTTTCTACAGTATTTTCCACTTTAACAACATTTGTTATTGTTATTAAACTCATTTGATTTATAATTTATATTCTTCCTTTACAAAACTACTAAATTTTAATTATATTTTTTATCAAAAGATGGAGACAAAGGTAAAACTAAAATTTGCATTTAAGACTAAGTTTATTATTTTTAGTGAGAACTATATTCTTTGTTGGATATAATTAAATGAAGATTTTTAAATATATTTTTAACAAAACATTAAATCAATATATAATTAATATAAAATAATAATTCATTGTACAAATAACAAAGTAATAATTATTTTTAGAGTAGAAAACTCTTTATACCGTAGTGCCATCATGTGGTAGACTTAGTTATCAATGGATTAGATGCAAGCATGTTTGTGCATAAAATCCCTATCCATTGCCTACTCATCCAATTTTTCCAAACTAGTTTCTAGTTTGTGGATTTCATGAGTGAGGAGCCTTGAATTTGTGAGTACTTCATGTACATCTTAGAATATAGTGCAACCATCCAGTAGCCATCTTTACCTATTTAGTTAACTATAAAACTGGTAGCCCAAAATAAAAACACAATAATATTTTCAATCCAAGCTTATTCACTTGTATAAACCTATAGATCTAAACTCAATTCACTAGATATCTATTTCGGTTTCTAGTTTTTGAAAAATGTAATCACCATTGTCCAATAAATTGGATAGGCATAAAACTATCAAAACATCATCATTTTATATGCTCATACAGGCTGTTAATAACAGTAATCAACTCTACCTACAGTAATTATAGCAAATGCAAGCCTTAGTAATCAATAAATTAAAGAATGTTTGTGCATTAAATCCCTATCTAGTGCCTACTTATCCAATATCCCCCAGACTAGGTTCTAGCTTGTGACTTTCATTGTTGAAAAACCTTGGATTTGAAAGCAATGCACCTAGAGATCTTATAATCTCATGAAACATTTCAATAACCATCTTTTACCTTTTTACTTAACTATAAAAGTAGAAGCCAAAATGAAAATAATAATGTTTTCAATCCAAGAGCATTCACTTTAAAGTTATATAAATCTGAAATCAATTTAGCAATTATCTTTATAGTTAACTAAATAGGTAAAAGAAAGCTATCAGAGGTCTATACTAAGACCTAGGTGTAGTGCCAAAAATATAGGGATCCCCTACTGATGAAAACTGTAATCTAGAAACTAATCTGGAGAAATTGGATGAATAGGAATTGTATGATGAATTTATGCACAGACCTGTTTTCATCTATTGATTAATAAGTCTTGCATTTGGTGTCAATACTATATGAAGAATTTACTACTTTAACAGATTATGTACACATATAAAATGGTGACCACACGATGTTTTCATGGTTTTAATATTTATTTTTTATGACTTTTTTGTATCATTTTTTATAACAAAATATTAAAATATTGCTAAAGACACAGGCAAATATGCAAATCTATCCAAGTTTTATAAAAATGTTTCAAAAACATTTTTTTAGTTTCTGTTTTAATATTGAAATATATAATTAAATAAATATTAAAAATAAGTACATTTTTTAAGAAATACAATAAAAAAAATTATATTTAAATGTTTATTTTGAAAGACAATTAAAAATAATTTTTCTAAAAAAGTTTTGTTTTCCCAATTACAAGGTTAAGCAGTACACATTAACAAATAATGTAATGGAATTATGATTAATTGTATATAGTCTTCCACATCCAACTTTACTGCATGCTTGTTTGAGAATAATATGTATCTGTTACATATCACTTTTAATATTTTATGTTTTCTAAAGTGAATGAAATTAAATTACTTGAATTTTAGTAAGTAAAAAACGATTTTATCTTTTAAAATATTATTAAGCTTTTACGCATGCATTTTTTGAACAGATTCTATTTTTTATTTCGTATAATTTTTAATATATATATATAACCTTCCTTAAAGTATCGTGTATTTAACAAATTTCATACGAAAGAAAATTTCAAAGGCTGAAATTAATCTTAAAAATAATGTACTGACTTTTCAAATATAAAAATAATAATAAACAAAACTAAATGTTTAAAACAAAAGACTTTATTTTAACTCACAGGATAAAATATATATTTTACAAATCATATTTTTCCCATCAGATTTTTATAAATAAGAGAAATTTTATTGAAGGATGTGTTTATGTAATAAAAACATTCTTTAAGATATTAAATACTACAAAAGCAACAAAAGTAATAGTGAATATTCTTGACATAACTTTTCTTATTGACTGCAGATATTTTTTGCTTGCCACGAATAAAATTCCAGTTGGCCTACATTTTGTAAGAAACAATTATAAACAAATATAGTCTAAATGTAAACATATATATATATATATATAGTTATATTTAATTTTATGACTTCATTAAAAGTTGAAGGTGTGCAATTGCACTGAATAGTTTTCCACACAAAGTGAATGCTCGTTTTGAATTTATTTTACACATAGCTTGAATTCACTTTTCATTCATAGATTCTCATATCTAAATATTTTATTTAAAGTTAAAACTAATCAAAATATATTTTAGTTTAAGTTTTAACATTTAACTAAATACAAAGCTGATAAATGAGCACAAATGATCTCCATAATTGTGCCAGCTTGATTTCAGGATCTACATATATTCCATGAAATTATTGACCAAAAAAGTTCACATGCTCTCTGGTGGGATATTTAGTTAATCAATGATGTTTTTATTAATTAAACACAATATAAATACAATATTTTATTTTTTGACTGTCAGAATTATTTTTATTTTTCTAATCTAGTTCCATTAACTTAGAGCTTGAATATAACTATTAATCCCATTCTCTAAATTGGTTTATGAATTTTATCCTTATCAATATCATTTTGAAAATCTATGCTATAACTAATGCATGTTAACAAAAAGTAGTTTAATAAACTGCATTTTTACCTATAACTATAAGTTAATCAAACTTACAGTAGATAGCTTTAAATTAAAGAAGAAAATACTGTTATTTAATATTGTATTAATATCCAAGGTTTTTAACCCTAAAATCATTTTTTAAATTTAAATTATTAAATGGTTTGAATTATATATATTGGTTCATAATCAGAAATGTAAATATCATTATTTAAGATATATGTATATTGTAACAATTATATTCAGTTTTTAATTGTTAATTACAAAACAAAATATTCATATAAAACTTTTTAATTGTTTTGAAAGTAATTGTAAGTTTTAAATAGGAATTTTGTGATTGCTTTCAGGATGGAAAAATTGTTTCATAGCTCTTTGACAAGTAAAATTGATGATATTCATTTTGACTTCTACCCCAAAGTAATTAAAGTTTTCAAGAAAAATTTAGATGATTTATTTAAAATGCAAAATTTCTTTTTGATTACAATAATTGTATAAGTTTTAAAAACTGTACAATTGAGACATTTCTTATTGTTGGAATTATTTATTTGCAAAATCAAAAATTAATGTAGCATATATAATGTAAGCACAACTTATATTAATAATTTAGTTACAGTAGCCTATAACGAGAATTTGTCACATAAAATTTAAATCAAATTTATATTAATAAGTAATAGGTTTTCTTGCCTTAGGTTGTTAATTTTTGTTGCAAACTGAAACATAATTTGTAAAAATTATAATATTAAATACAGGTCTCCTAAATATTTAAATTGATTGGTAAGTCATACTAAATTGTATATTTTGTCAAAATCCAAGATGGAAGATGCAATCAAATTATCCAAAAATAATTACAGGGTTGGAAATATAATATTGTTTTAATCTTGGGAAGGAATTTTTAATTAAGGTTTTACTGAAATTAAAATTAGGAATGGGATTAATAGATTTTGCTTTTGTATAAACATTTTTGTCAAATCTGCTTTCAATCTGAAAATAGATTTAAATTTATTTTGGACAGTTATCTGATGATTGCATCTTCAAACAATGAACAAAGAAAACTTAAGATTTTAGATTAAAGATTAGATTTGAACTAGAAATAAATTTCAAGCATTCCAGAAATACCTGAGCAGTATATAAAATGGCCTAATTTTAATCACCAAGGGAGGAGCTACTATTAAAAAAAACAGTGCAGTGAACATAACCCATGCTGGTTTGAAAGTTTAAAAAATAATTATCAAGTAGTAAGCCCATCCTGTGAAGATTATCTTCCAATAATGTACCATCATGCTTCCATAGAATGAAGTAAAAGCCCAATGGAGAACTTTATAATGCTGAATAGAAACTTGCTTTCCACATTAGAACCCACATGGATCCATTAAATACTGTACATTGAAAATGTACTCTTAAATTGTGCAAGGTAATGATTTTCATACCACCTAAAAGTAAATCTAGCTGACTAATCTTGAATCCTACTATCAATTTCTTCTACTGTATGATTTAATTTTGTAACTTTTCTAATAATGTAAATTGTTCTCAAGTAATTTATATAAATTTAATTCTCTCTCATTTATAGTTATTTTTACTTGATTTTATAAGTATGCTCTTATTATTAATATGCCAATATCAAGCAACCTGGTGAGCTTAATTTTTAAAAATCTTTTCTTTTTTTAACTAAACATCCATGAATTAAGATTATTAACATCCCCTTAAAATATAATCCATTATTAATTAATACACTTGCCAGGTTGTTTTTAATGAGTCTACATTTTATGTTTTAGTATAAAAATTTGTTCATTTAATTGGATAATTAACACTCTGAAACCTTATTTATTTTATAAATGTTATTATTCAATTCTGAAAAGGTAACCTATTAGTTGTTTTCTATAACTGTTAGTTTTCTTTTATTTTTCCATACTTTTAAAATTTCAAATACTTAAATTTTCCAATTATAAAATCCATGAAGGTGCGATTGAATCAGTTTTAATATAACAGAAAAGTAGGGGGGTCAAATCTTATTGTATATTTTATTAAATGAAATCTAAATCTCTCTATATATATTCTAGTAGCATAGCATATTATTTATATAAATTATGGCATTCAAACTAGGGTAATTTATTTTAAAGCCATAAATTATATTCAATGTCATTAGTGACATCTTTTCATACTGCATTACTGACATTCGACATATCTTCATGAATATATATCTTATGTGCTTCTAATCTGGAAGTTGCAACAAGATTGAACCCATAGATTTCTTTTCAAGTCTTGTCCTGAGGATAGTTTATCTTCCCAGGATCACTTATTTCATATAAAAAGGCTTCTGATGGTGATTCCAGTATGCCTGACACATGCTATGCTTATCCAGTTTCTTCATATAAAAGGCCTGCTTGTGGTGATGTCCATGGCATGCCTATCCATTTTTCGATAAGCACTGCCCAAGAAGGGGATCTTAGACTTTGTTTTTGTCCAGAAACATGATTTTTACCTCTTATTTCTTTGCTGATGTCAGCACCACAAACTTCTTTATATTATTATTTCTTTTGCTTCATGGCCCAGTTTTGATGTTGTAACATTAAAATTTACTCTGCCCAAAATATATATAAATAAATGTCAACTACTACTAGTTTTATTAATTTAATTTATTTTAATCTTATACAATCCAACCATTGTAATTTAGGATTTCTGTATTTAAAAATATCTTGGGAAAAATCAAGTGTTCTGTCTTTTAAATGTTTTTTCAATAAATATTTTATCATAAAATTAAATGTAATTTTCAAATGGGTTTTATTTATTTTCATGACTTTAATGGCAGTAATTAGTTTATATTATATCTGTAATGAATCCCAGAATGCTCCATGAAATCATATGTCAGTCACCATGTTTGAGAACCATAAATCAAAGTGTTAATAGCAATATTATGTAATTTTTCTAATAATTGATAGGCATCTTAATACTATACCCACCAAAAATGTGTGTTTATTTATAGTATATGTCATTTATTTAACAGAAGAACATATGAGAAATAATAGTGTGAATGACAATATATAATTATCTATTATTTGGTAGGCCACTTGCTTACTCATGCACATACTAATGTATGCAATTAATTTATAAATGTATGTAAATAATTTGTCACAATAATAAGCTATATATTTTTTTATTATGCAACTTGAGTTGTTTGAATTCTTTTTTCTCCACTTCTACATGTACAACCCTGTGTATGGATTTTTTATTTAGTTATAATTTAGTTAATATTGAGTCTCATTGTCTTCTCAGCTCTGCTAGTGAGCTGGATTTAAAATAAATTCTCATGTGCCATCATTATATGTTATTTATTAGGTGTTTGATCTGGGGCTTATGGAATGGATTCACATTCAGATTTGTCCCTCACTTAAATCTCAGCTTGACTGGGTTTGAAGTACATTTTGTGACTTTCAGCTCATGTTAGATGGATAAACATGTTTTGACCGGTACAATATATATATATATATATATATATATATATATATATATATATATATATATATATATATATATATATTAACTTTTATATACAGTCTTTTACAGTCTTTCAAATGACAGTTGAAGAAGGTTATTTATTTAGCAAAAAATACTTCTGCAGATTGAAAGACTGTATATAATAGTTAATTATCATTATATTTTTATTAATAATTGTTGTTATAGTATTTTTTATAATTAACTATTTTTTTTTTTAATTTAATAGGAGTTAAGGCAGGTTTAAGAAATTAACTGAAAGTACTTCTGCAGATTTAAAGTCGGTTTTTAATATTTTATTACCATTAAATTTATATATATATATATATATATATTGGTACAATAAAATCTGCCAATTGTTATTTTAGATTTTTCATTATAATGGGTTTTTTTTTTCAATGTAGAAATGAAATGGTTCAAATAATATATTTGGTTTCAATTTTATACTATTAAAAAATAACCAGTAAAAAAGAAAATTTCACAACTATATACAATATTGTGAAATCATTCTGAAATTTCTTAGCATATTGGCTTTGAACTAGTAGATAACTTTAAAGTAACACTTTTTTATTGTAAATAATTGGAATTTTTTTATATTTCTGTAAAAAAAGAATAATAAGAAATGACATAAAAAAATACAAAGAAATATTTTTTTGTTATATAATAATAAAAACGCTTAACCAACTAAAAGCTTATATTTTTTTTTTAACAAATTTTAAAATGAATCCTGCGAATAATATTATACTTTCCTAACCTTTTTTTTTTTCATTGATCAATATAAAACGTAATCAATTCATTTTAATACACTTTGATTTTTGTTTAATAGTGTAATGATTAAAAAAATATTTGATACACATATCACATATCTATCATAAGAAAAATAAAAAAATGAAGTTTTTAAATTTTACTAAGAAAGGTAAGCTAGAATGATTTTGATATTAAAATACTTTATTCCTAAATGCAAAAATTAAATTAAAATGTCACTAGAAAATGTGTTAAATAGAAAATTTAAAATACCACAATTAAATTTAATGTCCCAGAAGAGCCATTACATCATTGGATGCAAGAAGTTTTGTACATAAAATCCTCATCTAGTGGCACCTCTGTATGGTGAGTTTAGCCTCTGTGCAAACAGCTTATGTAAGCATAAAGAATGGTGATTTTGTGATGTTTAGTGATTAAATTTAATGTCCCTCACTCTGATTGTGTGATGAAATATTGGCTATGAATAATAATTATATGTTTCTCCTATTCTTATCATTTTTCCTCCTTTTAATAATGTAATTTTTGGTCAATGAAAGTTGTATCCAGAGAGTATTTTAATATGTGTGTGTTTTAATATTAATAAAAATATTGATGATTATTTGGATAAACTGGATCCTAAACTGCCTGAGACAACTTTGGTTAAAATCAATATAATTTATTCTGTCAAGTTAATGGTTAGTAACTTTAAAATATTAACTTAAAAGCTATGTTTTATTCTATATATATAGTGTTAGAAGATATTTTTGATTAAACACCCATGACTTTTAGCATACATATATAATAAAACTTATATATAATATAGTTCAAAACTTTTTCAAAATATTATTTTTTCTTACGGACATATTTTTTATTTTAACATTTTTTATGTTGGCATTCTTATTTCACTTATTTTTTATGACACTTTTTTTTTTCATTTGTTTTTTTTTTTTCATATTTATATATAAATACATTAGATTTTGTTTACTGAAAGTTTAAATGACCTTCTTAACTAAATATCGTTAACAAAATTCAAAGCGGATAATTCCAATGGTGATAAAAGAAAGAGAAAAAAAAAACATTTTTGAATGAAAAAGGTTTTACGTAATATATATATGCAGTAATTGTCTATGTTGTTATCTACATTTCGAGGTATAACTAAAGTACGTAAAAAAGATTTAAACTTGATCATGTAAAAGAAAATATGTTTAGAAAACATGGTATTTTTGTTGTTTTCAATGTTATCTTACTCTAAGTAAGATATACATTTAGTTTAAAAACTTAAAAAAAAAAAGACAATGTAAATAGTTAGCTTTTTAAGTTATTTATCTGTAAAATAAATAAAGGTATACATATAAGTGCGCAAGCTTGCTTATATATACATATAACAACAGCAGTACAGATGAAAACAACATCGAGAGATAAAAAAAAGCCCCCCTCCCCCCAAAAAAAAACAAAACATAAAAATATTACATTAGAAATGAGATTTGCGATAAATTTATAAACCAATCTGTGAAACACAAACACGTCCATATATAGAACACGATGAAACATTCTGTTTATTTGATATTTTGCGATGTTGTTATTTAACTTCTACGAAGTTATTTTATTCCGTAATATTTAAACATTCTGTCTATTATGTTTGTGTGTGCGTCTATATATAAAAGAGTACAAGTCTTTATCGGTGTACATCTATAAATCAGAAGAGCAGTTCCTCAGTCATTTTTACTTATTATAAATAAAACAAATCAAAAATAATTGATTGAAAATACATAAAAAACGTAGTTTAATTTATGTTGGAAATTAATATAAAAGAAATTTGGTTTAATTGTAAATAGATAATTTCTGATACAAATGACGACATACATACGAAAAAAATAATGATCTCCAATGTACATATTTCCTGCTAAACCAGCATTCAGTTGGTTTAGATCACCATCTCCCACACTTAGATACAATCACTGCTCAGTTTATATTAAGATAGCAAATTTTAAAACTTAAATGGACAAGCTTCAATCTTATTTACTTTCCATTTCTTCTGCTATCAATTTTATTAAAAATTGAAGAATGTAATGCTCAAAGCTCTTGTTAATGCCAACTTTTATTGTCACATCTATGTTGATCTTAAGTCAATCTGATTCCTCACACAATGAATCTTATTATCTCCGGTAATTATACAAAAGAGATCACTTGACTTTTCACATATATGTGGCTATGTGTATCTATTGTATAAGATGTATTGGATAATTGTAGGGCCTGATTGAAAATCTGGTTTAAGTCTATTATAATTACATAAAGTTTAGTATAGACAATTAATTTTTCAATTGATTTGGGTTAGAAATTTCAGTACCTGATAGAGCTTATTTATAGACTTATTTACTTGAGAAAAATAAATTTAAAAAATAATAAAATATAATTTTACTTTAATTATCAAAGCTTTAAACTTCTTCTGTTAGTTCATATGGAGATAAAAAACAAAGAAAATCATTCTCTCTTTTTTTTAAATTAACATACGTGTGTGCATCTTATATAGCTTGCTAATATCAATAATTTTGATTGACAGAAAACATCTTTTTTTTTTTTAATTTTTGCATTTTTAAACTAAAAGTTAATTAACATCTATGGTCTAAATCTCAACATAGAAACAATTTCAATAATCACTAGACAATCAGAACAAACATGTGATAGTCTACAAGAATATTAATAATTATCGAAGATACAAATTAATTACAAAATTATATTGTTAAAATAAAAAAATAAATAAATATTACTTAATTTTATTAAGTTCATTAAATTATTTTAAATTATTTTAATGAATAAATTTAGAGGTTCATGAATATTTTATTTAATTTTTAATTAAATAATAATACATTAGAGTATTCAATATTATAAAATAAAGAAATATTCCCATTAATAAATAAAAAATAAAATTACCAATGCATAAGCATTCAAGCACATCTAAAATTGCCCCTTATTTTTTAAACTAACTAATTTAACTCTTTCTTTTAAATAGTAATAAACTAATTACTATTTTGTAAAGCAGGTAATTTGATTTAATCTCTAAACGCAATTTTAATAATAGTATTTTAATAAATAGATTGATGATTTTAAGAACTAATTTGAATAAAATACTTTATCCTAATTATGACAACTACAAATTAACTTCTAACACTAAATTGAATTTACCTAGTATTATGATTGATTCAGGCACAAAACTAGATATACTACATTGTATTAGAATAATCTGAACTGATCTAATATTATTAGGTATTTGAATTTAAATTATTAGAATCTATTTTAATCATAAGCTTAAAATTCTTTAGAAAAATAATAAAGTAATGACAGAAACACTTAAAATAATTTACTATTTAAATTTAAATATGCTTATTTAATCTTAATAAATATGATTTTCAAAGATAGTTTAACTTAATGAAAATTTCATTTACAAATTTTTATTATTATTAAATATTCACAATAAATGAAAACCAGCTTTCCTGGCAAAGCCAAAGTTTATTTATATATATATTGTAACGGGCACATATGTACGTTACTTTGTTTTTTATTAGTAAACATGAAAAGAATAAAAGTTCGCAAATAAAACTTCCTTTTTAAGAATTAAAAATTGAAAATTAAAATTCTATACTAAACTCATATATACATATATATAATCACACAGATGAAAAAAATATTAAAATAACACTTTATTAAAAATAGAAAAAATATTTTAAAAGCAAAAACTTAAAAAAGATTTAGAGATAAAAATATATCTTTAAGTTTGGAAAACACATTAATTAATCAGAAAATGGGAATGGTTATTTTAATTAGTTAAATATAAACTAGCCCTTGGGCATTTAAAATGTATAATCAGAGGTCAGATAGGAGAGAAAAACAATGGAATCGGACCTCAGTGAAAGGACCATCACATCGATGTTGTAATGTCAATTGAATCCTTAAAATTAATATAAAAGGAAAAGTTTGGAAATTATTAGGGAGTTATTACAGGAGGACATATATGTGTTAGTGTGGAGTTGTAGGAGAAGGGATTGAAAAGACGCACTCTTCAATCCCTTCAGTTTTGTTAAAAAAATGACATTGTTTTTTCTACATTAAGGACCAGCTAAACTAAAAGACCTCTGGATAAATAAAAAAATGGCTAACTGGATACCAATATCTATTTAGGATGGCGTGGGAATTCACGTTCAAATGGCAAGCCACGGATAAAGCTGGACATTTTAAAAATTGTAAGAACTTTAGATAATTCATGAACATTAAATTAAAAACTTTCCATATTTAAAAAAAATAGAAATAGATTCCTATCTGACCAAACTAAATTATTTATTAATTAGTTATAATTTTATTTGATGTATTTCTTTTTTGTAAAATCATTTCTATTTATTTTTTTTTGTTCTTTAAGTTTTATTTATGATTTTTGTTTTGCGATAAATTAAATTATATAAATGTTAAACTTAAGTTGTGTGTAAATGGCTATATAGATTTGTAAAGTCATATTAGGGGAGAGTAATCTTAGGTTATTTGTTTCATAGTTGAATTAGGTCAATGGATTGGATATATTGGTGTAATTAGTAGATGTAGTATGAAGTTCGCTACAGGAAGAATCACTTTATATGCCACACACACTCATTTTGCCTATGGGAGGAATTATAAGATGGAGACCACAGTTCCTTCCTATGGAGTTTTTTTTATTGCTCTTATCATCAGATAGATGTAGTATTCCTATCTGACGAGAAGAAATTTCTTCTCTTAACCTAATTGTGCTGTCGTATTTCATATTACATTGAACACATCAATATATGAGATGGATTGATGCCAGTTTAGCTGCGAACTTTTGGCCTAAGGTTAAATAAGGATAGAATATTTTCTTTCAAATGCAAATCTATGTAGTCTATTCATACTCGACACTGTAAATAAAAATGCATTAAATTTAAGTTGAGTATAGATGCTTGCATTGGTTCATTACCGGTTAATTATATTTTTGGTTTTCATATTTGATCAAAATCTATAGACATTTGGTAAATAATGATACCTTATGATGAGTATCTAAAATGTATTTATTTGGATGTCTTTTAAGTTATTGGTGTTAATGCAGTATCTTATGATGAATACCAGTGGGTTTCTTGTATTCCCTATGCAATTGACGGGATCAATGACTTTGTATTTTGATCGTTTATGTTTATTTTGCAATGTTTTTTTAACCGTGTAATCTATATAACCGATCTATACTCAACATTTTAAAACAAACTTTTATAAACCCATCTCTGTGAACTTATAATAGTATAAAAATTAAAATCTAAAATAAAAGTTAAAAATAATGTTAGAGTAAGCATACTAAAATAATAATGTTAAATTATATATATATATATATATGTGTGTGTGTGTGCATAAATAAATGTTTGTGTGTATAATTACTGGCAGTGGCTTATTTTATTCTTTTTTTTTATATATTGTTAGATAAGAATTTATCATAAAATCTAAATCTCTGCTATTTCACTGAGCTAGTGACAATGGGATAATGACTGGAATCAACCAAAATATATAAAACAAATATTTTTTTAAACTTACATATCTGCCTACTTTATAATTTTTTTTAGGTTCAAATGCCTAGATGGCGCCCTTGTAGTGCAGATTACGTTAAGTCCTTTCTCTGGATATATATATATATATATTATAAGGAACTTGAACTCAGGCTTTCAAACTCCTTACAGCTATCCAACTTATCTTATACAACTGGTACACATGTCCACACACATATGAAAAGGATAAATGATCTGCAATATACATATTTCATACTGAACCATATGCAACTCATATATACAATCAATGTTTTATGTTAAGATAGCAAACTTTTAAACTTTAATGGATAAGCTTAAAGTTTAAAGATTTGCTATTTTAATATAGAGTAATCACTGTTTGTATGTATGTGTGGGAAACGCTGGCCTCAACCAACTGCTGAGTGCTGGTTTAGCACAAAATACTGTTATTAGAGATATTTTATCTTTTTCTTTGGAAAAACATATTTTTTAGCTCTATGTTATGTAAAACTTTAAGTAATCACTCTGCAAAATACATGTATTTAAAAAAAAGCTTCAGCTGCTCGGAATTTTACACATCCTCCTTACAAATAAAATGAGTTTTCTTTTTATATTAATAACATTAAATTAACGGACTTAATATTAAAATTAATGCAAAAATCTTTTATAAATCAGCTTATTTAAATATTATAGTTATCAAACGACAATTTTTTTATAGTTTCAATCCATTAATTATTTTTAAAGTCATATAAATATAATATCAGGATGATATAAGTGTGGATTGCCAAACAAATAACCCCACATTCACAATTGCTATAATCAGATGGCCAATAGCAATAAGGCTTACATTAAATTGAGCGATTGAAGGTTTTAGATGAAAACAAAAAAAGAATAATTGAGGTAAAAGACATATTTATGCTAATTGAAAAAAAAAGGATTAAAACACAAATTATAGTGAAGAAATATAAATATACTAATTATATTGAAAACGGTATAACTATTATAATCAAACATTCAATTTTTTAAATCTATAAAAAATGCACTTTCATAGTTGTGGATTACTGATTATTTTCAAGTTAATCCACTAATTTAAAAAGCAGCAACCATAGATCCAATTGAAGTCTGAGTTATAACATAATTATATTTGTTATAAGAAAATTAAGTTTTTACTTATATTTTTCTCAGTGTAGTTAAACTATAAGCTTGTTAGATCAAGGCTCTACTAAGAATACCACTAAATAAAGATCTAACCTTTATGAAATATCAGTAATTGATCTTCTCTTTAAATAAAATATTGAAGACCAGATTAAAGGGGATGCGTTTCTTTATCTTATTGATATATTATATTAATATGAAAGAGAATTATTTGCGAGTTTAATAAAGCCAACTTTTAATAATATAAATATTTAAAGATTGTTGCCTTATATATATATATATATATATATAGGCATATATATAGGCTACCATATATATATATATATATATATATATATATGGTAGTTGTTCCGACCATGTAATGTGTCTGCTTGATAGTGCTGTTGATTGAAAAAGCACAGAAATATGTCGTTTACATGATCCAACTTACAGCATATAGAACAGTTCTGTTCATATTAGCTATTACATGCCATTTCACACTATGCTTCACATTACCATGGAAATAGCACACACTTCATAGATCATTACTATAGGATGTGAGGGTATATGGATTTTAACAGACCATAAGTAATGTGCATTCAAATTAAGGATCTTTCACCTTATTTGATGTACTATTACATTTTAATAATTGTAAGTCTGTCACCCCATTTTTCTACAATCTTTGAAAGTGAAAATATTTACAAAAGGGTATGTCATTGAAGAAATTCACATAAGTCATCTGAAAAGGCATGTTTGTGGGATAACAGATATGAGAGTGATATAATGGCTGCCATTGTCTGTTGTTTTGGAAATCATAATATTGGTTCACTCAGACTAGAGCATGTATTGGCCATTCCTTTGGATTGGAAAAACGATCAGAGCCCCCCCCCCCACACACACACATTCCAGCACTATGCACTGCCAGCTTGGTTCACTCAGAGTAGTGGATGTATTTTTTCTAATTTTCATTCAAAAAATAATGCACATTTTCGAACTCTTTATTTTATATATTTTTAAAATGAAAATTCTGTTAAATACCATCAGAATTTTTTTAAAAATACTCTGAAAAATTGGTGGAGGGCAGAAAGCAAAAAATTATCAGCCTGGTAATGTTACATTTCATTATTTTTGCAAGCAACAGTTCCATCAAGTGTCCATATTACACAGTCAGAACAACTACCATACATATATACATTATTCTAAAATTGCATGTCCTTAGATTTGATTCACATTTGATTTCCATTTTTATAGTTTAATGGAACTGCATGACTTGAAAAAATTTTGAAAATTCCAGTCCATGTGAATACATTATTTTGAAGAGTAAGATATCAGTAATAGTTTTACATCACTTCTGGTCCTCATCATAGAGTAGCACATTTGTTATCCATCTCATGAATAGCTTTATAACACAATATTAATATTCAGAGAAATTGTAATAGGTATGGGATGCTATCTAGAGTGTTATAGATTGCACTTGTAGATTCAGTTTATTTTGACATCTCATTTAAACTGTTAATAAAATTGATTGCAATTGTTATGCATCTTACTTTGAGGATTACATCATGCACATCTCTGTGATTTGAATTAGATCAAATTAATCCACTTTTGCTAATTCTTAGGCTCACCACTATGCTAGCTCAAATATTTTTTTATTATACACTTGTAAACTCAAAGCCAAATCAAATTTTCCGATATTACATGGTACTAATAAAGTTTATGATGATTAAATTTTGGATTTATTAATCCATTTCTCTGTATTCAGGTGCTATTGGTCTTATATATGCTATGATTTCTATATTTATATATACAAATATATGTTTAAATTCACCCAACCTGGTATTACAACATGATAATAAATTAATGGTCATTGGATTCCTTGTTATGGATACTTAATTTTATCACTTTATTACTTTATGAAAATATTTGTCTATTTATCTCTTCTTTTTATCTGAATTCTCTCTACCTTTTCTTAAAATAATCTAAATTCAATTTTGATGTTTTAAAATCAAAATTTAAAGAAACTGAAACTGAAATGTTTAATATTAATGTCCTTGGAAAAGCAATAATGTATCACATATCATAATGACAATATAATATAATGTATATAAGTAATGTTTACTGAGGCTATAATGTATATATTAAGTTTTTTGCTGTTAATAGTTAATCCATGGAATATTTACATTAAAGAAATTTAAATAAATTTAATAAATTTGATATATTTACATTTGTTACTATCATTTCATTAGATTTAAAAATTGCTGCGTAGTAAAATTGAAAGATTTCACGTTGTTCATTTATATATAATAGTTAGTGAATTAAATGTGAAGGTATTTTAAGTTTCACACTCTTAGTTCAAAATTCTTGAGTCTGGCTTATTTATATATAAATTGAGGCATAGAAGAAGGTGGGTCCCATTTTTTTCTGATAGTACTCACTTGTGTTTCAGAATTAAGAGGTCCACATGCAGTTATTATTACATCTGATTGGCTGTACTTTAGCATGTTTAAGGTGCAGGTTTTGAAGGTTTAAACCTTTCATGTTATTAAAGAAATTTGTGAACTGCAGATTTAATTTTTAGTAATTAAAAAAAGGACATTGTCACATATATTATTAATAATGATATAATTTTTATCACATACATAAAATTCTATTAAATTATTTAATAACCTTGGCAAGCATAAAAATATTAATTTTATAACATTCCAATATTTAATATATATTCTTTTTTGCTTGTTTTCTCTTATTTCTTCAATATTAATAATATGGTTGATCTCGTTTTAATAATCTTTTAGTTATCTAGGACGATAAAGTAATTTTCATTTTTAGCAATAGGCTATTTTTACAGTTTCTAGGCCCATTATCCAGGTATAACTCTTCAATGACACAGTGATGAAATTCTTCCAAAAGGGTAAACTTAAATGAAGGTACATTTCAGTTCCAATTTACATTTTTTTTTCTTTTTTTGTATTTTAATATATTCTAGAATGCTACAACATTATATAATTATTCAAACTTTTAATAGTTAATTGAATTTTTTTTTTTTTTGTTTTTGATTCAGATGTCATTAATATTGTATAGAATAATAATCTGCTTTCTAATGTACATACTCTTCCACACCATAGAACATAATAAAGATTTTAACAACACCCATTGAATGATTTCTGTGATATTTTGTTATATTGTATTTTTTTAAAACAATTAATGATACACTTTGTTGAGAAGGATTACATGCACTTAACACACACACACACACACAGCCATTGAATATTATTCTCTTTATTTTTGATCGAGTTGAAATCAATAACATTTTTTTGTATCCATTACCTAGATTTCTCAAGTCATTGATAATAATTATGCAACCCTTGGTTGAAGAAAATGTTTTATGATTTTTATCAAATAAGGCAAAGAACTTTGCTTGAAAATTATTCTAAATATTAAATATGAAATCCTCATTAAATAATGTCTAGTAAAAAATATTTAAAGATAGATTATATTTTAGTCTATCCAAATTAAATAGCTTGTTTAACTTTTATAATTTTATATTTATTTGAGCAATTTATTCAACCATGCACATACACACACATGTATATATTGAAATCAATAATGTGGAAAATGCGGTTGAGTCGAAAAAAGAAAAGCGTTTATTATATCACGCTTGATTTTAAATTATTATTCATACAAGTTTTATCGATTTTCACATGGGCTATAATTATTCTAAACTCTAATAATCATTCACATTTGATAAAATAATAAATGAATTTCTTAGAATTTTGTAATAATAATACCTAAGCTCTTACTCTTGTTTTATTTCATAATAGAATCTTTACAAATATAGTTTCCAATTTCAAGCTTTAACTATGAGCATCATAATCTGTATTTTAAAACTAAGGCTAGCAAATTTAAATATAAGGATGAATAATAATTTACTTATAAAATAAATGAATGTATATTAAGTATAATTATGCATTCTAGCATACTTGACAGAGTAAAGGGGTTTTTATGTACAGCATCTTATTCAAAATGTTTACATTTCAAATAGCATTAATACAAAAATGATAAGTTTTGTGTGAAAGTTTATATTTAAAACACGACTTTTAATATCTACAATAATGTTTCTTTAAGAATAGCATAGAGAAATATTAAAATCAACAATTGCTTTACTGTATGATATAAAAAAAAATAACTAGAACAAAAAAAATAATAATAATAAAATTCTTTAACGCATTTGATCATTATTACTGTTTGTTTTCTAAACGAATTTGAATTGGGGCTATAACTTGTTTGTTTTTTGTTTATTCTAAATACTGTCAGAACTCATGAAGCCATAATAAAAATTATTATCACTGTTTTGTTTTGTTATGTGATTAGAAAAAGGGTTATATTAAGTAATGAATAATTAGTTATTGATTAGCATTCATTTAGCTTAGTTTATTATATTCATTCTATTTAAATAATATTTATTTTTATAAAGCGCAAAAGGTATTGAAATTAAACTGAGAGACTGCAAAACTCAATCGTTTATGACTATTAACATCCAATCAGATCGCAAGCACTGAGACAGAGAATTTGACACTTATGAATGATACTATTACTTATAAACATTATAAAATTAGTTTTATTCTTATTTGATCTACATTTTATTCAGTTATAAATGATGTCCGACTTCAGGGATCATTTTCATTCTGTTAAATAGGGTGACCAATGACAGCTTTATTTTATTCAGGTTAAATTAAAATTTTATTTTACAATGCATATTGTTGATTTGTTAAAAATACTACCTAAATGATTGGGGTTATAACAGAAATTAGTATATGCACATCATAAATAGTGCAACAGTTAACAGGACATAATTAAGCAGGATTACTTATCATGGTTTTCTCATATTCAATTTGTTACAAATAAATCCCAAACCTGAGATGCAGTAAAAAAAGAGTATAGAAGTGGGGCTGTAGTTTTACTCACAACAATTACAGTTATTTCATCATCATCTGTTTCATGCCAATTATAAAATGCTACCTAAACCTGTAGAACATTTTTTTATCCTGTTACAATATATACATATATGATTATATTTAATGAATATTAATTGATAATTTATTTATATTCCAAACTATTTTCAAACGTCATCCTTGCTTGGTTGTTAATTCAATATCATCCATTATACTGCTAATATCCATAAGTTAATAAATCTAAACTATAGATAAAGAAAGCAAATAAATATTAATTTTAATTATTTATTTATTAATTGATTATTACAAATAGTTAGTCTGAATATGGATCCAATATGTGGAATGTAAAAATTTGTTTAACTTTGATACATTTTTTTTTCTCGCTCCCAGTTTGCTTTTTCTTTCCATTTATACGTAAACGGTCACTTTGACATAGATACATTTCTACTCCCCTCCTCTAAATTAATATAGTGATATCATTTATTGATCGAATAAAAAAAGAAAACAAATACATTTATAAACCATTGTAGATACTTGCTATTAAAACAGGCATACTTGCTATTATTAAGTATATACAACTTGCACCCTTTTTACAGATTATTGAAACACTTCCATCTTGTATAACAAAATATTTTTATAAAAATAACTAAAAGCATGTACCAATAATATTAATATTTAAGAAAAATAAAGAAAGGATTATTAAAAATTACAGCTAAGTCTGTTTTTTTATCATTTCTATTAACGATTTATAGTAAAATAATTATAAGTATCGATGTCTCCAAACAATAAAACTGGAAACAGGATTTAAAAAATTATTATAATAATAATTATTTTATATTGGATATTCAATTATCAAAAGTATATTTGATTTTATAATTATATCTCTGTGATCAAAACCTTGATCTGAAAAGACACACATCAATATATAACCAAATTCTAAAAATAATTTAGCAAATACTTAAAAATATTAACAATCATAGGGAACTAAGACAAAATGATTGTATCTCTTCTAAACTTTTTCGGAGACTGTATGGAAAATATTTTATGGATTAAATTAAAAGCAAAGAGAGAAAAAATAAAGATAACACTCGAGCGGTCTAGATTTTGAAGATTCTAAAATTGTTTGTACAAATAATGTTTCAGAGTTTTAGGCAGCAAGAAAGTAAAATTATAAAGATAAATGCTAAAAAGTTTTGAAGTTTCGTTTAATAACTTATCAAAAATGAAAAAAAAATAATGATAATAATAAATAAAAAAAAAAAAACTCTAATAATTTGATGATATTATTAATATAAATAAAACATAGTAATACAATTAATTTTAAAATTAAATTTAGATAGAGTGCTTTCTGTAGAAATATTTTAATATTAAAATAAATGTGCTTATATATTTGAAAATAAAGTATTTATAAAAGTATTTTATCTTATTTAACAATATAAAGATTTCCAAACACACAATGAAGGATGGATATTTATATTCTGTTTATATTATTAATAAATATTGTAAGTAAAAGCACAACAAAAAATCTTTGTTATTAAAAATTATATAAATCTAAACTTATGCATTATAAAATTATTATACCAAAAATATCATAATCATTATTATAATCATCGTTTTCAAACATTATTACTTTACAATAATAAAAAAAAGCCTTTCAAAGATTTCCAATTCATACTTTTTCTTCTTCACCATAGTCCAAAACAATTAATTTATTTCATTCCATCCATTTTGTATGTAATCACTTTTTAGGTCTTTTACTATGTCTTGAAACCCAGTTTGAAATTTTAATTATTTAAATATTTCCATCTGTTATACCAATATCTTCAAATTCACCCCATTTCAGTCTTATAATTATTTTTAATAATCTTCAATAATATATGTTTTTTTTTTTGCTTGTACCAATATCTTCAGCTTCACTCCATTGCAGTCTTATATTTTTTCTAATGATCCTCAATAATATATGTTTTTTTCACTTATTTATATATTTCACTTTTGATTTGTCTTTGTTACTTCAATCATGCTTTTATGGATGTCTTCACTTTGTGGTATTAAATTTTTAAAGTGTATTTTTTTAAGCATCCATGTCTCAAATCCATATGTAAAAACTGCTAAAATACAAGTAGTAAAAATCTCTTTTTTAATATATAAGTATATATTTTTTTAATATTACACATCAGTTATGCTTTCATTTATTTTAATAATCTGAAAGGCATTTGTAATTCTTAACATCTAGTTCATAGTTATCAATCTTTATTTTCTTCTGAAAAATAACATTGAACCTTACTTCATTCATTATAGAATTTATCTTTAATCATAGTTTATGGTTTCATATGCCCATTTCTAAAAAAATTCCAGAAAATTTGAATAATTTAGGTGAGTTGTATAAACTCAAATTATTTTTAATGTCATTGCTTTCCATTTTAATTTGAAACCTCTTTTCATAAAATATATCAAATGCTTTAATAATATAAAGTTCTTTTGTACATTCTTATCAATGTTAACCATATTATCATTCCCATTTAATGTAATAAGTACTATCGCATTTTGGTAAAAATTCTTTAAAATATGAAATCCTAATTAATAAATATCTTTCATATATATATATATGAAAATAATAAATATACAAACTAACTAGAAAATAATAAATATACAAACTAACTAGAGGAAAAATGAAAACAATATATATATATATATCAAAAGTCTAATTATAATTCTTATTCATTAGTCTCTTCTCCAAACTTCTCTTACTATTTTGATATCGTCTCTAAAGAAATAGACTCATTTTGAATCTAGCTTGTTTATTTATATAGTTTGATTTATATTTCTCAAGCAACACCATCATCAAATTATAGTTTTATGCCAATTAAAAACACTAATCACAAATTATTCTTTCAGTCACAGCATGATATAAAAATCAAACAACCATATATATATATATATATATATATATGCAATAATATTATGATTCAATGTCTGTATTTTAAAGGAATCAGTTATATAATTATACACACACACACACACACACATATATATATATATATATATATTACAAATCGATGTCTGTATTTCTTTAAAATAATATAAGTAAATTTATAAATAAATATTTGAAAATACAGTACTTAAAGTTTATAAAAAATATATGTATAACCGTCACTTAGAAGCACTTTCAACTAACCCGTCACTTAGAAGCACTTTCAACTAACTTGTAGCTTTGTCAACTATCACTTTTAATATGTCAGCTTTCCCATAATTCCATGATGTCAACTTTCCCATAATTCTGTGATCTTAATGTTTGCTGCTTGCCTATTAATTAAATCTTGCTTATATTTATATATTAACATCACCTCTTTAATTGTTCTTTTATTATTATTTCTTTTAGTTTCCAATATTTTTATGCTGTTATAATTAAAATTGAAACCATATATACATGATTTATTATGGTCATAAAAGACAGAATCTGATAAAGTATCATTACTTTTAAAATTTTGTTTTGTATTTTGAATCCTTTTAAATAATAATAAGTGCTCTTTTGTTCTTTTTTTATGACATTCTGATTGGCTGTCATATACATATTTTGTTGAGTGCAATGAGGTCTGCAGTATTTCAATTTATTTCAATTTTCAACTATCTGCACTTGGCTAATTAAAATATTATTTACATATTTTACTACTTGTTATGTATTTTAAAAATGCTAAGTAGTAAATTATAGGATTTTGCGTTGTATGTTTATGATTTAGACTCAGTGAATTATTTGTGAAGATATTTAAAGCTTCAAACTTTCAAATCTAAATACTTATGACTGGCTTAGATATATAGAAAAAAAGTTGAGATAAGGGTGGCTGTGCTTTTTTTGTAAAATCAGATAGTTGACATCATGGAATTATGGGAAAGTTTACATTTTAAAAGTGATAGTTGACAAAGCTACAAGTTAGTAGAAAGCGCTTCTAAGTGACTGTTATACATATATTTTTTATAAACTTTTAAGTACTGTATTTTCAATATATATATATATATATATATATATATGATCAATAAATGGAGCTTTACCAAAACCTCCAAACAAGAGTATTTTTGTTTACATAAATATCAGAGTCAGAATTCACTGTCTCTTTCATTGGCTCCACCCTCAGATCAGCTAATTTCAAGCTGATTTACTATCATCAGTGAAGAATAGGAGTTAGAAATTTGACCTAAACATTAACTCCAAGCATTTATGCAACAAGTTCCTATCAGTTTGTAAGCATGAATTTTTTAGACACGTAAATGTCTTCAAACCCAGTCTAACAAGCTTAATAGCTATATGGGTCTAATATCAGTTCAGTTTCACCACATAGTCATAGCTTCTGCAATATATATATATATATATATATATATTGCAATATATATATATATATATATTTGCAAGAAACTTCAAAGGTACATTTATGAAAAACAAAAACAAGTTATAAAAACGTAAACTTGCTATCGCTTGTATTTATGATCAATAGATGGAACTTTAACAAAACCTCCAAACAAGTGTATTTTTGTTTACATAAACATCAGAGTCAGAATTCACTGTCTCTTTCATTGGCTCCACCCACAGATCAGCTGATTTCAAGCTGATTTGCTATCATCAGTGAAGGATAGGAGTTAGAAACTAGACCTAAACACTAACTCCAAGCATTTATGCAACAAGTAAAGCTCCATCTATTGATCATAAATACAAGCGATAGCAAATTTACATTTTTATAACTTGTTTTTGTTATATATTAAGATTACCTCAAATTCACAACTCAACCAGTCTTGCCCCCCCAAAAAAAACAACAACTTTAAAACACTACCAATGGTTTCACTGCTACTAGCAGACTTATCAAGTATAAAGAACTACAAAATAATATATTTATATAATTGGAAGATTTTAACAATCTTTACAATCAATTCTTTAAATGGTTAATGAAAGTTTTTAATGTAATTTATAAGTACAGTTTCACTATGAAGTAATCAAGCAGAAAACCAATTAAAATCTGATCTGGCAAAGTTAAATTACATTAACTAGTAGTAGTATGTATTTGTTTGACTATCTATAAACCAAAATCAGAATCTTTATGTTATGTTCTAATTAAATGAAAGAGGTATATCAGATAACAATTATTTTGTGAAAACTTGAAACATTACAACTTCTCAATTATTTTCTTAAGTAAATAAATCACTATCTCAAAGAGTTACACACACGTATATATATAATTCAAAATTTTTATAGATATATAGATGCAAATATTACAAATGTTAATGGTATTTGTTTATACTTCTTCAAATTAGAATTTTGTCATGATACAATAAAACAATTTAAAAGTGGATCATCAAACTGAAATCATATTATTTAGTAATAATATTATTTATCTGAACCCTTATAAATCAAAAAGGAATCTTAAAGTTAAAAGTTTCACTTTAGGCTTATAGGTGGTTAGACAAATAAATATTATTACTATATGATATGTTTTGTTCAATTTCCGTTTAATTGATTAGTTATAATATAATTAAACTCTGTTTTACATATACTTATAGAAAATTTTATTTTAGTATTTATATATGTGTGAAATAGGACTATTTATAAATTAATGATATATATATTGTAAATATATATATTTATAATAAATATATATATATTGTAAATATCGATAAGTCTATCTATATTTTAAAAATTATCATTTGTTATATAAAAAAAAAAAACCTCTTTGAGTTGATGTTTATATATAAAGTATTATTATTGTTTATGGTTATTAGGTATAGTTATTGTTTGAAGTTATTATTTTATTTATATGTTGATGGTACATCGTTATGAATATTTAATTATTATAAATAAATAAAGACATATAAATTGTTGATTATATAAAAAAATTATTTTATTTGCGGTGATTATTAAAAAAATGCAATATTATTATTTGTGTATATATATATTTTTAAAGCTGTCAAATAAATTTTCAATTTAATATTTTTTATATATATGCTTGATATTTTTTTTTAATGTTAATTGTTTAAAATAAAGCATGTGTAACAATGGTTTTCAAAACAGCATTTGCTAGCACGTGGAACAACAGCAACAACAAAAAAGAAGCCATTATTATTAGGATAGTGATTAAAAAAACAAAAGGATAAAATTTTGTTGTACTTTGTTTCTTTGAAATTACCATTCTTCAGAATATTGGAATAAGATAGATTTCTATGGTAAATACATAAATCATGACAGGCTAATAGAGATATACCGCAGCCAAGAGGCTGCACCATTTTCTTTCATTTATTCCAAGGCAGTTTAAAAAGAAAAACTAAGAAAATTTCAACACATGAATTTCATCGCGTTTGAAGCTGAAATTTGACATAGCTATCTGGAATCTATAATTGTCAATCTAATAATAATCTGGAGGTAACTAGAATTAATATATTGGATTCAACATTTCAATTTATTTATTTATTTTTCAAGGAAAGAAATTTTAGAAGGATAAAAATATACATACATCCAAGAATTGACAATTTTCTCTAACGTGATAGTTTCTTCACTTTAACTAGAATGCATTCTAATATTAAACGGATAAAGAAATAAAGCAATGGAATAAGTTGACTTTTGAAGGAAAACTAACCAAGTGAACTTTGAAAGGTAGTAAATAATTTTATATGTATAAATGATATATAAATATATTTTTGAGATCGATATTTTTGTTTACTTTTATTTTTCATTATAAAAATATAACGTTTTATAAATATTCAATTCAAGCGTCTTGTTTTCTAACAGCAATAAACGTTCAACAGGTGTCAAAATTAACACTTAAGTAATTTAAAATCTTATAGTATGGCTTATAAGTTTGGGTTGCATATGAGTTGTTATGTATATTTTAATAAGTAAATTTATATTCACAAATTTTTATTATAAAAATTGTTTTATTATTAATTTATTTCCTTTTTTTTTTTAACTTTATATAATGATTCTTATGTATACCAAAACAATAATTTATATATATTTGCTCTATATAATATTTTTTTTTATTATTTTAAATATCTGAAAAATATAAATATGGATTTGTATTTATATTAATACCTACTTGTTAAGCACAGATATGTCTTTATTTATTTAATATATATACTTATTGCAAGTATATATGTATATTTATTATTTGGGTTTGTATTTAAAACATTGATATTACCTAAAATTAAACCCTAATATAAAAATAAAGGATGTACTATTTGTTTTATAAGTAATGCCTTTGTAATTTATTTGAAAGAGTATTAATATTTTATTCTTATTTTTCTTTTAATGCCAGAGTCATTATGAAATTAATTGAATTCACAATTTAATAAAGGATAACTTCATATTTCACTTATTGTTTAGTCTTTAGGCCACTTACACATATTATTATTCATTGATATGTTTAGATATACATAAATTTACATAATAGATGTGTATATTGGATTTAATAGAATTCCCTTTGTTTCTGATATATATTTGATTAGTTAGTCATATCAACCTTGAAAATAAATTATAATGATAGATCTCATTGCTCTGTATGATTTTAGATTTATTTCATGTATAGCTAGTTGGAAGGGCGTATAAACAATTTATTTAAATATAACTGGGATAATTTTGTCTTTCTTCATTTAAATCATACAATCTATTATATTAGGCTTTCTCAACAATTGGATTCATTTAAATTATATATATTCCATTACGTTTATCATCCAATGTTTGAAGCATTATTTTCTTCTCATATATTGATGTTCCATTACATTTGAGGTATAATATGTTTATATGATATATTGTCCATTACATTTGGCACCACAAACTGTTGGTCCCAGTTAACTGATGATTGGTATAATGGAGTTAAAGTATGTTCCATTACATTTGGATGCCATAACGTGGTCAGCATAATATGTTCGTTTAATTATTCATTACATTTGGTGTATCAAAGTTAGGGGCTTGGTTAACTAATGATTATTGTTGCAAAAGTTCATATGTTTATTTTCATTTGAGATCATATAAAGATACATTCCATTATATTTGGCTTTCCCAATGTTTGGGGCCTTCTTTCTTCAATTTAAATGGAATGCAGCAAGTACATTCCATTACAATATATATATATATATATATATATATATATATATATATATATATATATATATATATATATATATATATATATATATTTATTGTCAAAAGCTCTTTGAAGTCATTCTAGCTGCTTATATTAGATTAAATAACTGACATACTTCTTACTTACAAATGTAAAAAAAAAATCAATAGAAACTTTTCTAACTCATCTAAATTAACATGTAAATATATATATATATATATATATATATATATATATATATCTTTCTGACAAACGATAAACATACATTTTTTAACTTAGAAAGTATGACTATACTAACACCTTTAGCACAATACAAAAAAATAACTGGAGCATTTAGGATATATACATTTATTTCTTATTGCATTAGCCAGTTATACAAAATTAATGAAGAAAATTTAACATTTATATGTATCCAATACAATTTAGTTTTAAATAAAATCGCTTTTAAAATAATAATTAACGGATGGTAAGTAGAACGTGTTATTTTCAATAATATTTATTTAAAATTAATAATTACTGTTCCGTTGCATTTAATTTCTTTAATTATAAAAATAAAGTTTTAAATTTATTTTTTATCTTTGTATATATATATATATATTACACAGTTTTTATTTGTAATAGATATTTGTTTTTCTCCTCCTCTGGATCAATCGAGATCCTTGCTTAGCTTTGCTTTTTTGCGGATGAAATAACTTTTTCTCTGCTTCGACGAACTCCGGAAAAGACAAGCACAGAATACTTTGTCCAGGGATTTACTTGAGATCGTTTATATATATATGTTATAAAAAAATAAATGCCCACAAGGATACAAAGCAATAAGAAAATTTATCTACAAATGAAATAATTCCCGACCCGTAAAAGAAAACATTTGAACTTAGTTGAATACAAGAGTTGTATAATTATTATTAAAAAGAATAAAAAAAAGTTAATAATTAATTATTAATAGCTTAACCATTTTTACATAAATTTTAGAAGTTGAAGTAATATATAAAAAAGAAATCGAACTTTAAACAAAGTAGAAAAAAAAAAAATCTGCTATTAACGCCCCATAATAAAGCTGTAATTTGAGGATTTGCTGTATACAGTTCAAATTATATGAATTATTTTAAATGACGATGTTTATTTTTAATTGTAATGTAGTATTTTAAAAATTTTAAACCATGTAGATTGTATTTAGGACTGAAATTTAAATAATACATGGAACTTCAAGATTTTGGATGTCATAAGAATTTTCAGAAAACTAAGCATTTATTTTTTTAGCTAACGAGCCTATAATAATTTAGTTAGCTATCAGATATTGTTAATGTATAAAATCTAATTATTTTTATCTTAGAGAATCCTTTCATTAATTAAGTTAGTCAGATACATAATTCCACTGGTGTATATAAAATCATTGTGTTAATATGTGCAACTTTCTATAGAAGTAAAAAGTGCCATATGACCAGTAACTAATTATATGGCTAACTTTAACTTTTTATGAGGTCATATTTATGATAATGAACTTTATTGTAAATCTTATAGGTATTTAATAATTGATTTTTTAATTTTTATCACTTTTTTTAAATGAACATATAGAAGAGTAGATTATATTAATAATAACAACAATTCAATTCTTTAGTTTAAATAATAAAATGGAGACATTTATTTAGATAGTTGTCAAATGCATTACTATATTATTCCACCTTTAAATCCGAAGCATCATTGTTAATGTAAATTGCTAGAAATTAGTGTGAGATAGATATTTAAGTGTCTATCAACACGGAACGATTGATTATTCAAGCTTACTATAAATGGCATTAGACTAGAACTGCTCTATTAATGATTTACTGCATATTATATCGTGACTAAATACGTAATAAACACCTATAACACTTTACATTTAATTATTAGTGCAATAGAGAATTTGTTTTTTAACATTAATTATTAGACTTAATTTTCTATAGGTAGCATTCAAACCTTAACATTCTATAGATTATTTCTTGAATTGATAAAAGCAGAATAACTATTTGTTTACTGTAAATTTAATATCATTTTAAATATCAAAACAAAAAACTACATGAAACCTAATTTGCAAAGCTACTCATAAAAAATTCTAAAAAAATATATGATAAAAAAATTAATATTTGGACATACCAGACAACAATTATTGGCAAATGATTATTTTTATTGTCTTTTAACACCACTTACTGTCATATATTTATGCATTCATTCCATAAATAAACTTCTATATACAATCAGTTATTTTCAAACATTTATTTGTACTGCTTGCTTTAATCAACTGTAGTATGTAAAATTTGGAAATGAAAGACAATCAGATTGATTCCATTTCTAGAATGTATGGTGCTTGAATTTTTATAAATTCTTAAGTAATAAATTCATTTGATTATTTAAAAGAATGAATGGATGACAATCTTTCTATAACTTTCTCTGAAAATAATATGCCTTAGTATGTTAAAGTAATATCTAAACATAGAAACAAGATAGAGCACATTATGAAATGTGATTTTTTATAATATCTTGCTAATAGGTACACTGTCAAAAGTCTAACATTAAATAAATAAATAAGTCCTTAACAATTTTGATAAGTTAAATGCTTTGAAGAAATCATAAAGCAAACTTTCTCATAATCTTTCCCAGATCTATAATATTTTTGAATGTTTAAAAACTACACTGGATTATTGATAATTAATCATCTATAGCTAAAATCATTCAAAATTAATTAAAATATTTTAAGCTATTATATTTAATTATGACATTTCTTGATAAATTGTATTATCAAATATTGCATCCATATACCTGACTATCTAACTATCTAGTCATCAATATATATATATATATATATATATATGACTAGATATATATACCTATATATATATATATATATATAGGTATCATTTTAAGGTTTGCTATTATTGTGATATAGATCTTTAAACAGAGGGCGTTACTGGATATTTGTAATTGTATGATGGTTGGTATATTATTATATATATATATATAGTGAAATATTTTTAAGAACATGGAAATATCTGTTCTGTTTTATTTTATAAGTAGGAAAGGTTGTTAGACCTTGTTTCTTTAATCATTCATATGTTTACTTTAGTACATTATAAATAACAAGAGATTGTATTTAAAAGAGGTTCCCCGTTTAGATACAGATAGTGTTTCCAGTTTATTACTATTTTAATTGGTCACTGTCTATATAATCTGACTATATTTTTTCTAAAATAAAATAAAATATTTGTACATTATTAAAAATATTTAAACAATAACATCACTTGAAAATTATTAATTTGTAATATATATTATTTAAAAAATATTAATTATGTTATAACTTATATATATATATATATATATATATATAGTACTGTTATAAGACCAGTTATATATATATATATATAGTACTGGTCAAAATATGTTGATCCATATAACATGAGCTGGAACTCAATAAAATGTACTTCAAACCCAGTTATGCCTGAGATTTAGATCAGGGACCAACCTAGATTCAAACCCATTCCACAAGCCCCATATCAAAAATCTAATGTATAATATAATAGTGATGGCACATGAGAATTAATTCTTATGTCTGGTCCACTAGAAGAGCAAAAGAGACAATGAAACATACTTAACAAAAGAATGCACATATATGTTGGAATGTATGGAAGTGGAGAGAAGAAAATTCGAACTACATAAGTTGCTTGAATAATAAATTATTTAATAAAACATTTAATGAAATAGTAAATTGATTATATATTTATTTGAATGTCCATGACAAGATAATTCATATAATTCATCATGCTATTATGATTCATATGCTCTTATGAATTAATGACAGATTTTACATAAATAGGTATATTTGGTGGGGGATATTAAGGAGACAATCATTTGATTACAAAATGACTTATAGCATGTTTCAATTAACACTTCAGTGGTGGTTCTGAAAGGTGATGATTAGTATACACATTTATGAAGTGTTCTAAAAATCATTATAATATTACATAATTATTTTTACACTGTTTCAGTCTTGAAATATAAATAAAATATATTTTAAAAATGGTTTATTGTTTAAGGATAATATTTGTGAATATTTAATAAACCAACATACATTTAAATCAAATTTATTTGCTTATTGAACAAAATACTTTTAACCATTTTTTTAAATTCTGATTTAAAAAGAAAAGTACACTTTGTTTTTTCTAAAATATGCATACTCTTAAATAAATGGAATAACTTGTGATGGTGGAATTTTTTAAAATAAGAAGAAAACAACATTATTAATTAAACTAATCACTACTATTGGAAAGATACATATACATGAGCAAAGAACAATTTTATGGTTACAGCATCCAAACGAGGTCATTAAATAAATAAATTAATAAAATGAAAAAGCAGTGGGGCTGATATAAAGGCAGAAGAATCCAAAGTGATATCGTGCTTGCAAACAAAGAAAATAAAGTGGCTAAGAGTCCCTTTTCTAGGGCACTGCTTAGAGAAGTTTAATTAGGCTTGGCATGGTCCCGAGGGATCTCTGAGCAACCAATGTGAGAGACCTGTTATATAAAAATGATTTCCAGAAGATGAACTGTCTGCAGCATAGGGTGTAAAAATGTCTATGGATATGAACTCATCGCAACCCTCCAAGCGAGAAGCATGTAATATTTAATAAACAAAGCCCTATATAAGCAACACAACATAACACTGTCTTTAATGACATAAAATGAAGTTTCTATTTTAATACAAATGAGCCTCATGCAAATGCTATAATTTAGGCAATTAACATTATGCTATGTAATATATATATATATATATATATAGGAATGATTTAATTCATACAAAATAGATTTTAAAATTACCCCCTTCTTCACTTCCTTGCTATTTTACAGAATGAAATTTCACCCTCGCAAAGTTTATAACTTGAGAATAATCAAGTTTTTGAACTATTAAAATTATAACATAGTGAAACAAATAATAAATAAAAAAATAGAATAAAAATAAGAAATAACCTTTTCAAAATTATAGTAGAAGCTTAGAAAAATATTGGATTGCATTAACTTTTAAGTGAATAAAATTAAAAATTACCCTGGGTAGAATCTCTTTATTCTAAATGGAATTACATAATTAATACCTTTTTTTTCTTTTAATATACCAAGAAACATGAAAATAGATTAACTTAGAAAAACAATCTCGTGAGCATAATAATTAAGAGTGTATTTAGACCTAACTAAAGAGGGGGTTAATGACCTCAATCTATGGAGAGCTAAGTAGCTAGGGGAAAATAACTTTATACCTTAGGCTCACAAGATTGTTTATAATGATAACATAAAAATAATAAAATATGACATAGTTTAAAATTAAGAAAGGAATTGCACCAAGATTAAAGAAATAAGAGCATAAGATAGACTTTACATATAAAAGAAATATTACTCGTATGAGAACAAATTTATATTAACAGTTAAAAAACATTTAATTTAACAATTTGAAAATGAAATCCAGATATCTGAGGTTAAGATTAGTTTAGAAGGAATTAGATGTAATTTTATAGGTGGTTCTTAGGCTAATTACCTGGCTACATTAAAGAACCCTTTTTGACAGTTCAGCTCCAGCATGGTAAAATTAACAGGATAAATGATTTCGAATGCAATAGTAAGCTTCCATTATCCATTCCTCCATTCTTAGATCATGCTTTTTATCAATTTTGGGGCATCAGTGAAATGATTATTGGCAGTGAGAGATTGATCAGAAAAAAGTAAGAAAAGTGGTTAGTTTACTACTTGTCCAACATTTTACAAAAAAAATAGTGTGGAGTCTTTTTGGCAACAGCTTTTCTACTAACTTAGTTCTCACCAGTGCCCTCAGGTATTTGAGAAATGCTTTTAGTATACCGTTTTTAATTTCATTTCCTTCACCTATTGTTTTTGAGATGCAACCGTTAGATAATTTTTCCAAAAATATATTCAAACCTATTTCCAGATTAAAAATAGATTTGATAAAATGTTAATTACAAAAGTATAAATTTTTAATTTGATCTCCCTTTTTACTTTAGTACATTTTAATTAAACATTCTTTCCCAAAATTAGATAATGTGAAATTTCCACCCTTTTGATTATTTTTGGACAATTAACAGTTGCATACAATATCTTGGACTTTCAAAAGAAAAATAGTTTTTTTAAAAGAATTTAAAATGAAAAGTTATATTTTTTTACAAACTTCAAAAAATATTGATATAATTAATATAGTATTAGTAATTGCTCCCATTATATATATATATATATATATATATATATATATATATATATATATATATATATATATATATATATATATATATATATATATATATATATATATATTATGAGCTGCACCTAATACATTTTGATTTTAATAAAAGAATTAATGACAAATAGTAGTAAAAAATATTAAAAGCTAAATTTTATCTTTTAGGTGCACATCTCAAGCATATACATAAAATAAATACACATTAATATAGGAGTGGGATGGAACATAAGGTTCAAACATGGTTTAGTAATTAGATGAGTATGAAGGACCATGAAGCTCAATCTTTGATTAGGATTGAGTGCTTCAATATATATATATATATATATATATATATATATATATGTAAATACAGTAACTAAATAATTAAAAAAAAATATCCACTTGGGAGCATTCTATAATTAAGTATATTGCTTTAAAAATACACACATCGAATTATATATATATATATTCTACCTTTTATTACTGTCTGCTTTGTAGTTTAAATGTATCTCATATCTATTAATTACAATCTATGAAAGAGTAGGGGAGGGAAATTATAAAATATATGATAGAATATTGGATTGTAGTAGAGTAATTAGAATTACAATCTTTATGTTATCTATCTCAATGACTTATTGCTTCTTTCAATAAATTTACATTATTATTAACCTATGTTCAATAATTTATTTATTGCATCAATGATTATAAAATTATTTTAATTCACAATTTGTTTTACAATTAAGATAATTCACTGTACACATCATACAATATTTTATCATCAAATAAGTCATTATTTATTTAATTATATATTTCTATACAAGCAAGATATCATTCTCTGGACCATTGGTACATTAGGAAATTCATGAGTCCATTGTAAATCTAAATTTAAACTGCTGTAGAACCATTTGTGAATCACTATATTTATTGTCTATTCTAGTTATGTATTTTAGTTGTCTAAGTACAACATTTATGTAATATACTTTAGAATGACCAAATATTTAGTGCATATATAAAGAAAACTACTTGGTTCATAATTTTATTTATTATATGTGGGTGCACAATTCTATGAGGCATTTCCAGGTCAAATAGACCTTCTCCATTATATTTTCTATTACATTCCTGACTACTTAAATATGCAAATTATTCAGTGAACAACACTTATTTAGCTTTATATTTTGGTAGTCTTTATTAACATTTGGCTCATCCAAGAATTAAATCTTACTATTCATGAGAAAATGTTAACTCATTAGAATTTTTCATGTTTTAGAATAATTTCCCTCACTATATATATAGGAATAATCTGTTTAATATATTGGTTTTATAAAAAAGTAAATAAAATTAAAAATAAATGCATCAAATTAATGTTAATTTTATCTTATTTAAAAAAGTTATCTGACTTTAAGAAATTAAATTCTCTAATTGCAAATACACTTATAACTTTCCATAACAAAATTAATGATGTAATATTTATTTATTTTTGTTTTTACAAAACACACTTTGAAATACATCTTTATGCATGTGTATGATATATGAATTAAGCAATTACACAAACATAAAAAAATAAATATTAGTTAAGTAATGTTAAAAATATGATGCAATAAAAAACACATAATTATGATTTTATAATTTGTATTTTTATTTAAAATTTATAACATTTATTTATGCATAAATAAAGATAGCAGAATTATATTTCAATATAGAAAATGTATTTTTTATTATATAAAATAGAATTATTATATTAAAGAAAATAATATTTAAAAATGCTAAAAAAAAATAACTAAACCAATATACTAATATATTATTAGTTTGGAATATCAATTTAAAAAAATAATTTCATAGAAAATCTAATATAATAAGGATGAATCAATAATACTGATTTATGTTAAAACTGATAATGAGAAGATAAAGATTTAAATAAAATTAAACCCAAGCATCAACAGAAACTTAGAATTTCTTTGAGATAAATTTATAGGAAATATTATCTTGCAAAACGTTCTTCAGACAAGGGGTGAAATAATTTTATAAGAACAAAAATAATCCATTTTTCCAATTTATTTACTTTTTCAAATGTCATTATTACATAATTTTAAAGAAGGCTGAAGAAGGAAAAAAAAATAGCAAGAAAAAAGTAGAGATTTCACGTACAACATTTTATTTACGCATGAGTATTTGAGATGTAAAATGATATAAATGGAATAATAAATAAAACAAGATGATTATGTTAATTTGTTATAGTATCTGAAAAAAATGTAATTAAATTATTAAATTTAGGTTATTAATAAATGTAAGATGATTAAATATTTAACAAATTATTCAATATTTAAATGTGTGATTTGATAAAATAAAATATATTAAAATTATTATGAAAAATAATAGTTTTGCGTGACAAATGGACAATAATTAATAATATAACATATTTAAATGTTACAGTCACGAATCTAATAGTTTAAACTTATGGTGAATATAAATTTCATAGGTATCCATAGGACGGTGGATAGTAATTATAGAGAAAAAATTAAAATAGCAAAATAGTGCAAATATTTATAGTGTTTTTATTATTATATAATATATATTTATTCATCCTGATTGACCATTAAAATTAGACCAATATAAGAACATGCATTCTTTTGTAAAATATGATACATAAAATTTTTGCACCAAATGGTATATTATTTATTTTAAAATGAATTTGAAAAGTTAATTATATCTAGGTTAATGAATATATTTTTTGGCGGTAACTTAGTAAATTTATTTTTTCTTGACTATAGACTATATTCGTTTTTAGTTTTGAGGATAAACCCAGAAAATACATGATATTGTAATTCTATAAAACCATGTGATAAAAGCAAGTAATAGAAGATAAACGCAACATTGAAATAAAAAGGGCAACGTAATAAAATAAAAATAATATACTTGCTAAATAATGTATTTTCATTGTAAATTGTATTTGAAAAAAATGTGGTATAATTAGAGATGGATTTTCATAAAGGTCATGGCATATATTTTTATTTTTTATTCTTTACATTGTCATGAAAAGTTCTCATACATTTTTGCAAGGAAAAATAAATTTTATTACAATGTCAATATATTACAATGTCAATGTTTATTCAGTATGAGGATCATCATAAATATGATGCCAATAGCATATAAAAAAATCTCACTGGTCAACACGGAACAATATAGAAAAGGTTTGTATCTAGACACTCATTTATCCTTTTTTATAAAGTGAATGAGAGAAATTGTCATAGAGCATGACCGCAATTATTCATTTTATAAATATTATCTTTTTAAATTTATTTTATTAATAAACTTAATTAAAGTATTTTGTTTACTTATATTGGGAATTATTTAAAAATACAATGAAAGTATTTGACTGGAGAAAATAGAAGAATTAAAGAAATGACAACTTGTTAAATATTTTTTCTTGATTGTTCCAATTAATTTTATTATTTTTATTGTGATTAATTTATAAGTATATATTTTGAATAAAATTAATAATTTTATAAATTAATGCATTGTATTACTTATTTCATATTATGTATTTTCTCATTGATTTAAGTTATTTGACATACGTGAGTATGTGATAAGGAATCTGACTGTATAAAGTTCTATTTACATTTGTTCTATCCACTGGCATTACACTTGACACAAGGGGGAAGAACTATAATTTATGTAGTTACTGTCTAATAAATATCCTGAAGATTTGAAGCAATATGTCAGCTCATTTTAGTTGGAGATTTTTCTTTCCCAATAAAACAAAAATATTTAGCATATATTATTAGTTAAATCAAATGATTTTAAAGTTAATAAAAATATTTGAAAGTATAGTAAATATTCACATTAATAAAAAAGTTAATCAGTCTCCCGCACACACAAATTGTCATAACCATAAACCGCTTACACACATTTATATATACATAACATTATTCTATATAAAAAAAATCGTACGATGTAATGGATAAAACTTGAAAAAAATTATTCAATTTTAACTAGTTTACAATTTTAATTGTTCAAATATCCAATATCATTAGAGAACCTAGATATCTATCAAAAGTTAGTAAATAATAAGTATTTAATGATTATTATCTGGAGACAAAACAACTTTTACATTCTTTACAATTGGCATCTGTCAAGCCTGGTGAGAATTGCCTTTTGCGATTTTTTTCTGAAAGATTATTGGAGAATTGTTGGTCTTGCTGTGAATTAGTTTAAGGCAGTTTTACTTTTTATTCTATATATATATATATTAAAAAACAATACTAAACTTTATATAATATATATTTAATATATTTTAAAAATAAAAAAAAAATCAATTACAGTAGAAACTTTTTATGTACTTCTGTAAAAAAAAAGGTGTTGACACATTGTATTAAATGCAATCTATCATTTTCACTCTTTCAACATATTTGACAATTATTTGTATATTTTGACATTTTCTCTTTTATCATTTGGAACATATAGCTGCTTACTGTTTCATAGCGTTTTTTATTTACGTTTATTGTGACACCTTTTAGTCCATGATAAAAGCCTTTTTTTGTACTAGTATATATGTACAACTATAAATCATCAGAACTTTCAATATATTTAATGTTATCAAACTTTTTCTTTCTATGCAGCTAATGAATTTTTCTTTTCATTTTATTTTTTCTTCCAGTATAAAATATTTTCCAATTAATGTTTTTCCTATTCTAACTTTTTTTTTTTAAAAAAAATATTAATTTGGTAAAAGTATCATATACATCTCGTATTTTGTAAAATGAATGATTAAAATCTAATTTTCTATATTTATTTATTTATTTATTAATTTTTTACTAAAAATATTGCTTCGAAATATCTTTACATTCTATTATGTACAAATTTTATTATTTCCTGCTTGCTTTGATCATAAAACCATACATAATATGTAATTTATTCATCTGGCTTTTAAACTAAAACATATTTAGCTTGTATAATCTACAGCCATGGCAGTATTCTTTTATTAAAGCAATGCAAATCAGAAGTGGAATAAAATTTAATATTAAAGTTATTGCAATTTGGAAGTATCTTATCTAGAAATTACTTTCTACAATCTGAAATGTTGGAGATTATTGAAATATAAGTATGTAATAAATTAACTACACCTAATCATATTTGAATAAATCAGACAATTATTTTGCATACAACTTACACTAAAAGAACCACCAATCAATAATGGCACCAACAAGTCAATCTACTTGTAATTTACATTTTCCATCTAAGAAGTGATTGAGTAGGTTTATAATTGATACCATTATTATAAGTTAAAAATTATATGTAAATTTATTATCTTACTTATTTGCATGTGATTAGGAAAAGTTAATTGCAATATAAAAATATTAAATGAATATGAATTACTAAAGTTTTTTATAAGTAAATTTTATCTCTGTATTATAGTTATAATAAAATAGCAAAATGGATTATTCTAACAAGTTATTAATATATTCAACTGTGATTAAAATAAATATTTTAATAGAAAAAATACATACATCAAATATGTCAATTTCCAGTTATAAATGAATATGTAATTGTATTATTTATGCAACCAAAAAATTGCTTAATGTGCCTACTTTTTATTTTAAATTTGTTAATAATGCTTTTAAAGATGACCCCCCCCATATATATATATATATATATATATATATAGAAGGATTATCTAATTATATATATATATATATATATATATATATATAATTAGATAATCCTTCTATCAGAAATGATATGGAATTTGATTCTTGCTTGTCTAACAAAATTGATGATGAAGCTAAATTAAATTATATTACTCATAATCATTAAAAGGATTCAGTTGTGAATATTACTGAAATGGATTCTCAGAACAAGATGAATTTTAGTGATTCTTTAAGTAAAGGTTATATGGAAATAACTACTTGTTTGTCTAATGTAGTTGATGCTAATGAAATGCATATGGATTTGAACTATTTGGTGCATGATAGTGAAAATACCATTGAAGTAGATTTTCCAAATGAAGTAAATAGAAATAATATAGAAATAAATTCTCTTAATTTCAGTGATGTAATTGAAAAGCAAATTGAAGTGAATTGTCATTATGGAAAGATTGAGAAAAATCTAATTTCAAATATTAGTGAACTCCATTATAAGAATATAAATTCTAATTGGAATGTAGCATCTGCAATGAAAACGGAAAATTATGTTAACAATTTATTCTCTTTGGATTCAAAATTGACATTACTAAACACTAAAGAGATTGATGTTATAGTTACTAATAATTTTGAAAAGAAATTTATAAGTAAAGAAATAATTCCATTTTTGATTAAAAATGATAAACTTTCTTTGATCAGTAAACAAGAGTCTGATTGTTTTTCCAAAGTCCAAGATATTGATATGAAAATAGCAGAGTGTATTGATGAAGTTTCTATAGGACAGATTCCTGTTAATAAGGCAATCAAAACTAAGATTATTCATGATAAAGAAATCTTTCGAATTCCTGTTAATAAATCTATCAAAACTGCTATAAAGAAAGAAAATGCTTGTACATTTATTTTTACTATTGAAAAGTATGAATATGTAAAGATTCATGAAATGAATTTATTTAATGCTGAACATATTGATTCTGCAACCAATAAGAGTATCATCTTTAGTGGTAGTAATAATGTTTTTGAGATGGAGATGATTACACACCCAATATTAGATAAACGTAAAATTTTTAGAAATATTAGTTATAGTGATACAGAGATTTGTAAATCCTTATTGGACAAGAGTATTTGTATCCATCAAAGATAAAAACAGCAACATGCTAGATTAAGATTAGCCCACATAGAAAAAATTAGGGTAAGAAAGAGACATATTCCTCATCATAAAATTTGTGTAGATCAAGTATGGCTTAAGGTTCTTAAGTATAATAATGCTGCATGCCAATTAAAGTTGTATATACCACCCAACCCAGGAAAAAAATAGTAAAAAGTGTTTTGAGATTGATAGGACGGCATAATGCACCAGAACAGACCATTGATTTTCAAAAAGACTTAAGAGAATAGGGAGATCCCAATTAGTATATTGTGATTAGAATTTCATGAAGTGAGATATAAACATAATAGTGGGGAATAGACAGACTAGTTTGCTATTATTAGTTGACCATGTGTTTCTTTGCTACTTGGAATAATAATTTTCAAGGTATAAGTAAAATCTTTTTTTAACAATTTTTTTTTTTGTTTGTTCCTCTAATTAGGGGAATGTGAAGTGGTAAATCTGTAGTACATATTTAACTTCACTGTCTGATGACAGTACATGCCATTAAAGTAGGGTTTGAACCTGTTTATATGTTTATTTGGTCATCTAGGAATGTTAAGCACACACATATACATGTATCACTTCCACCCTGTTTATTCAAAATAATTATGTGTAACCAGTTGAATAATTATTTTAGCTTAAGTATATTTTATTTCCAAGCTTGTAAATTCCCTTCACTTAGATAATTGTGTATGTGTGTATACATATTACCGATATAAAAATAAATACAATTAATGTAGAGCTAAAGCAATGCCAGAAATTCTAAAAAGTATTATTACAATTTAAAATGTCATTCTCATTTCAAGTCAAACCAAAAATCATATTTTAAAGTTATTTGCAATTTTATAAATACATTTAAATAATGCTTTCTGGAACGTATTGTTTACATCTTCCAATATTGCTAAATTTCAACTATAGGAGGAGTAGAAGTTATAGGAACACACGGAAGGAGTTCAAATCACTCTTCTCTCTGGTATTTGTGTAGAGAGTGGAAATAAAATGGACTGTGAGTAAAAGGAATTTGCCTCCCTGATCTTAAATTGCCTTTGTTCTGCCTCCCTGCTATGCCATCGCTACTTGAGAATTGTTATGTTTTACTGTAAAAGAATATTGGAAGATGCCTACCATTATTTTATTAATATTGTGCCTTTCTAAACTTCATATACGTTATTATAAGTGGCCACCATAATTTCTAAAGATAATCAGTTTTGCCGAAGAATGAACTGTTAATTCTCCTCACTTCATTTCTTTCCTAAATCTTAATAACAATCAGAATGTAATCTTTATTTATTTTATAACTGACTATAAACTTAATTATCATTAAATTTGTGATTTTCTCTCTTAAGTTTTTAAACTCGTTCTTTGAAATGCTAAGCACAGAATTATGTACATTAAATCTATTATTAGCTTTTAAGTTTCACACTCTAATTATTTTATTTCATGCGGCAAAACTTATTTTAAATATATATCTTATTAAATTAGTTTTAGTATGCTAATGTTTTAATCTAGTGAACTTATATTATTTCAATCATCATTCCGATATTTTGAAATATTTCAATAGTTAAATGTAAAATTTCTTACTGAATGCTGTTCGCTCGGTTAAATATTCGAAATATATGCTTAATGGTGGATGGTTTAAAAATTATATTATGGCATAAGATAAACCTTTTGTTGTTGTCACTATTGATATTTAAATGTATTTTCTCTTCTTAAAATAAATTTGATTATTAATATATTTTAATAACTATTTATTACTTATACGCCATTAACCTTTTAACCGCTAATTTTATCATTGGTTGTATCAGATAAAAATCAAATCTTTTAATTGGCCAACTCACAAACTGAAGACAAAGCCTATTGTTAAAACATATTCGCCTATAATATTAAATTCAACTCAGATACATTTATAAAAAGTATATAATTAATTTTTAAGGTTGTGAAGACAACGAAAGTTCTTTCAAAAATAAATTGCTATTTATTTATTCTAAGATAATCAATATCGGCAACATAAAAGTTATAATGTAAACAAAAAGATCGACTTTTACGTTATAGAAAAGTAAATATTTCTTTTTATTACAACTTCAATATTTGTACTAAAATCTTCAATATTTTTCGAAAATAATTTTGTTTTTTTATTATTCTCTCTGAAAATTATGTTTAATTTCCATAAATATTATTTAATAATAATTTAAATCGTATTCGAAATGAAAATCTCAGCGTTTTTCTTTATTTTCTTTGATCAGGCAGTTTCTTTGTTCTTTCCAGCCAATCAGAATGTCTTTTTCGGCTGAGAGCATGCTAAGAACCAATCACAAATAATGTTCCTTCTTTGTTTAGGTTTAAATGCGTTTTTTCTCTATTTTTTACTTCTAAAATAAATCGGAAGATGTCACCATCGTACAGAACTTTTAAAAACGAATTCAATACGTATTTAACGAATTTTTTCGTATGAAAACGGGCTGAGTTAGAGTGATTTCAGATGTCGACGAGGAGCCTCGTCGGATGCGGGAAAAGGGTTAAGAGTTAAATTGCTTATAATATATTGTCATTTAAAATACTTGGACTTGTTAAATAGGAAATAATATTTGCCCTCTTCTATATTCGACATTCTAAATTTATTAAAGTTATACGTACGATGCTGAGTGGATTATTATTTTATCATGGCATTACACATGATATTATTGCTTTATTTAAGCTTAAATTATTTCATTAGTCATTTAAGACTTAAGCCATATTCACGTTGCTTACTTACGATAGCACTTTAAAGTACTTATATTTTGCTTTATCATATTTATCATCTGAACTCCGGATTTTCTTCACGTAACTCATCTAGGAATGAGGTTTGGTAGAACCGATCTCAGGATAAATATTAGAGTATTAAGGCTCTGCATGTGACACGTCAGAGGGCATACCATGGAATCCTTACCACTCATATTTTCGAATACCTCCTTGTGATAAATACAAGAGGAATCATATATGTGATAAAGTTTTTCAGTCCAAAGATAGACATCTTCTTCATTTTAAACACTGTCATTATAGTTAGCACTGTGAGTTCTTTTATGTGTAATTCTCATATTATCTATAAGACATGGCACAGTGATGTTTGTAAACCAGTCATTTATAATTTATCAAATATTTTAGGATTGTCACAGTAAAACTTATTAGGTTAACCTATTCCTCATTTGTACAGGCCCAAATATGCTCATAAATGATAAATTATTAACTATCATATCAAGAGTAAAACTCTCTAGAGATGAATTTGTAAACGTCCTTATCATTACTTAAAGTAATGATCACCGCATTGATAACATTAATTTATTGTTATACTATAACTCATTAGCGTGCTAAATCATTTGCTTATATGCAAAGTAATAACCACATTAAATATGTGCTATGTTTTCTAATGTAAATTAAATTGTGTTGTGTCTTACTGACTCTCACTCATTGTATTCCATTTAATATTTATAATAGTGTTAGTAATGTTTAGAAGTTATAACTGATTATTTCAAATAGATATTTATCTCTAGGTTGTTCTATCTTTGCTCATTCTGGATGGATACTATTTTATAATTCATGTTTCTTTTGCAATGCTAGCTGTGTGTAATTCATTTAAAATCTATAAATTGTCCCTTCACATAAGATATTTGATTGAGCCAAGATTTGATATTATTTATTTACATTAATTACCCTATAGATCTCATGTTTCTCTGCTGTGTCTCTGGGACCAGAATGAATAAAATTTCATGTTATCATCAGAAGTGTTGTTTATAATGTTATAGTTTTAGAGAAGAGCAAATAGGGCAGAATGCATGATTGCTCCTGACCTGTGTATCTTGGGCATGAGTGGATTTAGGGTACTTTTGCTTAGATTCTAAACCTTGTTAAATGAACATACAATTCTGACCGGTACTATATATATAAACATTAAAAAACAATTCTGACCGGTACTATATATATAAACATTAAAAGCATAAAGCTGAACTAGTCAATAACTAAGCAAAATTACCCCAAACCCAAAACTCAACCAGACTACCCAAAAAAATGAAATCTAAAACACTACCAATAAAACTTCATTCAGGAGATAAAAATGTATTTTCAAAAAAAAAAAAACCTTGCAGATTAGCAAACTATCTTGATTACAAAAGAGACAAAGGAGATGTAAGGAATGTATTTTTTTTACTAATTGTAATATGCAGAATGATAGAAAATAGTTTTGACTAACTCTATTTATTAATAATGATAAAGATAATTACTTCTATTTTTTAAAACTATTGACATTCCCAGATATAGATTTATTAATGATATTATTAGGATGATAATAACCTAAAAGAAGGAAGATTAATGCAAAGTATTTTTTATTAAAAATTTATCTACTAACTTTAATATCATCTTGGAATTATTAGCTTATTAAATATACATTATTTGAAGAATTCTAGAACTTTGTAATTCTACCAGTGAGTATTTTAAAGAATGAAGAAAAAAAAAACTTGGGAAAATATGATAAATGTTTGTATTAAATAATAAAATATATAGTTACAATAATGTGCAAAAATGAGAGAAGGGGAGGAAGAAAGCTGTTTTGTTCCAAGTAACATTTGGTTCCATTGTCACAGCAAAAATGAGTTAATAGAGATCTGAATTAGTTTTCCAACTATTTGCTTGATCAATGCAAAAGACTTCATAGATAGAAATGGTGATAGACTCAATCTGCTTGTACAGCCATCTATTGTAATATTCCACTAACTTTTTTCCAAAATTCACATATATTTTACTGATATTTAATTTGAAAAAAAAATCCTTTAATTACAGGATAATCAAAAGTGTAGTGACTTCAAAGAAATTTTGACAAGACTTCTTTTTATATTTTGGCTTTGATATCAGATTTTATATGTTTTGTGTAATTATTTAAAAACACATTCAAATGACTAAATGGTTTATACTTTAAAAAGTTTATTGTGATGAGTGATTATTTTTGCACAGTAGTTGTTTAGTAGTTATTAAAAATCAAAAGTACTCAGAATTATGATTATTTTATATATGTTTTATTTTTTAAAAGAAAATAATTGTTAGTGATAGCATTAGCAAAACAAATTATAGAGTTTCAATAAACACACTTTTGAAAACTGATTGTTAACATATTATCACAAAATGTCTGTCATAATATATTATAAATATTAAAGCATAAATTGATAGATTTATCAGGTATTGATATTTATTTGTTCACATTATAAACATAAAAGCCAAACAAATATTTTGTTAACTCCATGAAATCAATCTGCTCTTCCTGATGATTGACTTATAAAAATGTGTTTGGTTTTTATTACATTCTCATTTTTGTAACATTTATAAAAGTATATTTCTATCAAATCAAGTTCAATTTATTATATTCTGATACAACATTCACAAAATTCAAATATGAATTTTTGGAATTCATTTCATTTGTAGTTAGAAATTGTTATCAAATGAAATCCAATTTTTTATGTTCTGAAATAAAATAATTATTTATTACTAAAATAAAATGTTGTAAAATTACAAAATTTCCACAAGAGAGAACAATTAACAGTTTAACAGCAGAGAATGAATCTTCTTATATATGTTTTTAACTTGCTCTCTAACTACTATTTTTAATGATGTTTCACCAATTTGCCATTACTTTTATAGAAAAACCCATACTGAATAATGTTGCCATCTTTAGACTTTTTTTAGAGTGAAGAAATTACTATTTAAATTTAATGTTATTCTAGTGATGCAAATATATGTCTTATAGATGCTAATTGGTAGTTTTTGTTCACTCCACTGAAGAGTGCCTATCAATGATATTAACAGTCCTATTTCCTTGCCTTTATTTTAAATATAAAAACATACATTTTCTATTTTTTTACACATTTATTATTTTTATTACAAAATATTTGTGAAATATTAATTATTTTAAACGAATAATTCACATTTTTGTACAAAATATTTATTTTTCCTAGAAAACAAATTGTCAAAATACTCAATGATGTAAAGTTGCAATTTTTAATTAGATGACAAAAAACATCTTATGTTGACTGCTATAGGTTATTTTTGGCAATTATGCATAGATTCAAAAAATATAACATTAAAAGACAAATATATATTTATTGCTGATTTTGTAATTGACCAATAATCAGTTGGAAATTTAATTTAATTTGCGTATGGGAATTCTTAAAATTAAATGGCACTAAAACTTTAAAAGCTGTCCCTGTGAATAAGAGATAAATTGACAAATATAAAAAGAATTAATTGACTTCACATATTAACATTCGGTTGATGTGATGAGCAAATAGGTACTTTATACATCGCATAAATAGAAATTCAAACCAAAAAATAAATTTGTACCCAATTTATATCAATTAACATTCTTAACAACTATAAAAAAGAGTGCAATCCAGGACAAAACATATTTTTTCCATGCTATTTTATAAAATCTTGATGAATTTTTTAATTTGAATTAAATAAATGTAAAAATGAGAACTTTATTTTTTTACAACACTATTCTACTGTCAGTATTATTGATGTTTTGTGTGTTTTAGTGTAAGCATAGAACTTGATAGTTCAAGATCAATGGATTACAGCTCAACAATCCCATGTTGTGCTTTAATTATTTTGTGCACTTCTGAGCAACAAGCTATTAAATTATTCTTGCTTTGCATTGTTTAATGCAATGCCACCTTCTAATATGTTACTCATGTTGCTTAAATAATATTAAATTTCTGAGCAAAAACCATTCAATTTTTTCTTATTTAAGAAAATTATCATTAAAAGAATAATTTACAAAATGTCTCTAATGTTTTATACACAACCTATAACAACTTTAGTTTGGTAATAAATTTTCAAAAATTTCAGGTTTTTCTCAGCCAGCAACAATAATAAAATCTCAGCAGTTTTTATCATTGATGATTTTCCGATTAGAAATGTGAATAAGTTTAAATACCTTAATAGATAAAAAAAAGATATGTTTGCTGAGGTTGTCCATTATTGTTGTATTTAAGAATTATATGCCAGAACTTTAAGTAAATTATTTATATGTAGAGATTTTTTTTCTAAATTCATTTATATGAAATCCAGTCATTATATTTCTATTATTGTACTATGAAATAAGTGGAATATTATTTTTACTCTGCTGCATCTGGTTATGTTTAATTTGCTAATATAAAAATACATATTTATTATATAAAGCATACAATGCAAAATAATATATATATATACACCTTTATCCCACTTAGTGATGACAATTGGTCCTCCAAAACTCATCGTTAAGCAAGAATATCATATACAAAATACATAATTATAATGGGGGTCTATGGAAAAAAAATTGGTCAGTTCCAGTCGATGTAAAATATCTACATTTGTTTCCAAGCTTAAAGATTTTCTTGATTTTTTCATGACAATGATGACTAAATACGGTATCTAAAAAGAAAAGTTTATTATCACTAGGAAAAAATGAATATTTTCACTTTAAAAAGTACAGAACAGAAAAAAGAAAGAGAAAGTGAAACTAAATTTGAATTTAAAAGTTTATATATTCTTCCACAAAAGTTTTTCATCGTAATGCAAAAAAAATCCATAATGAAGTGCTTTTTTTTTAAAATTTGTATTACAGTATATATTACTACTATACATTTATGCATAATACTTATGTGAAATTATTCAAATTAAAAAACAATGTTTAATTATTAATTATTTAATTGAACATAAAGACTTATTACTGTACTCCACAGTAACAAAATGCTTAATGCTTATCATAAAGCAGTCAACTTTAGAAAAAAAATCAACTTATTTTAAAAGCAAAAAATCTAACTTCTAATTTTCTAAAACATACTGGTACATTTATTTTTTTTACTATATCGAGTAGAAAGATTATTAATAAAATGCAATCCGTTTTTCTTTTTAAACTTTTCTAATTCGACATTTGTGTTTAAAAATGTTTTTCTTTTGATTTGAAACATCTTAAGTGTAAACAACATGTTTATTAACAAAGTTACAAAATCAAGAACTATTTTTACATAATTATCCAGATGTTCTAAAAATAATATATCGTACTTAAGAAATACACATAAGCAGTTTAATATTCATATTTAGTGTTTTTCTGAAAGTTTGTGATGATGGTATTTTATTTGTTCTGTACTGTATTTATATATTGGAGTATTTGTATACAATATTATCAACAAATTAAAAATTCTTCTTCTTTTTCTTTTCAAAAACTTTATTTTCTAATCTCAATACTGAACATATACATATATATATATATATAATGTATATACAGTATTTATATAATATAAAACTCCAACGTTTCAACTGTTTATCTTCATATAGTCATTTTCAAGGATATCTCTCTACCACTGCTATATTTTATTACTCTTTCTTTTAAATTATTTAATTACAAATCAATGTTGAAATGTTGGAGTTTTGTATTATATAAATATATATACTGTATATGTTCAGTATTGAGATAAGAAAATAAAGTTTTTGAAAAGAAAAAGGAGAAGGATTTTTAATTTGTTGATATTATTGTAGAACATATATATGTATGTATTTTAAAAGAAATAGTGGATGAACATTTGCTATGTTATTTATTATATATGATGTATACAGTATTATAGATTCAGTAATTATAGATATTTTAAGTATTTTATGAATAAAATATTGTATGTGTATACAATTACAGCAAAGTCATTATCTGTATACATATTGCAATAATATACTTTTGCTTTTGGGTAAAATGAATTTAATATAGCTATCTCTGACATTATCAGTGATGCTAAATTCAAGATGGCTGCCAATTTTTTTTTTAAATTTTCCCTATCGTTATAGCGAATAATAGATTGTACATCAAAGTAGTGGGTACAAATTAATGATGATCGCTATTGTAAAATATTGCTAAGTAGACAATTGCTAAGTGGGGTAAAGGTGTATATATATACCCCAAATCTAAAACTCAACCAAACTAACCAAAAATGTAAAGAACTACAAAACAACAACATATTTATATAAAACATGACCCACAATTTCATTTACGTTGAATCCACACTTAATGTTAAAAGAAATTTTAAATAAGTTAATTGCTTCAGAAACATAAATTTTTAATAATAAAGATTTTTTATTTTTTTTTATTTCATTCCTATCATAAGAAAAACAACCTTAGTTCTCCTTCAAAATTAATAGTGGGACTTGTATCTTTTTTATGGACATACAAAGAAGAACAAAGTTATTTATTTCTAATCCTAGTTTTATGTACCTTTATTACTTCATTTAAACTCAAACTACTCTGACCTATATAAAAATCTTCTTACAAAGACATGGGACAATATACACTCCACCAAGAATAGTTTTCCTACCAAAAATTCCTTTTGTATTATTTAATAAATTATTTAATGTAATACCCTTTTTAGAAGCAATTTTCTTATTTTCAAACAAATTATTATTTTTACATATAATTTTATAAGAAGGCAATTTAAATGGCAAAAAATTAAATCATATTATTTTATCTTTTATATCATTACAAATATTACTATTAAATAAAATATTTTTAACAAATTTATTAGGGTAGTCAAAACTCAAATAATCTTTATAAAATTGACCCTTCTGAAACAAAGCATGACTAGAAATATTATATATTTTTTAAACATATTCTTAATTAATTTAGATTGCATATTATCTTTGATAATGAACTTTTAAAGATTGGTTATGACAAAAACCAAATCTTGCATACAGTAAATTCATTTAATAATAATAAGAGAGTTTGAAGTGTTACTTTAGGTAATAAAAAATGGATATCTATGCCATTTATAAATAACATGCAATCTAAATTAATTAAGAATATATTTAAAGAGAAGTATAATATTTCATTTTCTGTTCCTCTGAATGTTAATTGATTGATTAATAATTCTAAGAGTATAATTCCTAAATTGCAAAGAATTAATATAATTTATCAGATTTCACATGGATGTCAGAAATTATATATTAGTGAATCGAGATGTTCTGTGGAAAAAAGATTGAAGGAGTATCAATTATTATACAATCGAATTAAAAATAATTTAAATAGTCAATTTAATACAGCTTCAGTATTCTTTGACCATAAAAAAAAACTTGTAATTATAGGTTCATATTTAATAGTAATGAAATATAAATTTTAATGAAGAAAAAATCATAAAAACAGGAAAATTAAAGAGGCAATTTTGATTGATAAATATAAGGATGATGTTATTAATAGGGCAAGTTGCAAATATGACAATACACTGCTTATGGAAATATATATATCATTAAGTTTAAAAAATTTCAAATTCAGTTAAAGCTGAGGAGGATTATCATGTAATCGAAAGTGATACAAAAGAATTTAAACTATAATATTGCATTTACCATTAATATATATATATATATATATATATATATATATATATATATATATATATATATATATATATATATATATATAATATTATTTATATATATATAAGTATCCAAATTTGTGAGAGACCAACCTCAGTATTAAGTATTATGTACAATACTAATAATATGTTGGAAGGGCCTAATATTTGTTTGTCCAATGTGATGAATGTGATTAAGGCAGTAAATGCAAGGTCAGATGCTAATTCTGCAAAGATAGATACTAGTTCTGCTGAGTTGAAAGCAGTAAATGTAAAAATAAATACTAGTCCTGCTGAATTTAATCTTAAATTATGTGCCAATTCTGTAAACATGGATGTCAAGTTTGACAATTTTTGAAAGAATTTTAGGATTCTTGAAACTAGATTGTAAAAAATTTGAAAACAGAAATAGATAGTAAATGTTAAGAATTAGGGACGAAATACATTACAGGACTAAAAGAGATTAGAATTGAAACCATAACATTCAGAATACAAAGTAAGATATTCAGTCAGGTTATTCATAAGTTATTTGTATAGATATATAAGTGGGATATTAATCAAAGTCTCAAAGATAAAAAATGTTAAATTTGAGTTCGATGGAACCCAAAATAAAACAGATAATGATAAATCTTATCTATATAGAGATCTATCTTATTTAGATATTTGGAAAATTAGTGGTGTCTCTGTAGAAGTAAAAAATTTCAAGTCACAGTGGTTTTATTATCAGGAGGTACATGATTACAAATATAGGAAATTAGGTACCAGAGAGAGGTTTGAAATAACTGAAGACCCAAGAATAATAACTGAAATTAAGTTTTATGGGAATGTATGGACAAGTTTTGGAAAAGTTTTATTTTGAAGAGTGTACCATGATGAATTTACAGTGTGTTGACAGGTTTTATTTAAATGATAAACATGAATTATGATTTTAGTTTTGATAGAAGAAATTTTAAGGCCAGTGAAAAATTTAGGGTTATTACATGCATACACTTTCATCAAGAGTTTGTGAGGAATACAAATTGTAAGGATATAAGTAGGAGGGATTGCTATATCAAGATTTATGACCATGATGAGTTATGTAAAAAGCAAGGTATTATAAAGAGATTTAGCTCTTCACATTCTGTAGCTAATGATGGAGGATGTTCACATGGTGTTTAATTTATAGGAGTATAAATTTCCTAGGTATAATTTATCAAAATACATTAAAATGTGTAGGTAGATGTGATTACAGTGAAGAATATTTGTCTCATGGTTGAGGAGGCAGTAGGGATTTGGGTTGATATAAAGAATCTGTGTTTTATATGAATTAGGGAAGGAATGTGTTGCTAGGAACTAATGTCATTTATCTGATCCTAATATCTGTTTTATAAATATCTTGGTAAGAGTAAAATTTGAAGTGGCATTCATTATATTGATAGCCTTTATTACTTTCAAAATTTACCTGCTAATATATAATATTGTAACTAATGGAAAAGAATCTTATAATTCTGAAGGGTAGATACCTATTGCACCATTCTGAATTTAAAGGATAGAATTCAGTCAATTTTGTTTATTGTTCTACACAAGCTGATAAAAATAAAATTTGTCTGTACATAAGTTTAGTTAAAATAGAATAGCTAAATATGTTAACACATGCAATGTTATTATAATCTAATATATATATATATATATATATATATATATATATATATATATATATATATATATATATATATATATTCCATTCTTGCTATTAAAAGGTGTGAAAGTTGCCTTGACAGCTGTGAAAAATATTGATTACTATATTTTACTGTGAATGTTTAGGTGATTACTGGTTGGAACTTAATTATATATATATATATATATATGAAAAACAAAAAAACACAAGTTAAAAAACTTGCTAACGCTTGTATTTATGATAACATATGGTGTTCTACCAAAAACACCGTCAAGCGTAGTTTTCTGTTTACATAAACGTCAGAGCGAGTATTCACTATCTCTAACTTTAATTCCACTTTCAGATCATGATTTCAAGCTATTTTCTATCGTCAGTGAAAGACAGGAATAAGAAACTAGATCTAAACACAAACTCTGAGCATTTATGAAACAGTTTCTATTCAGCTTGCAAGCATGAATCTCTTAGACACATTAATGTCTTCAAACTCAGCATAGCAAGCCAGATAGCTACATGGGTCTGATCTCAGTTCAGCATCACCACATAGTAGAAGCCTCTGCAATGTATATCATTGCAAGAAAGACCTCAAAGGTACATTTATAAAAAACAAAAAAACACAAGTTAAAAAACTTGCCAACGCTTGTATTTATGATAACAGATGGCGTTCTACCAAAAACACCGTCAAGCGTAGTTTTCTGTTTACATAAATGTCAGAGCAAGTATTCACTATCTCTAACTTTAATTCCACTTTCAGATCATGATTTCAAGCTATTTGCTATCATCAGTGAAAGACAGGAATAAAAAACTAGATCTAAACACAAACTCTGAGCATTTATGAAACAGTTTCTATTCAGCTTGCAAGCATGAATCTCTTAGACACATTAATGTCTTCAAACTTAGCATAGCAAGCCAGATAGCTACATGGGTCTGATCTCAGTTCAGCATCACCACATAGTAGAAGCCTCTGCAATATACATCGTTGCAAGAAAGACCTCAAAGGTACATTTATGAAAAACAAAAAAACACAAGTTAAAAAACTTGCTAACACTTGTATTTATGATAACAGATGGTGTTCTACCAAAAACACTGAACTTGCAACCAAAGATTTTTCTTCACCTGAACTATATACCTTTTCCACATCCCTTTCCCTTTTCATATGTATCCTTCCCCTTCTCACCATGTTGTTCCTGAATTTCATTTTATTATGTAATCATTTTTTTTTGTAAACCTTTTTTTAAACTGTATTTGTATCTGTTTTTCTTTGATGAACAAACTTTTTTCAGTGAGAAAAAAAACTTACTTGTTGGAATGAGAGTTTTAATCTTGTAAATTAATATTCTTTGTTATAGATTATTTCTTGTTATTATTCATTGACTTAAATTTTGTTTTAATCTTGTAAATATTCTTTGCTATAGATTATTTCTTGTTATTATTCATTGACTTAAATTTTGTTTTAAAGTTTAATAAGGAGGGGGGTGTAGTAGTTAGCCCTCATTGTGAATTAAAAAACAAAAAAAAAGATATACATGATCTTTAAAAGAATAATAAACTTGTCAAGCATTGGTGGCCTAGTGGTTGGCATAGCTGCCTTCCTAGCAGCTGGCCCAGTTTTGGTTCCCTGTCAACACTTTGACATATAAAATAAAAAAAACAAAAAACTTTATCATTTTATTCATACGCAGTTGCAGTCAAAAAACTAACTTTAAAAACAAAAATCAGTTGTCTATTTATTTCCATAAAGTTTTTTTTTTTTTTTTGTTTTAAACAGTTTTTTTTAATGTTGTTGAAATTAAAATCTTTTATTAACATTTAAGTGAATAAGTTATTTTAAATAAAAAAAATAAAGATGATTGAAATGTTATAGACAATTATTTTAATTTTAGTATTTGTCAAAGAATATATGTGTGTTGATATGTATTTAAAAGGACAAGGGAAGTATAAGATTTTAAATTTAATAAAATTATATAAAAGTTAATTATTTAAGTAACATTTTTATTATTTTTTGTTAATATTAAAGTTATTTTTAGAACTAGTTGAAGCCAAATCATTTGAAAGGCAATGTTCAATGTGTGTGTTTGTGGGTATGCAAATGGGCAATGAAAAATTTTAGCTTTGCATGGTTGCTAGAAGGTAATCTTTGGGGATAACCGGCATAATTCAGACATTGTTAATTTGATGGAATGGGGTGTTGTTTACTCTTAAAAAATATATTGGTAAGAAACTTTCGATTTAATTAAATCATTTTGTGTTGCTAGAGCATGTTTTAAAAAAAATGGCAATATCATAAAGTTATTAGCCATTGTAGTAAGCAACATAAAGATAGTCCGACAGGCTTGTGAAGTCTCCATTTCAGTTGTCTATGTTACAGTTGAGTTTACATCAGAGCATAATATTAAAATAAAACAAAAATCTAAAATAAAATGAAAGTGTATCTAACAAAAAACAGAAAAAAACTTTTCTAAACCTAAACATTGAAGAAGTTACATTTTAAATATACACAGAATGAGAATGTCATTTACTGCCTGGACTGATTAATGGTGTTCAACATTTCTAAGAATTCTTAATATTTTATGTCCACCTGTAACACTCTTCAAAACAAGTTGTGCAAACATGGCTTTTATCTAGAACTTTTAAAAATTAATGATAATTAACTTTTTTTTTTTTTTGGTAATCTTTGCTTTATTAGTTCATCAAGAATTATCACCCAGAAAGCCTTCTGAAAATCAGATTAAAAATAAACTTTTAATTTAGGACTTTTAAATATAAAAAAAAAACAATTAAAGATATTATTTGCATTAATAGAAATTTTATTATGAATAGCTGTTATGCATTTTTTTTCTCTTAGCTCCCCTAAAAGAACGATCTTACAAAACAACAAAGTTAATATTTAAAAACACTTTTTTTTATTTCATATTTATATGTATGTTTGCAAACATTTTATATAACTATTTTTGGTGTGAATGATTATACTTATTAAGGGTTATATAAAGATTATTAAATTTTAAATTGTACTTTATGCAAAAAATTGAACCTTAGTATTATTAGAAAAGAATTAGACAGCTGAGCACTTTCAGAGAACTTTAGTCTTCATATTCATAGCCTATTTTGGGAGTGTCAGCTTGCATTGAGGTTTTAAGCGAAGTTTAGTAGTAATTTATGGAAAATGTAAAGTTTTCTTTCTCTGAAAGTGCTCAGCCATATAATTATTTTCTAATAATACTAAGCTTCACTTTTTTTTTTGCACTATAAATTCATCTATACTCCTTCAACACTTTAAGCAAATAACTTTATTTATATATTTTACAGTTTCGACTGTACTAGCAGTCTTCATCAGAACTACAACATAAAAAATTAGACAAATATTATATCAATACAACCAAAATTATTATTCTTCATATTTCCATATAAAAGTAAAATAAAACAAAATAATATAAAGCAAAAACAACTCAATCCAAACCCTTTCAACCAAAAACCTCCCAAATCTTTCAAAAACCCAACACATAAAAATTAAACTACAAAAAATATAATATTAAAATATATATATAATAATAATAACAAACTAATAATAAAAAATAACAATAAAAATAAAAAATAACAATAAAAATAAAAAATAACAAAACATTTTAAAATCATTTTTAAATTATTCTTCAAATTGACAAACAAATAAATGTATTAAAACAATTCAAATTTTATCATCAAACCATTAAAAACAAAACCCTTAAAACCCATTAAACCAATAATCTAAAATTTAATATCAAAAATTATCATTTTTATCATAACTAATTACATATATAAGACCAAAAACCCAAATACCCAAAAAACAAAAATTAAAATTAAAATTAAAAAATAAACTTAAAAATAAAAAATTAAAAATTAAAAAATTAAAAAATAAAAAAATAAAAAATTAAAAATAAAAATATTAAAAATCAAAAAATTAAAAATCAAAAAATTAAAAATCAAAAAACAAAAAACAAAATATTAAAAATCAATAAACAAAATATTAAAAATCATATACCAATATTCTAATAAAATCAAAAAACAAAATATTAAAACTCAAAAACCAATATACTAAAATAATTTCCCCCCTTTTTTTATATACACTCCCATTTCCACACTACTTACTTCATTCTACACCTTCATACCTTCCCCTTAATTCCCTTCCTCATATATATCCTAATACTCCCTACCATTTTTTCCTATTTAACTACCATCTTACAATATTTAATATCAATACAAACTTAACTATGTTACCTTAACATTCCTTCTACCTTCACCTTTCCACCATCTTTTTTTATTAACCACTTCCCAACTTCCTCTCTTTTCCCATCAACTAACTCCCCCTATTAACCACTTCTACTACTAAATTACTTTAACTTTTAATTCTTTATTAACCACTTCTCAACTTCCTTCTCTTTCCCCATCACCTAGCTCCCTCTATTACCCACTTCTATTATTTAATTACCCCAAACTTTAATTCTTTACCCTATCAACCTTTATATTTCCCTTCACTTATTCTAAACTTTCTTACTATTTAATTTCACACTACCAAAGTCCTTATCCCTTTCTCTCTATTAATACTAGGCCTTATCCTCTCAATTAACAATGACTCTCTTATCTTCCTGTCCCTTCTACTATTTGCAAAACTAATCATTTTTATACTTTCCTTCTCCAAATCATGCCCTGTCTCCATCATATGCACAAATACTGGTGAACTTTTTTTATATCTATGCTGCCTTAACCTTGTATATATAGAGTTCTTTGTCTCACCCACATAGTTATTTCTAACCCCCTTATCCCTACACTTCTTACACTCTATCATATAAACCCCATTAACATAATTCCTTTCTTCATCTATATATTTATTATCCAAAACCTTCATCAAATTTTTTCTCTTCTTATTGACTATTCTGTATCCCACATCATTTCTATATTTTACATTAAGCTTTTCAATTATACCATTAATCTCCCTAACTATTATATAATCATGTACCCTTATTCCTATATATTTGTTTTTCCTACCCCTTTCAATTACTCTTCTCTCATTCTCTCCTTTCTTTCTACATTTCCTTTCTACACTTTCAATACTCCTCTTTATTATCTTTTCTGGATAATCACTATCCCTAAACTCCTTAAATATCATATTTATTTCCTTTTCATAATCCTCTCTATCTTCACAATAATTATGTGCTCTAAACACTCTTGATGTTATAGCATTAATTTTAAATTGCTGATCTACATCAGACTCCCAATCCACTATAGTACCCTTCTCCATCTTTCTAAACACCCCTGTCTTCACTCTACACTTCCCTCCACTATACTGTTTTTTCATCATTACATCCAAATACACCAATTCACCATTCTTTTCCCATTCCATTGTAAACTTTAACTTCTTATCCAACTTATTAACCTTATCATAATACTTTTTTATTTGTCTTTCAGTCTTATTAAATATCAATAAGAAATCGTCTACATATCTCTTAATTAAAATTGGTGCATTTTCCTCCTTCACCATAGCTTCTTCCATCTCTTGCATATAAATATCACTTAACACTCCACTTAATGCCCCTCCTATCAATAACCCTTCTTTCTCCCATTAAACTGAAAAGTAATATCCCTACAACACAAACTCATTAAATTCTCCAACACTTCTATTGGCATTTCTACCTCTTTCTCTCTATCCCTCCTATACTTGTCCACTGCCAACCCTATTGCCTTCTTCACATCTATATTTGTATACATAGACACCACATCCATTTTCACCATGATCAACCTATACTTCTCATATTTTTCCACCCGTTCCCTAATTTCCTCCACCAACTGCCTATTATTCTTTATGAAAGCCACACTCTCCCTATTCACATACTTCCTAAACATCTTTCCCAGCCATTTTGATACCCTATCATAATACGACCCTGTACCATTAATCACTGGTCTCAATGGCACCCCCTCTTTAAATTGCATAAAGTGCAATTTAAAACTTACCACTCAAAGGTGAAGTAAAAAACAAGTATTTTATTTCAATGATTATTAAAGTTTATTATTATTATTATTATTATTATTATTATTATTATTATTATTATTATTATTATTATTATTATTATTATTATTATTATTATTATTATTATTATTATTATTATTATTATTATTATTATTATTATTATTATTATTATTATTATTATTATTATTATTATTATTATTATTATTATTATTATTATTATTATTATAAAATTTAAGTCCTATAAATACATTGTTCCAGTGTAAAATGAATTGTATTGATATATAGTAAGTCATTAAGGATACAAGTATTGCAAGTAAGGTGTTGATAAACTTAGTTTGTTAGGTGAATAATTTGAATGGTGATCTTCTTGTACTTTCTTCTTAGGACAAAGTTGTTTTGTCAGAGGGTTGTGAATTCCTCTCATTGTATAGCTATATTTGTTATGAAAAAGATGATAAATTCTTCTTATTACAGGTTAAAAGAGTATGTGCACAAATATATGTAATAATATATTTGCTTTACTTTTGCTACTTATTAAATAAGTCATTACTTGTGATCCTAAGTTAGTTTGTTTAGAAGCTTCCTATATTATATTTGTACCAGTAGGTAAATTTGATGTATTATTAAAAAGAACTTTTACTTACAAAAACATATAAAAATTATATCCCAAACTAGTTATTTATTTTATTAGTAGATAATTATAATATTCTTTTATATAACCCTGGTTAAGATTTTTTCCCCAGCTTATAGAAAACATTGCTGAATATAAAAAGCACCATTTCACTTTGGATATTTTTTTTATTCTTTATAGTTTTACAAGCTGTATTAACTTCATAAATATGCTTATTATTTATTAATGATAATATGAAATCATTTTAATAGCAATACAAGATGTATATATTTTTTATTAAATATGGCTTTCCTGTATTTTTTTATAAAGTAAACACATATCATTAATATAGAATCACATGTCTTAGATTTGCTATGACATTTTGATTTTTACCCCGAGCTATTAAATATACATACACTAATATTTTTTTTTGTTTTGCCATATTAAATTGTTATTAGATATTATAACAGTGGCATATCACATGATCACCATTTCTTATGCTTGCTCATAACTGTTATTAAAACAGGCAAAACTTTCCATACAGTAGTGCAACTCAATGCAAGCCAGAATAATCAATGGATGTCAGAAGACTTGTGCATAAAATCCCTATCTAGTGGCTACTCATCCAATATCCCCAGACTAGTTTTGGTTTGTGACCTTCGTCAGTGAGGAGAATTGGATGAGTAGATACTAGATAGGGATTTTATGTGCAAACCTTCTGGCACATTGATTACTCTGGTTTGCATTGAATGACACTATTGTATGGAGAGTTTTGCCTGTTTTAACATTGAAATAAAAATGAAAATGTGATATTTACAATAAAAGAAACTTTAGGATTATTTATTTACTTATTCAAAATATATTTCAAGATCAATAAAATGCCCCTTTGATTTTAATGTATGTTTGTTTGAAATAAGCACATATGTAATAGATGAGTCTTAGATATAAATGCATTTTATCTTTTATAAGTTTAAGTACCCAGAAGTGAGGAATCTGTTATTATTAATCTATTATTTATAGTTATAATTTTTGGCATGATCAGTTTGCAGGGAATATTAAGTAAAATCGCCAGCTTCACTTTCCTATTATTTTTATAATTGTGGTAAAGCTTTGCCACCAAAATTTATGGAATATTTGAGGAGTCAGAATCCTGCATTATTTACTTTTACAATATATATAATGTTAATTAGTTTTTAAATATTATATATTGTTATAATAATGAATCATTTTTAGAATGATTATCAGTTTTTAGTTAATTGGAATTTATCATGGTTAACATTATTGTTTTTATTATCTGATTCAGAATATTTATTATTTTTCTGCAAAACAAATTACTGACATAATTTTTCCAAAACCCAGAATATTAAAACCAAACAATATCGTTATCCAAGAGTATATACATAAATCTAATTTGTGTTAAAAGAAATAAATAGTTTCAATGCACTAGATTAACAATATCAGTTATAGTTCAATCATATTTTGTTTTATTTTTACAGTCAGCACATTGAACTATCCTAATCCTCTTAGATTAATTACTTTCCTATAATCGATACTCTAAGCTGGATTGCCTTTTCATCTGAAAAAAAAATATCCTAATTCTGTTAATGCATTAAAAAATTGCTTGAATTTAAACCCAGGCATAGAAGACAACTCTCTAATGAAATAAATTAAAATGCTATAATTTTAATAATATGATTGCAAACTAACCATCCAACACTTTAATTATTGACCCAAATACTTATAACATTTTTTTGGACATATGTATTTCTAGATATTGAATAATAATATAATTTATAGTAATAATTACCTATAACGATGTTTCTAAGGTACTCATAAATAATAATAACAATGATAATTTTTTCATATATATTTAGTATATTGTGTTTTGGTTCAAATTAAAAATCTTTTTTTTATCTTTTTATTTAAATAAAAATGACTAAAATTCTCATATCTTATAGACATATAAAAAACTTATCAGAAGAAATTAGATTCCAAATTTGTTTGAAATAAAAATAAGCTGAAAAGTTTTTACACTAGATGCACTGATAGTATAGAAAAATAGAATGACCTTAATTGTGCCAAAACAGTGAATTCAAAGTAAAATCAATGTTATATACAATTCTTTCAATCGAACTGAAGCTAAAAATAAAAAGAAAACGTTAATCTAATAGCTTTTGTGGCGAACCAAATGCAATTCCAAGATTTTTTTTGAGATAAAAAGAATACAGTAGTTAAAATGAAGTTGTCTGTGAAAAGAAAGGGTTCATTAACATTTATTTATAGCAAGAAAAATAAAATTATTCTACTGCGCATTTCTTTATAGAAAGAAATGCAGTTTAAATATGTTTTTATTGTTTGCTTGCTTGTGTTTATTAAAAATAATAATTAGACAATAATATTTTAAACATAACTTTTAATCTTTTCTTAAAATATATTTTATCAAAATATTGTTTCCTATACATTTATATTTTTATAACTACAATCAATGATCTATATATAAATGGCCTTTATCGACTCTGAATTAGGAATATTTGCTGCATATATGGTTATGGACGTACAATATATCACGGTTGTCATATTTAATAAGATTTCAACAAGTTTCAAAACTATATTTTATATAACTAGAAATATAATTTACTTTTTGTCTTCATATAAGTTATAGACTGCAATGTCAAATAATGGATGGACAATTACAAATCTAAGAAGTTAATGAAACATAAAAAATTAGTTACTTTTCCTAATTTCTTGGTGAATATATGACATTACTCAGTTACTTGTCATTGTCTGCACATAAATAATTCAGATTGAAATAAAAAGAGAAGTTTTTTTTTGCCAATATACATAACACAGCATTAACAAACATTGTCAAGAATTGGCAGAATATGGTATATATATATATATATATATATATATATACCATATATATATATATATATATATATATATATATATATATATATTTGTGTGTGTGTGTGCATGCGTCTATAATTGCTATTTTTATTTAAAATTCATAAAAAAATGATTTCCATTACTAGAAATTATTTTTTGCCAACTATTATATTTATGATGATTAATTGCATTTTGAAATATAATAATCCACACTAATTCTTATTATAAGTTATATGATTGATAAAAGCTGGTGTGTAGAAGCTGAAAGCTTGCACCAGTAAGTTAGTTTTACAAATGTGTATATATATATAATAACATTACTAATATGTAAATTAATTTTATATTTATTCTATAGCTGCATATTTTCAATTATATTATTAAATCTGTTTGCAAATATTGTACTATTTATTATTATATGCAGACAGTTGCCAGGACTGATAATGGTAACAAAAACATTAATAGAGCTTAAAGATTTTAAAAATTAAATGAATAACACATTGCTAAAAACAACTAAGAATTGTGACTGGTTGTAAAAGTGACAAAATTTTGTTTATCTTAACAATGTTTTTTTATTTTGTTTTGATATTATGACCTGAATACAAATTATCTTAAAAACAAATATACAATCTAAAAATTTTTATTGATTGTTTTCAAATAGTGTACACAAAGTATTATAACTTTTATGACCATTGAAAACTATTAATCCCTCTTGACAAACATCCATGGATCAACACTCACACTTTCAAGTTGATTGGAAACCATCAATTGTTGAGCTATATTTACTGTTTTCACACTTATTTTAAAGGTTATAAAAAGTCCCATAAGATGCTGTCCTCTCTAGAATTATTTTACAAGTAAAAAAATCAATAAAGGTGACATTGTGATTGGTTGTTGCTAATAGAGGACAAAGGAGACAACTTGCCAATAATTTTCACCACTCATACTTCTGTTTTGACTTTGAAAATGAAAAATTAATGTCTTAGAATAATTTTTTATTATTTTTCATACATATTATAAATTATTTTAATAAAATATGCTCAAAATATAGTTATTTTAAAAAATAGTGAGATTTTAGTAAAAAAATGTATACTTTTACATGAACGTAAATTGAAATTGAAGCCAGCTCTATCAACAATTTTCATACCTGTCAATAATTTTCATCACCCCAAGCTTTTTATTTCATTTTCAATCAGAAATGAATAATTTAGAATATTTTTCTGGCATTCATTTACATATTATAATGTATATTGGTAAAATATGTGAAAATATAAATTATTTTAGAAAAATAGTAAGATTTTAGTAAAAAAGTCTTTACTTTTAGAGGAACATAAATTGAGAAAGAATATCAGTGATGTACTCAAAATTTTCTGATAGGTTAGAAAACATTTTTTTAAAGATCTCCACTATAAAATATTCTTATAATTATAAATAGGAATTTATTTTTGAAAAAACTTTCGTTCACTTTCATAATCTAACAAATTATTAATATACTTTTTACAAATGTAACTAAAATAAATATAATATTAAAAGATGAATATATTTTTTATGGCTGAGTTAGTTAATTGACAAATCAAATGTTGTAAAACTTTAATTTACTTGGCCAATGAAATTTAAAAAAACTGTTTCAATTTAAAGGTTAAAAAGAAGTTTTTTTCTGTGAAAATTTTGAAATTAAGGAACAAAAAATCTAAATACATTACTAAAATAGTTCATAAACTAGATTCTCAAAGGATCATTGAAATGATCACTTTTATGTACAAATAGATTGGCATTGTTTATATACAGGGTTGTTTAAATGACTGTTTGATAGTCTAGTTTGTGATTTATAAGTATTGTAATCAATCTTGTTTGTTTCACAAATAGGCATATATTATTTGATAAGTCATAAAATAATTTACTTACACATTAAAATTATTATAATTATTAGATGACATATATTTCAACATAAGATTTTTATTATATGTAAATTATCATTTCAAAATTTAATAAACTTAAATTATCAAATAGTCATTCCATTTATAATAAGTTAACTAAAGTTAACTTTTGCATGCTTCTTTGATAATTTCAATTTAAATAGGTCAATATTTTGTTAATGCAGCTAAAATTATTTCCATTTTTTAATGTAATCATCTTTTAAAAGTCCCTTTACTTTATTTATCCTCTGAATATATGGACTAGCTAGAAATAATGCTAAATGATATTCTATACTGATGTAATATCTATTATACATATGCATTTAAAAATTTATTTATTTGTTCATTTCTTACTTAATAACTCAACAAAAATGCCTCCAATCTTGATGAATCTTGCCCAATTTTGTTGTCTTTTTAATATAGGCTATAATTTTTTGCATTAAGAAATTGTAAATTTACAATTTCTAAGAACAAAATCATGGATACATATTTTTTAAAGTTTGGTTTAGTATGACCTCTAGAGAATTTTTTATCACTAAAAAGTATTTTTTCTAGAAATTTGAAAATTATTAATATATGGTTTCTCTGAGGGTAAAGTGTGTATGTTAGAACAACTGGGGAAGTGGTTGTAAAATTATTAAATAACAAACATTGAAATTTACATATATAAGGCTAATAAAAATGTATTTGAAGAATTATTTAAAATATGATAGTGGATTGATTGTTAATTTATTATGCACACTGCTATGATTTAAAAACAAAATAGAAACATTGTGTCTGAGGGATTATCAACATCATCAGTAATACATGTTATAGTATAATTTAAATATTTCAAAAAAGGTTAAAGGATTTTTAATCAATAATTAGAATAAATATTAGATCTCTGAAACAAATAAGTTAGGTATATTTAAACAAAAGACAACATTTTTGTACATTATCTACTGTAATCTTTTATTTTTTATCATTTATTCTTTCAATTTTATATATATTTGGAAAAAATGTTGATAGGCTATGGACTTTTTGCTTAATGGTACTTAATTGTTTTTAAAAATTTGGTATTTTTTTACTAATGAGAGCAAAGTCATAAGGACAATTTATAGTTTATAATTTAAAGTATTCATATATTTATGATTTATGCTAGTAAAAAATTCCCTTCTAATTATCCACCCAATTCGTTACTAAATACATTCATCCATTTATTGCTGATAATAAGCATTCAATGACTTATTATTTTCTATTCATATACACTCTCTGATAAGCTAACTTATAAAAAAATCTAGATCAACATTTATATAGTTTGCTTGCTATATTTATTTTTCCTTTTACATGCATGCTGCATGCGATTGCAATTTTTCTTTATTTTCATTGCTTAAATAATGGTGTGATTATTAAGTAGTAGAGTGATATATAATTGCTAAATTAATATCTGGTAATTAATGAATATACTCACAGAAAAATTAGGTTTTTTTAATATTTAGTTTTAATACTGCCTATCATGATTTTCATATTCATAAAACTGTAATATGCTGAGAACAAAAATATTGTTAGTCAATAGCTAATCCATCCATAGCCATGCGTTGGATCTTACATTTAATAAGTCTTTAAAATAAGGAAACATTTTAAATAGATTAAAATTTTTAAATTTGTGATTTGTTTTGATTAATTAGCCATACAGAATTGATAACTAATAATCTATTGTAATATTTTTTATCAAAAATAATCATTAACAAATAGTCAACTTTGCATCTGGAAATTGTTTCAATGATGCAACTGCTCTATATAGTTTGTTATAGTGGCAAAATCTGGAACTCAAGATCTATAAATTGGGGCTTAGATTTATCATTCTTAATATTTTTATAAAATCTAGAGCAATAATATATTTAATTAGTTAATTTTAATAGGGCAATTTATATACTTTTAACCATATTAAAAGACGTTCTGAAAAAAATGATTATACAGAAAGTAGATTATTGGTTTTTATGTTGAATTTGGGAAAAAATAAGGGAGACTTAGATATAAAGGCCATAGTGTTGACAAAGATTATGGTGTGAAAATGGGATGGAGCAGAATATGGGAAAACTTAAACGGGGAAATGTAAAATAAAGTAGCTAACAGATTTTTCTGGGCATAATTGCTGAGAGATTTTTTTCATTTAAGGAGAAGCTACAGTACATCACATCACAACACATCAATGAAAAATTTATTTAACATGATCAAAGATGGATGAGGATGGTTTGCACCAATTAAATTCAGGAAGAAACAAGAAATCTTAAATATTGTTCAGACAATTGAGAAATAAAAGTACTAAGACAAACATCAGCCAAATTAAGCTTAATCAATTTGAAAATTTTATTAACAGTAATATATAAGTTTAATGTATAGATTGGCACACAATAAATATGGTTACAAATAAATTTTCAAACCAAGTTCTTAATACATGCTCTGATAAAATTTAAAGCAGCATGCACGTAAAAGGAAAAATAAATCTAGCAAGCAAACTATATAAATGTTGACCTAGATTTTTTATAAGTTAGCTTATCAGAGAGTGCATATGAATAGAAAATAATAAGTCATTAAATGCTTTAGCAGAAAGAGGTTTTCTTTCACTATAATTTATAAAAGAAAATTAATATTATCTTCCGGCTGGCAATTTATAAAAGAACAACAATCCTAGTTTCCTGATTCAGAGATATATGAAAAATATATGGTCTTGCAGAAAACCAATAAAATGGCACCAGTGAGAATTTCTCACCTCGAAACAAGGCATCATGACAAGAACATCATATTGTCAATAAGATAACCCTTCGATATACTACATTTAAAGCAATTTGAGGCTGATTTACATGCAAGTCAAAAGAAAAATATGATTATAATCTTACAAAATGTAGAAAATAAGAAATCTCTAATTACAGAAAACCAGGACAATAAACATAATAAACAACCAGCCAAAAGATTTTGTAGTTTGTAAAAAGTACAACCACAGTAATTTAAATCAATTATTGAATAATAAAATAAATACAAGTAAGCAAATTATAATTATGCAAGACTACTAAAGCAGTTAGAAAAAGTTAGACATATAAATAGAGATATATTAATCATATAAAAATATAAACTCATCATACACTCTCTGATAAAAAAATTGAAAGCAAACTTGGAATCTTAAAACTAAGATTCCTTGACACACTATAACATACAATGCAAAACAAATAAGTTAATAAGTAGGAGATTAAATAATTATTAAGTCTACAGATTTATTTTTAGTTTGAGTGGAGATTTAACTAAAGAATATACCCTGAAAAAATAAAATAAAATATTTACCTTAAGGTAAAGCAATGTTTGTGTAGTTTCCAAGAGTGCTTACTTTTATTTAAGTTCATATTTTAGGTGTTCCATCTTTTTACAGCAGTAAGTGTAGAGGCACATTGGGAATCTAGTTTATTCTAGACTTTAATAGCATGACTGAAGAACAGCTGGAAGTTAGGGATTCATCCTTTGGTTAAGTTAGCACAGCATATTGGAGGTCAAAATACATATGATCTTGAGTTTTGTCATCATGAAGAAACAAAATCTTTTAACAACTCCAAATTTTTACAAGAATTTAAATGTACAAGCTTCTAATAATACGGTATGAATCTCAGCAGGCTATAATCAAAGTGTGAAAATGAATACAGAATCTCTCACTATAGAAGCATCTTGATCTAGTCAAGAATAATCTCTGAAATTTTTGGGTGTTATTTATAACCATGTTCAATTTCCTGCATAAACTTTCTTATTTTTAAATTGTATGATTTACAGCATGGCAAATCTCAATCTCTCACTCAAACTAATTAGGAATTCTAATCAGGGATTATTTTAAACAAAAACAACAACACAAAATTAAATCTCTACTTTTAGAATTAACTTAGAAGTGATTAAAATAAAAGAGTCAGGGATGTAATTAACAAGTTTGCTTGTTTTTAATGAAATAAATCAAAAACAAGTGGAAAGAAAACTATTTTAAAATTGATTTTATAATATATATATATATATATATATATTATAAAATCAATTATATTTATAGTATATATATATATATATATATATATATATATATATATATATATATTCTAAACATAAACGAGTATGTGTTTTAATACAAATACTCTTATAAATATTTTTTAAAATAGCTTTATAGATTTAAATTTAATGAAACCAATAGTTAGTTTTATATTTTTAGTGAAGTGACTTTTGAGATGGATGCTATCAGATTCAATTGTTTCAATCTGTAATAAAAAAAATAAAAATAAAAACATTCCTATGCCTTTTTTAAGCCTATAAACATGTTAAAACTCCCCTTAAAAATTTGGCCAAATGTTTGCCTTGTACTCACCAAGTTAAAAAAAAAACCAATAATTCATTTTAAATATTTCTTCATTCTCATAATCTGTGTAACAAATCCTGATTTTTTTTTAGAAAGACAAAAGAAAATGACTGGGTACTTTAAATCTAAATTTGGTCATGTAGTTTCCTCTTACAGAACATTTGATTGCCTTGGTGGTCTACCCTAATAAACATGTCTGTAGGTTCTTTGACTATGTTGCCATAGTCTATCTGAGTTAAAAATTTGGCCATCTTTTCAACTGACTGACTACTATTACTCATTATAATTTTCTTTACAGTGGGTGACATATTATGATGGATGGTCCCTATTATCTGATCATCCAACTGAGGGAACATGGTCAGAGACCTCAATTTTTCCACCTGCCTAAAGAAAAACTGTGCATGTGTTTCACCATGTTTAACATGATACCACTCTTGGGATATCTTATAAAGTATTCCTTCTTCTCAGGCTTTACTCAGGAATGTCCTCAGAATGGCATGTTGGTAATCCTCAAATGTATGGGATTTAGTATACAACATGTGCCACCAATCCAAGGCTGTTCTCTGTAGATGGCTACTGGTGAGAGTAACTTTATCATCATTGGACCAGTCGTAGTGGCAAAACAAGCTATAAAGACTTTCCAGATGACTTAAGACACTTTCTCCCACCTCTGCCTTGGATGTTTCAATGAAAAATTGTTTTTCCCAGAATCTGCTGGAGGTTTTCTCATGCCTTTTTCTTCCTGACTTTTTATACTTGTTTTCTACCTCAACTAGCCTGTATTCAAATCCTTCATTCATATCCAGACACATTTGTTGAACTTCAGCTTTCAAATTATCTTTACTTTCTACTCTATTCAGAAATGCTCTCTCTAGCTTTTCTTCCACAAGTGCCATTTTCAGTTCTAAGTTAGCAGATCTAACACTATCTTGCTCTAACTCATTTTTAATTTTTTCATATTTTCTTTTATTACTTCCCCTTCCTGACTATCGTTACTTAATTCATTTTCTATAATTTTATAGCCTCCTGATTCATCTCTACTTCTCCCATTAGTAAACTCTTCACTGCCTTCATTTCTCTAATCATTTCTGCTTTGAACTCCCTAATTTTTTCCTTTATTTCTTGATGAAATTCTTTATTTTTTTTATTTATTTCTGCTTTGAACTCTGCCAGCATTGCTTGCTGACGTTGTTTAAATTCACTAATTTTTTTCTTTATTTCATGATGCATTTCCCTCATCATGTCCATCATTATATGTGTCTCAGTGTCTACCTTTTCTATAATTTGAGGGTTTTTGAATGAAACATGACTTTCTTCTAAACCAGCCTCCCTATCACTTTCTTCTTTGATTTCCATTTTTGAAATAAGCTAAAACCCCACTCTCACTTTCATTTTCACTTTTCCAAAATATAACTTTAGTTTTATTTTGTTTTTAACTTTCTTTCATTCCACAATAAATCAAAAGAACCCAAAAAAATGCTATTTAACTGTTTTTATTATTACATTAAAAAGACTTCCAAATATTTATTTACTTTACTTTTTTAACTTCAAAATTCTGTTCAACTGTTTATTGTTATTTCATGTAAAAAAGACGAACACCCTTCTACCAAACTGCTCCAACAATACATGCCATAGCTAACAAAACTGATCCCTGCCTGTTAAATCTTACCTCTTACACCTGAAAACTTTCTCAATTGTCTAAACAAAATCTCATATGGGCTTAAAACTTGAAGCCGTATGTTGGCTGTGCTAAAATTAATTAAGTATATAATTGTCAATCAATCCATCCTTGATCACAGAGAGTGCCACAGATCTCTGCACATCTGGAAAATTTATTTGCCATGATCAAAGGTGGATGAGGATGATGGTTTGTGCTGACTAGATTCAGGGAGAAATAATAAATCTTAAATATTCAGACAACTGGGAAATAAAAGTACTAAGACAAACATCAGCCATATTAAGCTTAAAGAATTTGAAAATTTTATTAACAGTAATATAAAGTTTAACATATAGATTGGCACACAATAAATATGGTTACAAATAAATTTTCAAACCAAGTTCTTAGTATACAATGTAATAAAATTTAAAGCAACACGTAAAAGGCAAAATAAATCTAGCAAGCAAACTATATAAATGTTGACCTCCTTTTTTTTATAAGTTAGTTTATCAGAGAGTGCATATGAGTAGAAAATAATAAGGCATTAAATGCTTTTGAAAAAAAAAAGTTTTCTTTCACTATAATTTATAAAAGTGAATTCATATTATCTGCCTGCTGGTGATTTATAAAAGAACAACAATCCTAGTTTCCTGATACAGAGTTATATGAAAAATATACAGTCTTGCAGGAAACTGATGAAACAGCACCAGCAAGCATTCCTTGCCCCAGAACAATGCATCAAGACAAAAATGTCATATCCCTGGTAAAACAGCCATTCGGTATACTATATTTAAAGCAGTTTAAGGCCAATTTACATGCAAGACAAAAGAAACATATGATTACAATCTTACATAGTTTAGAAAATAAAAATAAAAATCTCTAGCAACAGAAAACCCGAACAATAAACATAATAAACCACCATCCAAAAGATTTTGCTGTTTGCAAAAAGTGCAAGCACAGTAATTTAAATCAATTATTGGATAATAAAATAAGTGCAGGTAAGAATATTATAATTATGCAAGACTGCTAAAGCATTTAGAAAAAGTTAGACATTTAAACAGAGATATATTAAGCATATAAAAATATAAAATCACCTTACACTCTCCGATAAAAAAAATTGAAAGCAAATTTGAAATCTTAAAACTAAGATTCCTTGACACACTACAAAATACAATGTAAAACAAATAAATTAATAAATAGCAGGTTAAATAATTATTAAGCCTACATATTTATTTTTAGTTTAAGCAAAGATTTAACTAAAGAATATACCCTGGAAAAAATAAAAGAAAATATGTATCTTACGGTAAAGCAATGTTTGCATAGTTTCCAAGAGTGCATACTTTTATTTAAGTTCATATTTTAAGTGTTTCATCCTTTTTCAGTGGCAAGTATAGAGGCATATTGGGATCTAGTTTATTCAAGACTTTCATAGCGTGACTGAAGAACAGCTGAAAGTTAGGGATTCATCCTTTGGTTAAGTTAGCATGGCATATTGGAAGTCAAAATATGTATGATCTTGAGTTTTGGCATCATGAAGAGACAACATCTTTTAACAACTGCAAATTTTACAAGAAATTAAAAGTCTGAACTGCTAATAATATGGTATGAATCTTAGCATTCTATAATCCAAGTGTGAGAATGAATATGAAATCTCTCACTTTGGAAGCAACTTGTTCTAGCCAAGAATAATCTTTGAAATTTTGGGGTGTTATTTATACCCATGCTCAATTTCCCCGTAAACTTTCTTGTTTTCAAATTGTATGCTTTAGGACAGGACAAATCTCAATCTCCCACTCAAACTAATTAGAATTTTAACCAGAGATTATTTTAAACAAAAACAACAACACAAAATTAAATCATCACTTTTAGAATTAACTTAGAAATGATTAAAATGAAAGAGACAGAATTATAAATAACAAGTTTGCTTGTTTTTAATCAAATAAATCAAAAACAAGAGGAAAAGAAAACTATTTTAAAATCAATTTTATATATAAAAAAATAAAATGATATATTTTAAACATAAACGAGTATGTGTTTTAATACACATACTCTTATAAACAATTTTTTAAACAGCTTTATAGATTCAAATTTAATGAAACCAAAAGTTAGTTATTTTTTAGTGAAATGACTTTTGAGATGTATGCTATCTGGTTCAATGTATATTTATATATATCAATGGCTAGACTTTGTTAATTAAATAACTGAATCATACAGCTGAAGTTATTTGAATTATAATTATAATTTTAAAAATTTATTTATATTTGACATTTCAGTTATTTAAAATGAAAAAAAATTGTCAATGTTACTTGTAGTAAACTTGATAACTTTAAATTCATTCATGAAATTAATTCTTATGGTAAAGTCTAACTTAATTATTCATTTAAAAAATAAATTAATTTATTATAAATCAAGACTTTTGCTAATTTGGGTTGGATATTGTAACATATTTTAACCTTTTTTCTACCAAATGAACTTTTTTAAAATTTTGTACAATATTTTGTTTTAATGGTAATGCAATATTTCAACATTGCTCAGACTGAAGGTTTTGACAACCCAAATTTCAAAACACAATTAAAGCAGTTCACAAGTTTTGGGGCAAGCACAATATATGATGCAATTGTTTTCATTTAATTTGAGCAAAAAATTTAGGGGCATTTACAATTAATTAAAATAGAAAAAAAATGAAAACTGAAAATCTTAATGTATCTTAAGATTGTGTATATAAAACTTGCTTTATTAAACTACTATCTTAATAAAAACAAAAAATTTGTCACAGATTTTTAAACCACTACCATTAAATTGACATTTTTTAGATTTACATTTTTTTATTATTTTACATTTGAATTAGAATCATTTTTATTTATGTGAAAAATGCTATATTCAAGATTGTCCATCCTAACAGTAATGGTAGGCTGCATTTCAAACAGCATTAAAATCAGTTTGGTAAGCTTTGAGTTGTGCACAATAGATTGAGATATATTTTGAAAACTACATTTTTATTTTATTGAATGATTCTTGCATTAAAATTCATTTATAGTTAATATGCACTGAAAAAAAAAAGAACTGAAGTTTAAAGACTTTTTTTTATTTACAAAAATTTGCTTTTTTAAACCACTGTAACTTTATAAATACAATAATCTTGTAACTGAGTCTTAACACTTATGAATTTAATTTCAGATATGGGAAATATGGTAACTATGCTTAATTACTCAGTCTTTAAAATTATAAATGGATAATTTTAGATGTTAAATATTTTCATCTGAAATATCCATTAAAATATATTACAATACCTAATCTACCAATGGAGGGGTTTATTATAATAGGTAAAAAAATGAAAAGTTTGAAATATTTTGATTTTTTACACCTACAAATGTAAACTGTGCAATGCTTTGTTCTCTATATTATATATATATAGTGGCATTTAAAAAAATCCTTCTCTTGAACACCGTCAATTCTGTTTGTTTTCACTTAACTTTTAGCCTGGATAGTTGATTTTCTTTGTTGCTGTTCTATGTTAAGTGCTTTTTAATTTAATAATTAAAAATGGATATCTCCACACATTAAATACCTTTATTATTTAAGTAATACATTGTTGGAATGAAAATTTGAAAGTTATAATTGCAGTTTGAATGTTATAATTGACTACTTGTTAGTCTGCATCCAGAAGCTATTATATTTACCTGTTTAATAAGGTTTATTTAAACTTCTTTGTAACAATAATTTCACTCTCAGTGGTCATGCTGCAATCTTTAGTATCTACATAAACAGATTTCACCATATATAAAGGTGGTTATCTACTCCACATTTATTATTAAAATAAGATTACCATGACAACATATTGAGATTGTTGATGTTATTGATATTATTATTTACATACTGATTGCTAATTACAAATATGCATTTTAAATCTCTTAATCATCAGATTCTTAATTTATATATAATTAATAGTTTTAATAAAGTGAAATATATACCATCCAGATTTATATTATTTAATTTTTTTCTGATCTTGATAATTTAGTTTTTACATTATATAGTTATTGATAATCTATTGACTTAAGTATATGGACTACTTATTTATTTAATAGTGAAATTTAGTAATTAGATGCTCAAAAACTTTTGTAAAATGTTTATGTCCTTATTCAATTGCATGAGTTTATATCACAAATATAACAATTTTTTGGTAATTTTTTCTCAATTTCCAGTAAAAAATGAGTCTTAATTTCAATAGGCAGATTATTTTCTCTACTGAAAACTGCTTAAGGTTTTCAACTTAGTGTAATTTATTTTTTTTAATTTCATAATTGTTTAGTTCATGTAGATCAAATTAATTAGCAACAATTATGATTTAACCAAATAATACACTATTAAAATAAATATAAACATTTCTACAACTTCTAATTATTTGAATATAGTCTATAATGAGATCAAAGGATTTAAATTATATTTAAAGTATTAACAATAATAATCATCATAACGTTCAATGTTCTAGAGATCTCTAAGATTTTTACAGCAACATAACATGTTAATTACATTTTAATTCTACTAAGTTGAGATTTTTTATCATTATTTTTCAGCTAAAAACATATTTAGAAACTTTTGAATTTACCAGAAACATGTTGGACATATACTTTTATTTTTTGCCATCCTTTTTAATGTGATATTTAATTAGTATAATAATAAGATAAGTTTCTTTTGAATTTCAGTTTTTTTATATAAATAATTAAAAGATAATAAAAAGTTTTCAACAATAAGAATACCTTTTCTAAATAAGTAAAATACATTAATAATAGTATTGATCGCAGAATGTAAAAAAATACATATGCTTAAAACTTAAACTTACTAAAATAAAAATTCATTGTCTTACAGTGATTTAACAATTATATCAGTATTTAATTCAATGATATATAAATAGTAAATAATTAGATAATAGAAGAACTTTAGTCATGATATCATAAGAAAAAGTAAATGAATTCAAATATAATTCAATTGTAATTAAAGAGACAAATTAATGCTTTAACACATTTGAACTACTAAAGAAACATTATAAAAGACATATATCAAATTATGACTTTTAGTATTTAACAAATTTTAAGAAGTCAAAAGATGGTGAAAAAAACCCAGATAAAATTATGTATATGCAACAACTACAACTTCCATTGACCAAAAAATAAAGAAAATCTTTATATAATAATAAAAAAAAAACAATCTAAACACAATAAAGAATGTATGAGGATATAAAAGTCAATGTTAACAGAAATAAACAATTGAACTTATTTGATCTCTATAATCTAAAGTGAAGAAGAAAATGAGATAAATGCAAAAAAAAATCTATATTATACAATTAACTGGTATTTAGTTTTATTTGACAGAAAATATAATAAAAATAAACAATGATATATTTAATATTTTGTTTAATGGAAGATAATTTGAAATTGTTATTTGTTGCTTGTGGTCTTTTAAAAATATATTATTAAAACTTTTGCTAGAGAAAAATAGTTTAAGACTCGTTTTTTATTTGCAATTCATATTCATTTCTGGTCTATCTATGTGTTTCTTGTAGAGTTGCAATCAAAGAGACCTGACAGTCTTGAATATCCAAGAGAGATATCTACAAATGGTATGTATTATTGGCATAAACATTAAAAAATACGATTTATAAGGTAAAATATTTTTTTTAGAAGAGGTTAGACCAAATTATTTCAGTTTTTATTTTTTTCTGAATCTAAATAAAAATAATCGTTCTTTTATCATTTATATCTTTCAATTTAATACAATAATGTTATATTTGATAAGTGAATTTATGATGTCTTTTTTATAATGATATTTACAGTATTTACATCACCATTGCATATCTATTTTAATGGTTAATGTAATCAAAAAACCTGTCGTATTTATTTTATATGTAGAATACTTAGCATAAAGAATGCACGTTTGTTGATATGTTTAAATGTAATCCAAACTAACGCAAGGCTTAAATATACCAAAGTGTTTGGGAGATGTGATAATCCAAAGGTGAGAGCTCACATTTGAGGTTAAGGTATTATATTTACAATTGACATATATATATATGAAAAACAAAAAACACAAGTTAAAACTTGCTAACGCTTGTATTTATGACAATAGATGGCATTCTACCAAATACGCTTGACAGGGTTTTTGATAGAACGCCATCTATTGTCATATATATATATATTTCCAATACTAAACTTAATGTAATTATATTTGATAGAACGCCATCTATTATATATATATATATATATTTCCAATACTAAACTTAATGTAATTATAAAAGATTTGAACTCAGACTTTCAAGCTCCATTCAGCTATCCAATCCATCTTATACAACCAATATACATGACCACATAAACGTAAAAAAGATAAATGATCTCCAATATATGTATTTCATGCTGAAGCAGCATTTTTCAGTTGATCCAGATCATCATTTTCTACTCATAGTACAATTAGTTTTCAATTTATATTAAGGCATAAAAATTTGTTATCTTAATATATACTGAGCACTGATTGTTTACATATAAGAGAGATAGTGATATGTACTAAGTGATGAGTGCTGGTTCAGCATGAAATACATATATTGGAACTCATTTATCGTTTTCACATATATGTGGTCATGTACAACCAGTTGTATAGGGTGGATTCGATAGCTGTAGGAAGTTTGAAAGCCTGAGTTCAAGACACTTATATATACATAATTTACCTTCACGTTTTTTTTTTTTTTATTGAATTTTATCTCGTAATTTTTAGATTAACATTTAAATAAATTATTACTATGGAAAATATATTTATTAAAACTTATTAATGAAATAATTTGTATTTTATTTTCTTCTGCAGCTTTGTAATATATTTGAATTACAAATAGTTAATAGAACAAGTTAAATACAATTTATTTAAATGAGAGAAAAAATTAAAATATGTGAAAAATAAACCCCTCTTTTTTTATTAAAAAAAAAAGCAGTCACTTAATAGTATACAGATATTTACTGAAATGTTTTTCCTGCAGCTCAATTTTTAAAAAAAACAACAACCAAGTTTTTGCATTATAAATACACAATTTTAAAGTAAATATTTACTCAACGCAAATCGCCTTACTCATTTTTCTCTTTTATCATTTTCCTTTTTTTTCGTAATATTCCTGTAAGGCCCAAGCATATTAAGTTACAATTTTGATTTTCAAATATAATAAGACAAATATTTACTGTCAAACAGTTTATACGTTCGTCTACATTTTCTATCTAGATTAGTTTTCTACAGAAAATCAATGCAATGTTTATTTAAAGAATTTGTATTATTACAAAATATATAAAAGTATTTCCTTTAGCAATTACTACATTTAAATACTTTTATATAGATTAAATTAGTTTGTTCATTTTGTAATGAATTTCTATTGCACTCGAAATAAATTGTATATTCATTGTCAAACATTAATCATTTTTTTCAATATGTAAAAAGCTTTTTCGTTATTTCTATTTAAAGATAGTTTATAAAATAAAAATAATGAAAAGGCTTATATTTATTTCAATAATTTAATAGGACATTTATAGTTTTTATATTAACTTTATATTCATTTTTTTATTCTTCAATTCCAAAGTGATTTTTTCCCCCTAAATTCCCATCAATGCTTACATAAAATCTAAATGTTAATTGATATTATTTACTTAACTTTCTATTTGCCCCCCCGAACTAAAAATTTGCTATATATGGATATTTTGGCATTACTTAATTTATCACTTTTGTGTGTGCATATATTATAACATTTAGCTTTAACGGAAGCTAAATGTTAAGTCAAATTTTGTGTCAAGTCTTCTAAAAAAATATATGGTTCAATTCTGTCCTGGATAAATTTTTATTAGTGCTCCATAATGCCATAATTTTTACATAGAAAAGTTATCATAGTAGGATTTTATAGGTTGTACAGCTGTAAATTAAATTACACAGCTTAAATTATAATAGTTTTAAGCTTTAATAAATGTTTAACATACTAAAGTTTTTAATTTTTAAATAGCACTTAATTTAGATAAGAAATAATGCATTTTAAGATAATAATGCTAATCTAGTCATGAATTAATCATTTAAAATGTTTTAAAAAAGCGTGTATTAATTTTAAGAATGATAAACCAAGTTCAAACCCTACATATTGGTTTACTGGTATGTAAATTAAAGTATAATATTTTAATTAATTTTAGTCTTAACACACAATATTATATTTAAATATTTCAAATTCATTTAATTAGAAAGAGTTTAATAAAGCTAATAAGATAAAATTTTTAAAAGTAATAAATAAATGAATAAATATTATATTTATTTTAATATTATTCATTTTAAAATATTCTTAAAGGCAATTCATATTCTATTCTGAAACTTGTTTAGATTTAAGCAATAATAAATGTATTAAATCGTTTTATTTAACATAATGTAAATTTTAATTGTGTAATATTTTTATTTTAATATTTTTATCTATAATTTTTAGGTAATTATTTTATTAGCAATCAGGAAGTGTTTTTTAATTAATTTTAAAATGGTCATGACAAAGTTTGATTTATTTTAAATCGAATGTTAATTAGGTAGCTGTTTACTTGACTATTTTTCTAGTTATAAAAAAAAACAAAACAAAAATTTTCTAACTAATCAATGGAAAAGTTATAGATTAAAAAGTTAATTAATGGGTATTTTATTTGTATACATAATATAAAATCATATAATATTGAATGAAATACTAGTAAATTATCCAACTTATACTAAAAATCCCCATAACTATTACCTATTAGAAATAATTCTTTTGCATAAAAATAAATTAAGCCATAAAACATTTGCATATCACCAGGTTAACACTTCTTATAATTCATTTCAAATATTGCCCTTTTAATATCAAAAAATCTTTTCATAAGTTATATGTCCTCAGAATTCATATATTAATCATCAGAATTTCTTTAACTTTTTTTTTTAATTCTTTTTTCCATAAAATATAATTTCTGCTTACTTTCAAAGAAGATAATTTGATTTGAATTATATTTATTTAAGTTATCATCATTATTTTTATTAAGAATATTATATTTAATAAAAATATTTTTACTGATGTTAAAAATTTGAAGGTTGATGAGAACAAAAGAATATTTTTTTTATCTTTTAAAGCTTCTATTTGTGGTCTGAAAAATAATATTTATTGGGTGATATGGGGGTTTGAAAGATGGTGTTTTTTTTATTAAATAATTGAAAACAGTTTGTTGGTGGTTAAAGGTGTTTGTGTTTTTTATAATCCTCCTTTTTTTTTAAAAAATTTATTTTAAAAAATTTGTGTTTTTAAAAAAAAAATAAATTTAAAAAATTTTAATGTGGGAGTAGTATAATGTTTTTTTTGATTAAATTATTTTTGAAAAGTGATTTAAAAAAAAAAAAAATAAAAAAAAAAGGAATTAAAATTCACTTTTTAAAAAATTTTTTGAAAAAAATTGGGTTTAAAAAAAAAAAAGGGGGGTTAAATATATATATATATATATATATATATATATATATATATATATATATATATATATATATTTTTTTTTTTTTTTGGTAGGTGAACAAAATTTTATATAAATATAAGAAAAAAAAAAAAAAAAAAAAAAAAAAAAAAAAAAAAAAAAAAAAAAAAAGAAAAAAAAGGAGAATTAAAAAAAAAAAAAAAAAAAAAAAAAAAAAAAAAAAAAAAGGTGATTTTTGGAATTGTCTAAATGTTGATGGTTATATATATGATAAAACAAAAAACAACTTTTCAATCTATTATTATCTATAATACAATTGATAAATCAGTGATTAGTAATTGATAATGCATTTAAATCCCCTATCCTGGCCAGTTTATGATTTTTGTCTTTATGCATCAGCTTGCTATTCAAAGCAAGAAGTAATGCAATATCGGCTTTAGTATCTATCTTAACTTTACTTTATTATTCAATTAAAAACTTAAGGTTGAAAATACATTAAGGTTTGAACCCAGCTCAACCTGATTGAACAGATATATTAAATTTTGACCTGGATCAGTAATCTAATAGTTTAATGTCCTGAGTTTTTTTTTAATTGTAATTTTATTTTTTCCAAAGATATTAATGATATCAAATCTTTTAATTATATAGCTACACAATATGAAATAAACGAAAAGCATAACTTCTTAACACACACACAAATATATTGCCACAATATGCAAATGCTAAATTTTCTACATACACATCTTTGACAACTTCTCTTTAGATAAGTACATTAATGATTATTACTAATAATATGTTAGATTAGAGATTATTATATCATTTCTAGCCCAAATATGAACATTAAACTCAGTTAAGGATTAGTATATGTATTACCTTGAGGATCATTTACCTTTTTCAAATGTCTTTGGTGAAATATTCAATGATATATGTTAAGAAAAGTTATAAGTGCATATATATTCATAGTTTGTGCTTACCTGCGAAATATATACAGATATATTTAAAAACATAAACAAATGAAATAAATAATCAATATGTATTTACTAGTATATACCATTTCTTTCATTAGTCTTTCAAATAAAATACTACTAGTAATAATAATAACAATAATAATTATAATAACAACATCATCAACAAAATACATGTGTTAAAGGATACATTTATCATAGCCTATAATATTAAAGTTATTCTTTTATGCCTATTATCTCATTTTTGTTTTTAGAAAAATTTCTTTATAAATCCATAAGTAAATCTAATATTTTAAAAAGTTATTGCAGAAATAAACATAATGGTTATAAAAATGAATCAATATAAAATCAATTTAATGAAAAGGGTGATTTATAGAAAACAATGGGAGTGATATATACACATTAAAAAGGCTTTTTTCATAAATATTACTACGTAATAAGAACAGTAACTTTATTATAGATGTTTTTTGACATAAAATATTTCTTGAATAATTACTAACCACATTTATATTAATACATAATTTATGTATATTAGCATATAAATAATTCATTAATGTTTTCGATTTTCTAAAGTAACGATAAATATAACAAACTATTAATAAATAAGATCAAAATTACAATGTTAGTTGTAGGAATCTATTTCTAAATTACTATAGCTTGCCTGTGAAAAGAAAACTTCATATATATATATATATATATATATATGAATATATATATATACCATTTTAGTTATACGTGCTAGTTTTAGGAAAAATCGAAGAATGCCCAGACAACACTACCAGAAAAAAATTAAGAAATATTTTATTGATTTTAACATGCTTTTATTTTGTTAAGAAAACTAAATTATAAATTGTTCTAAGAAAAAAATGGGTTTCGAAATATTGATCTTTGTTTAATAAGATATTTATAAATATCTAGAAGCTATAATTAATATAAGCTATCATAAAACAAATTAATTTTACATTGTTAATCTAGTTAGAGTGAACTGATATTGAGACTTGACTTTTTAAAATAATAATCATAGTATATAATAAAAAATCCAGAATATAAAAAAATAAAATATTTGTATATACAGAATTCACTGCAGAAAAGACCAAGAGATAACAATATAGATGAATGCCAACACTTTTACTCAAAAGTGACATAAATGATGGAATGGCTTTATTTCTTGGGAATTCATAAAAAGTTTTATTTGAGTTGGTCAGCTTTTCATATACTTTAAGCTGCAGCATGTTCCATTGATAAAGTAATTAAATGGTATATTGCTAAAAAGTGTATAAGTAGTTTGAGAACTAAAAGTGGTTGATTTAATTGTAGTCCATGGAACTTGAGTTCTAAAGTATATCTTACTACTTCTATATAAACTGCACAAGGATTTTAAGACACTTAACAACAGCGTAAAATATTGTAATGAAATTGTTAATAAACCATAGGGGGTAACAACAATTTTTATTTCTTCTTCATGATAAAAAATATAGCAGCCAAGGGTTTATTCTCAGATTGACAATAGATATCAGTGCAATAACAGGTCTATGTAAAGCATTATTGGATATTAAGACATAAATATCTTTAAACCCATATATATATATATATATATATATATATATATATATATATATATATATATATATATATATATATATATATATATATATATATATACCTCTAATATTTTCACGGATAAAAGATGTCATATTATTATTACTATTTGCAGAATATTCTGTGTAGTTAAAAAAGCTAAATGCTGACATTTCAGTACAATATCAAGTATCTTCATCAGAGTGTTCTCTTTCTCAAATTATAATAAGAATGCATGTGAGGTTTAAAATCGTTTTTATTGTTTTCTTTCTCCTCATATATTGGTTGAGAAGTATTAAAATTTATTTTCTCTTCCAATAGCTTTTTCCGAATGTTGTTAATCTTCTTTAATTCACATCTTTCATTTATGCTCTTGGGCCTTTTAAAAATCTCTATAGCTTCTCTTAGATAAAATTGTTTTGGAGTGTCAATGTGTATACGAAATTTCATGTAGGGTCTGTTCACATACATATATTGGACAGACTAATCATAGAATAAATATTAGAAAGGAAGAACACATTATGGCAGTCAGAGAAAAATCCCTTTCATCAGCTATTTATTCTCATATAAAATTAACAAATCATGATATCAATTTTGAAAAAACAAATATTTTAGCAAAAATTGAACAATATGACCAGAGATTACTAAGAGAAGCTATAGAGATTTTTAAAACGCCCAAGAGCATAAATGAAAGATGTGAATTAAAGAAGATTAACAACATTTGGAAGAAGCTATTGAAAGAGAAAATAAATTTTAAAACTTCTCAACCAATATATGAGGAGAAAGAAAACAATAAAAACGATTTTAAACCTCATGTGCATTCTTATTATAATTTGAGAAAGAGAATACTCTGAGGAAGATACTTGGTATTGTACTGAAATGTCAGCATTTAGCTTTTTTAACTTCACAGATCCCGCAAATAGTAATAATAATATTATATATATATGTAAAATAAATAAAATATCCCTTAATTAAAAACAATATTGTAATTATAATTAAAATAATATTTTTAATGGTTTACAAACAATTACAAACAATCTTTAAATCCACAGAAGTACTTTCGGTTACTTTCTAACCTGCCTCAACTGCCATTAAATTCAAAAACTAAAAGCGGAAGCAAATGTCATCAATTCAAATTCCACGAATCTCGTATTTTAATGTTAGAAACTTGTCAATTTATTAAATGCGTTTTATTTCTGTTTATAAAAATTGCCTCTTTAATTTTTCTTTTACTATGGTTTCTCTCTTCATGAAGAATTTTCACATTTTCAAAATTAAATTTAAATTTATATTTACATGTTTTTTCATGATCAAAGAAAACTGAAGAAGATATTAAATCACCTTTATTTTTATTTTTTACAAGCTTATATAACAATTCATGTTCCTTCAATCTTTTCTCAATGCTGCACCTAGATTCACCTATATATGATAGCATACAATCACAAAAAATTTGATATATGACATTACTTTTTTGCTTGACAGGTATGACATCCTTAGAATTATTAACTAATTTATTAATATTGGAGATATTAAAATTTACAAAAAATATGTGGATGATGTTTTTGTATGTAGAAACACTAATAATATAAATTTGCTTATAGAGGAATTAAATAAGCTGAATGGCTTGAAATGGACTATTGAAAAAGAACAGGACAATAAGATTAACTATTTAGATTTAATGATCACAAGAGATAACAGTATATTAAATTATAAACTAATAATTAAGCTACTGCAAAAAAGAGGATATATAAATTGTAAATCAAAAGTACCAATGATGCATAAGATGGCAAGTTTTAAATCTTTTTTGTTTTGGAATGAAAAATTATGTTGTTACCAAAGTGATAAATTGAAAAATATTGAGATATTTGCCAAAGAATTGCTTGATGTTGGTTATAAAATGGAACAAATAAACAATACTTTATGTCAATTTAAAACAAATTATTATAATTTAAAAGAAATGAAGATTAATAATAAAAAATGGATATCTATTTCATTTATTTCAAATCCACAAGTAAAATTTTTTAAGGATTTATATAAGAATGTATTTAATGTTTCATTCTATGTTCCAAACAATATTAATAAATTAGTTAATAATTCTAAGGATGTCATACCTGTCAAGCAAAAAAGTAATGTCATATATCAAATTTTTTGTGATTGTATGCTATCATATATAGGTGAATCTAGGTGCAGCATTGAGAAAAGATTGAAGGAACATGAATTGTTATATAAGCGTGTAAAAAATAAAAATAATGGTGATTTAATATCTTCTTCAGTTTTCTTTGATCATGAAAGAACATGTAAATATAAATTTAAATTTAATTTTGAAAATGTGAAAATTCTTCATGAAGAGAGAAACCATAGTAAAAAAAAAATTAAAGAGGCAATTTTTATAAACAGAAATAAAACGCATTTAATAAATCGACAAGCTTCTAACATTAAAATACGAGATTCATGGAATTTGAATTGATGATGTTTGCTTCCGCTTTTAGTTTTTGAATTTAATGGCAGTTGAGGCAGGTTAGAAAGTAACTGAAAGTACTTCTGCAGATTTAAAGATTGTTTGTAATTGTTTGTAAACCATTAAAAATATTATTTCAATTATAATTATATATATATATATATATAATTACATTACAATATATATATATATATATATATATATATATATATTGTAATGGAAAATGTCTTTATTATACCAATCACTAGTTAACTAGGTCCCACAGTTTGTGGTGCCAAATGTAATGGAATGTATTTGCTGCATTCCATTTAAATTGAAGAAAGAAGGCCCCAAACATTGGGAAAGCCAAATATAAGGAAAAATATACGATATGTATATAAACATATCATGCTGACCATGTTGTCATGTCAAATATAATGGAAAGTATTTTATATGATCTCAAATGAAAATAAACATATAAACTTTTGCAACAATAATCATTAGTTAACCAAGCCCCTAACTTTGAGATGCCAAATGTAATGGACAATATATCATATAAACATATTATAAATCAAATGTACTGGAATGTCAATATGTTAGAAGAAAATAATGTTTCAAACATTGGATGATAAATGTAATGGAATATATGTAATCTAAATAAATCCAATTGTTAAGAAAGCCTAATATAATAGATTGTATGATTTAAATGAAGAAAGACAAAATTATCCCAGTTATATTTAAATAAATTGTTTATATGCCCTTCCAACTAGCTATACATGAAATAAATTTAAAATCATATAGAGCAATGAAATCTATCCTTATAATTTATTTTCAAGGTTGATATGACTAACTAATCAATATATATATATATATATCAGAAACAAAGGGGAATCTATTAAATCCAATATACACATCCAATAAGTAAATTTATGTATATCTAAACATATCAATGAATAATAATATGTGTAAGTAACTTAAATACTAAATAATAAGTGAAATACGAAGTTATCCTCTATGAAATTGTGAATTCTATTAATTTCATAATGACTCTGGCACTAAAAGAAAAATAAGAATAAAATATTAAAACTTTTTCAAATAAATTACAAAAGCATACTTATAAAACAAATAATACATCCTTTATTTCTATATTAATTTTAGGTAGTATCAGTGTATTAAATAGTTTTTAAATACAAACCCAAATAATAAATATATGTATATACTTACAAAAAGTATATATATTAAATAGATAAAGACATATTTGTGCTTAACAATTATGTATTAATATAAATACAAATCCATATTTATATTTTTCAAATACTCAAAAATAAAAAAAAATATATAAAAAATATATATATTATATACAGCAAATATATATAAATTATTGTTTTGGTCTGCATAAGAATTATCATATGAAGTTAAAAAAATGAAAATAGATAAATTAATAATAAAAAATTTTTATAATAAAATTTTGCGAATATAAATTTCATTTATTAAAATATACATAACAACTCATATGCAACCCAAACCTATATGTCATTCTTTAAGATTTTAAATTACTTAAGTGTTAATTTTGACATCTGTTAAACATTTATTGCTGTTAGAAAACAAGACGCTTGAATTGAATATTTATAAAAATGTTATATTTTTATAATGAAAAATAAAAGTAAAAAAAAAAAGAATATCGATCTCAAAAGTATATATATAAACATATATATTAATAAAGTTTTTTACTACCTTTCAAAGTTCAACTTAATCCGCTGTATTATTCCTTTATCCATTTAATATTAGAATGCATTCTATCTAAAGTTAAATTGAAGAAATACCACATTAGAAGAAATTATTGGTTTCCAAATTTACATACATATATTTCATTTTTCCTTTTTAAATTTCTCTCCTTGAAAAAAAAAATAATAATTGACATGTTGAATCCAATATGTTAATTAATTTTAGTTACCTCCAGATTATTATTAGATTGACCATTATAGATTCCAGATAGCTATATTAAATTTCGGCTTCAGATGCGATAAAATTCATATGTTGAAATTTGCTTAGTTTTTTTTTTTAAAACTGCCTTGGAATAAATGAAAGAAAATGGCGCAGCCTCTTGGCTATAATATTTTATTTTTTTATATTTATTATATATATATATATATATTAGCCAGTCATGTTTATGTATTGATTACAGAAATTTATCTTATTCCACTATTCTTAAGAATGGCAATTTCAAAGAAACAAAGTACAACAAATTTTTATCCTTTTGTTTGTTTAATCACTATCCTAATAATAATGGCCTTTTTTGTTGTTGTTGTTGTTCTCCATGCACCAGCAAATGCAGTTTTGAAAACCATTGTTACATATGTTTTCTTTTAAACAATTAACATTCAAAAAAACATATTAATCATATAAAAAAATATTAAATCGAAAATTTATTTGACAGCTTTAAATATATATATATATATATACATAAAAATAACATTCATCATCATCATCATCATTATCAACCATTATCAATCCACTGCAGGATGAAGGTCTGTCCAAGTTTAATCCATCTTCTCCGATCTTTAGCTTCTCTTCTCCACATCACCCCTACACATTTTCTTATTTCATCCATCCATCTTACATGTGGTCTCCTTCTGGGTCTTTTACAATCTCTTGGAATCCAGTTTAAAATTTCAATTGTCCATCTATTATCATCTCTTCTAGCAATATGTCCAGCCCAACTCCACTTCAATCTTTTAATTTTTTCAATGAGGTCAGTAACACCTGTTTGTTCTCTTACCCATACATTGCGTTTTCGATCTCTTCTTGTTACTCCCAACATACATCTCTCCATACTTCTTTGAGTGGTCTGAAGTCTCTGTATTGATCTTCTATTAAGTGTCCAAGTCTCAGATCCATAAGTAAGAACTGGTAAAACACATTTGTTAAAAACCTTTCTTTTCAAACACATAGGCATATTCCCTTTTAATATCAAGTTATTTCTACCAAAAGCACTCCAACCAAGTTTAATTCTATGATTAATTTCCTCTATTATGTTTCCATCTGTATTAATAATCTGACCAAGGTATTTGTAACTCTTAACTTCTTCTAATTCATCATAATCAATCTTTATTTTCATATTTTGAGCAAATCGATTAAACATTACTTTAGTCTTTTTAACATTTATCTTTAGTCCTACTTTCCTACTTTCATCTGATAACTTCTGCAACATTTCCTGCAGCTCGGAAGCATTATTTGCAAAAACAACTACATCATCTGCGAAATATAAATGACTTAAATAATCTCCATTTACTTTCACTCCTTTAGTTTCCCATTTTAATCCACAAAATACTTCTTGCAGCACTGCTGTAAAACGTTTTGGAGATATGGAGTCACCTTGTCTTACACCTTTCTCAATATTGACTTTCCCAGTATCATTATGTAATCTAATTGTTGCTGTTGCATTTTTATAAATATTCTTTAAAATATGACAATATCCTGGATCTATACTTTGATGATCCAATGCTTTAATCACTGAAGAAATGTTTATAGAATCAAATGCCTTTTCATAATCTACAAATCCAAAACATAATGACAACTCATATTCATTTGTCCTTTCTATAACTTCTCTCAATACTTGAATATGATCTACTGTACTAAAACCACTTTTAAATCCAGCTTGTTCTCTTGGTTGGTGAAAATCCAAGGTTCTCTGTAGACGAGTTGTAATTATCTTGGTAAAAATTTTATATAAAACTGATAAAAGGCTGATAGGTCTGTAATTTCTAATATCTTCTTTATCACCTTTTTTAAATATTAATATTATTACTGCATTCTTCCAATCATCCGGTACATCTTTATCATTTAGACATTTGGTATATAACTTTGCTAATATTTTTTCTGTTTCTTCACCTGCTTCTTTTAATATATCAATTATAATTCCATCATTACCTGGAGCCTTTCCTTTTTTCATACATTTAATTGCATTTCTCACTTTTTCATTTAAAATTCTGGGCAATTCAGAAGATGTAATAGATATAGGAGGTACTTGTTCTTTATTACTATATAATTCTTGATAAAAATCTTCTACCAATTTCATAATGTCATCCCTCTTTTTAGTAATAATTCCATCTTTTTTTCCTTATTGCAGATATAAATTGCCTACCAATACCAAAATGTTGTTTTACATTCTTAAAACTTTTATTTTCTTCTACAGCTTTTCTTGCTAGTTCAAAGTTATACTTTCTTATATCATTTTCAACTCTTTTCTGCACCATTTTACAAAATTCGAGATATTCAATTCTTTTTAATGCATCATTCTTGCATATCTTCATATTCCTTCTTTTCTTCCTAAGTTCTCTAGTCTCAGTAGAAATTTTATTAGTCAATTGCTGCTTTTTTCTACCAGCTATCTTTGTTGCAGTTTTTAAAAGTGTATCAGTTATTTTCATATTAATTTCATTCAAATCTGAATCATGTTCAAAATCTACTAATACTTGAAACCGATTTGTAAGTTCTAATTTAAATTCATTAGAATGTTTCTGAAGATTAGGAATATCAACTGTAAATATAGTTTTTCTTAATAATTTTTGTCTCTCTAGTTTTACATTAACATGTATCTTACCCCTTACTAATCGATGATCACTTCCTGTGTTAAATTTATTAAGAACATTACAATCTTGATATATGTATTTCCTGTTAGTCAAAATATAATCCAATTCTGCTGTACCTTCATTTGGATGCTTCCATGTCCATTTCCTTCTAACATTTTTCTCAAAAAAAGAATTCATAATATAATGTTTTTCCTTCTCTGCAAACTCCACAAGTCTATGTCCTCTCTCATTTCTATTACCATAACCAAAATTACCTACAACACTTTCATCTTTCATTTGTTTACCAATTCTAGCATTAAAATCTCCCATAACAATTTTAAAATTTTTTTAATAATCACTACAAATAAAATTGATCTTTTTTTTTATAATCAACAATTTATATGTCTTTATTTATCTTTAATAATTAAATATTCACAGCGATGTACTATCAACATATAAATTAAATAATAACTCCAAACAATATCTATAACTAATAACCATAAACAATAATAATACTTCATATATAAACATCAACTCAAAGAGATTTTTTTTAATAACAAATGATAATTTTAAAATATAGATAGACTTATCGATATTTACAATACCCCCTAATCCACCGGAAAAAAAATGTATTTGCAAATAACTAATTAATTATGAGATATTGAAAAACTTCTCAAATTTGTAATCTTTCTAAGGACTAACATGGTTTAAAGAATATTATTTTTCTTATCAATAACCATATTCATTTATTCATATTTATCTTTCAGATCATCTAGATATTTGTCCAAGTTTTCTTTAAAAAAAATAAAAAATAATAATCAAAAGTGCCTTTTAATTTTTCTCAGAATGAATTTCCAGTTTGTTGATCTCTGTGAAGAAGTTTGCTTTGATTTACAAGATTTCTGTATAATGATTTGGTATAATTCAATTACTTTTGAACAATTTTGGGATCAGCATCTAAAGATTTTGTTTTGATCTCCTTAGATTCTGCCTCTATATCCTTTACATAAATACTAACTTGATCATAAGCACTAACATAACTCTTAATTTTATCAATAACAGTTGCTATTTTATCAGATAATCTATTATCTTTCATTTGACTATCCTTATAAACATCATCGACTTGAGTAAGTCTTTGTTTTACTTCACTTGTTCTATGTTCAATTGAAAACAATACTTTGGGAAATTTTGAATGGTATTCATTCAAAGTTTCTAAATAATCCTTTAAAAATTGCAAATCAGATTGATGTGATACAACTTCTACAATTAAAGAATTCTTGAAAATCATTTTGTTTTACACCGTTAATATTCATCATCATCATCATCATCAACCATTATCAATCCACTGCAGGATGTAGGTCTCTCCAAGTTTAATCCATCTTCTCCGATATTTAGCTTCTCTTCTCCACAACACTCCTGCACATTTTCTTATTTCATCCATCCATCTCACATGTGGTCTCTTTCTGGGTCTTTTACAATCTCTTGGAATCCAGTTTAAAATTTCAATTGTCCATCTATTATCATCTCTTCTAGTAATATGTCCAGTCCAACTCCATTTCAATCTTTTAATTTTTTCAATAAAGTCAGTAACACCTGTTAGTTGTCTTACCCATACATTGCGTTTTCGATCTCTTCTTGTTACTCCCAACATACATCTCTCCATACTCCTTTGAGTGGTCTGAAGTCTCTGTATTGCTCTTCTATTAAGTGTTCAAGTCTCAGATCCATAAGGAAGAACTGGTAAAACACATTTGTTAAAAACCATCCTTTTCAAACACATATGCATATTTCCTTTTAGTATCAAGTTATTTCTACCAAAAGCACTCCAACCAAGTTTAATTCTATGATTAATTTCCTCCTTTATGTTTCCCAAACATTGGGAAAGTCAAATATAATGGAAACTATATGATATGTATATAAACATATCATGCTGACCACGTTGTCATGTCAAATGTAATGGAAAGTACTTTATATGATCTCAAATAAAAATAAACATATGAACTTTTGCAACAATAATCATTAGTTAACCAAGCCCCTAACTTTGAGGTGCCAAATGTAATGGACAATATATCATATAAACATATTATAAATCAAATGTACTAGAATGTCAATATGTTAGAAGTAAATAATGTTTCAAACATTGGATGATAAATGTAATGGAATATATGTAATCTAAATAAATCCAATTGTTAAGAAAGCCTAATATAATAGATTGTATGATTTAAATGAAGAAAGACAAAATTATCTCAGTTATATTTAAATAAATTGTTTATATGCCCTTCCAACTAGCTATACATGAAATAAATTTAAAATCATATAGAGCAATGAAATCTATCCTTATAATTTATTTTCAAGGTTGATATGACTAACTAATCAAATATATATCAGAAACAAAGGGAATTCTATTAAATCCAATATAAACATCCAATAAGTAAATTTATGTATATCTAAACATATCAATGAATAATAATATGTGTAAGTAACTTAAAGACTAAATAATAAGTGAAATACGAAGTTATCCTCTATGAAATTGTGAATTCTATTAATTTCATAATGACTCTGGCACTAAAAGAAAAATAAGAATAAAATATTAAAACTTTTTCAAATAAATTACAAAAACATACTTAGAAAACAAATAGTACATCCTTTATTTCTATATTAATTTTAGGTAGTATCAGTGTATTAAATAGTTTTTAAATACAAACCCAAATAATAAATATATGTATATACTTACAAAAAGTATATATATATATATATATATATATATATATATATATATATATATATATATATATATATATATATATATATATATATATATATATATATATATATAGATATATAGATAGATAAAGTCATATTTGTGCTTAACAATTATGTATTAATATAAATACAAATCCATATTTATATTTTTCAAATATTCAAAAATAAAAAAATATATATATAAAAATATATATTATATTCAGCAAATATATATGAATTATTGTTTTGGTCTGCATAAGAATTATCATATGAAGTTAAAAAAATGAAAATAGATTTAATTAAATCAAGACAAGTCAAGTAATATTATAGTATTTTATTTTAAGTGATTGATCATTTAGAAAACTTTAATTCTCAAATATTTCACCATAGTCTTAAATTGCACAGAATGTCAAATAAATCTTGTGATAATCCCAAACTATATTTTAGAAATAAAAAAGCTGATTTATTCAGTGTAATTAAAACAAAAAGTATTTTTAGGGGTCCTCATACTTCTATCTAGAGAAAACAAGTTTGATAATTCAAAGTATTATATTAAGATTGCATTTATATCTTTCGTTTTATATTGAAATCTACAATGAATTTTTTTTATATCTTCTAATGTTCTTCACATGGAATTTATTTACCTTTTAATGTTGTTATCTTTCTTCTATTTCAAGTTTTTTATTTTATTTTATTTATCTTAATATTTATTCTAATATCTGTATTAGATTTCAGTGATATAAAAAGACTGAACTAGAAACTAATAACTGTATTTACAATTGAAAAATACACTCTTATATTATTAAAATATTACTTTTAAAAAAATATTGTATAAATTGTAAAGATTTTGAGAATATAATTGATGCATAAACTAATGTTTTAAAGCATATTCTTTCATATAAAGCTACCGCTGAACTCTTTTAAGCTCTGAGGCTAATTTTGTACGTTTTCTTTAAAATTGCATTAATAAATTTAGATGTATTAGGAAATAATATGGCTCACTGAAAATGAGGGTTAAAAGCAAAATTTTCTTCAGTCAAATGAAACTACTAAGAAAATGAAAAATCGATATGAGAACAAATTTATTTCAGACTTTACTTGTAATATTTTATTGAACATTAAATGTAATCGAGAAACAAAATGAGAAGGGAGGGATAACATATTTTTAGTCTTTACGTAAATCTGAGTTGATTATAGTTTTATTTCAAAATATATGAAGCCTAAATACTTTGTATCACTTTATATAATAGTTGAAATCTGTAATTTTCTAATTTAAATGATTGTATTTGTATGTATGTTATGATTATTTATAACTTTTTCTATTGTCTCTCTATATATTAAATTCTTTTCTGTAAAACAGGAAAAATGAGTTCACAACTGAGTATTATGAACAGGTAATAATATTTTAGATTCTTAATAACTTGCTATCTATTGCTATATTAGTATCCACTTTATTTTATAATCCCAATAAATCGTAATTAAAATAAGAAAAAAAAACGAAATAAGTAACATAAAAATTTACTCTATATTCTAGTTGGACAATCTTAGTAAAGGAGTTTACTTACTCTTTTTCAATACTTGGGAATAAGCAGAAAGAAGCTTTTGGCATGCAATATGTTATTTATGGACCCTAAGTTAGTTTGCTATACATACCATATATGTTTATATATTGCTTTTTTAAAAATAAGTTTTTTAATCTGAAGAAAAGTGTTTAAATTATACAAATTGTTTCTAGATCCAATTATAAAGAATCTAACCTATACATACACCTTCTTATGCATAACACCTGGAAAGATATTAATTTTGTTTGCAATATATTTAATTTTGAATTAAATATTAAATACTTTTAATGTATAAAAAATTATTTATAATTTCAGGTAATAAGGATTAATATTAAGAAAATTTGAATCTTGCTTAAAATTGTTTCATTACTTTTCAGTTTGACAATTTTTAAAATCATTATTACTTTGGCTATTTATTTAATGATAATGCATAAATATGTATTATTTAATTATTTGTCATATAATTAAATATAGGCAATGTGTCTTAAACTTTTGAAGCATTAGATAGTAACAAAATATCTGATGAAGTTAGAGTGCATAAATCACATTGCAATAATGAAAATTACCTCTATTATCCAACACTATACCTGCTTCATATATATATATATATATGAAGCATATATATATATATATATATATATCCAGATCAATATATATATATATATATATATATATTGTAACCGGACCGCCATACAACCGTTTTATTACCTCAGTCGTAACAATTTTCTGATGAGCATGCTGTAGGAAGGAACTATCAATTGACATTCCTAATGCAGATGTTAATGGCACCTACAACAATATTTCCTGCTCATCAGAGGATGTAGTACAATAGAGACTGGGAACATCTAAACATTTATATGTTTGGTTTTCCAAACAGCGCCATTAGAGTTCTGTCTTACTACAACCTGACTGGCCTTGGTCTAGCTATGTCTGACGTAGCTCAGAGAACATGAGATTCTCATGAACCAGTGCTATAATTGGTGAGTGATGTGATAGATAAAACAAAATAGAATTGGATAACTGGACAACCAATTTAATTTTTAGTAACAAAAAATTTATTAGATAACAATTAAAGAATAAACTTGTAAACATTCTGGTCTAGTAATAATTCATTCCGAATTTAATTAACAATTCATTTTGAATTCACTTGAGAGAAGATAATTATGAAAATCCTAATTCAATGACAGTTCATTAATTTTTTTATGAGAAGAAGCTTGTGATTATACTGATTTAATAATTATTCATTCCGAATTCAGTTAACAGTTCATTTTGAATTCACTGGAGAGAAGATAATTATGAAAATACTAATTCAATGATAGTTCATTAATTTTTTTTATGAGAAGAAGCTTGTGATTATTCTGATTTAATAATTATTCATTCCGAATTCCGAGTTAACAGTTCATTTTGAATTCACTTGAGAGAAGATAATTAGAAGCAGCAAAGCATTTATGGTTTATACAATGATTCATTTGTTCATTTAATGAATCATTATTGACTAATAAATATTTGAGCTCAACAATTCTTGGTTTATAGAGCATTTATCCTTTGATAATTGAGGCATTTATAACTTAGCCAATGTAGAAGCATATTTTTACACATAAACTTTATTACATTATAATAAGTCTAGAAGCATTTAAATATTCATGATTTATAGAGTATTCATCATTTATAGAGCATTTATCATTTGATAATTGAGGCATTTATAACTTAGCCAATGTAGAAGCATATTTTTACACATAAACTTTATCACATTACAAGAAACCCAGAAATATCCAAATATTTGTGATTTATACAGTATTTCATCATTTTTGAATTATTACTGATTGGTAGACATTTGAACTCAACAAATTTTTGTTTATAGAGCATTTCATTTAGAAGCAGTCAAGCATTTATAGTTTATACAATAATTCATTTAAGGTAAGAACCTTATAAGCAGTCAAGCACTTATAACTTATACAATAATTTATTTAAGGTAAGAACCTTATAAGCAGTCAAGCATTTATAACTTATACAATAATTTATTTAAGGTAAGAACCTTATAAGCAGTCAAGCATTTATAGCTTATACAATAATTCATTTTGTAATATTTGAGACTTATGTTTTAATATTTTATAAAAGTTACCTTCCAGTTTTACGGTCCATTTTATTCAAACGAAGGCAGGCTATTTCATTAATAGAAAGTCATGGTGTAGCGTGGAGAGATTGAAGCACTTAATTTATTCCAGTTTCATGATAATTTCTCTAGTAAAACTTTTTATTTTGATTTTCACGTCTTGTTAAAGCCCTCTGTGTAAAACGATAGAGAGAAAAAAATTTCTTCTTTCTTCAACGACGTGTCTAATTTGAATACTGCCTCAGTTTAACTCAAGTATCCTTTTTTTTTCTTTTTAATGATTGGATAATTAATTTCTTTCTTTTTTTATTGAGACAGATAAAAAAAAATAAAACAAGACGATATAACATTTTATTTAAATCCATCAATATTAAAAATCAAAAATATGATTTTATTTTCCATTTTTAACGAATCACAACTTTATTGCGTTTCCAATTAGACTGAATCACGCTAGACGTTATTGAATGGGGGGGTGTTCTTATGGATATTTATATGAAGGAACAGTATTCCTGTTTCATTACCCCTCACCAAGCTTTTGGGATGAAATCGCCTGGAAGTACGATTTCATTCCATATACTATACACATTATTTCTCAGTACTGCCTGGTTTTAGATATGCTGATGAATGGGTAAGATGAGCTGGAAAAGTGAATACATGAACTATAGCCTCCAATGTCGGGACAAATAGATGGCCAAGCACAAACTACCAGTACACACCGCCTCATGACGTCACGAGAAAATATCTCATTTTTAAGCACTACCTCTCTTGTACCTAGAAGCATCATCCAACCAAGAATAGGAGCCAGAGAAAAAAAAATCAATTTGGCATTCAGCCAACCCTGCTCAGCTCCAGTGAGTCTTAGGGGCTATCATTTGGCCTATCCATGAGACCAAGGTCTATCCATGAGACCTATATATACGCACTGCTGGACTACTCTTGAAGCACAACATCCAGGTCGGGATAGTGCCGAGCATATACTTCGGAGCATCATAACACAATGCATCCAAGCAGCTCTGCTCAATCATCCACCATCTCAACATGAAAAATACAAGTTCATGCATCACTACATCACACTCACAAACTTTCTCCATCAGCTATCTCTACTTTATTCTGAATCATAACTGCAACCCGGTTTGGGGAACTGAGGGTCATGGTCAGTTCTCCTATAGTCCTCTTTTATATTATGAGGTGACATACTTCTGGATTGTCTCTTTGTTGAAAATTTATCATGTTCAACATTACTGTGGTGTCTTGCTTCTTCATTTCTGTATTTTCTTTGGAGATCCTTGTTACTGTTTGATCTTCTAATTATACGTGTCCGATATGGACCATGAACACCATCTGTAAATTTTCTCCTGTTCCTCTTCCATGGTGGTATTTCATTTTTACCATCTGTGAATTTTCTCCTGTTCCTCTTCCATGGTGGTATTTCATTTTTACATAAAAGTTCCTTTTTAAGTGGTTCTTCTGCCACAATAATTATTTTTTTAGTATTTATAAAAGTTTCTTGTTGCTTAATTTCTTTCACACTTATAAATCCTGAGTTTTCAGATTCCTTTTTAGTGTCTTTTCCTGCGTAAGCAACTATATTTTTAATAACAGTCTTTATATTTTCCTTTTCTGTACTCAATTTTTGATTTGAGTTTATTAAGCTTTTGTTCATAATTTTTACATATGGTTGAGGACTAACACACTTTTCTTTCCATTTTATGGTTTCTTTCTCTATCTCTGTTACTATTTCATAGCATATATCAGACAATTTTTCTGAAACATTTTCTTCTATATTGGACAGTCCCTTTGTTATATTTTGATTATGTTCATTTTCACGTTTTTCATCTTCTTGAAGATCAGAAGATTTTAATTTTGCTTTATTAGATTCATTTTCATCCATTTGAAACTCTTTTACTGTATTTGATACAATTTCATTCTCAGCTTCTGTATATACTGTTTCTTTATTTTCAATTTTAGAGGTATATTCCAAAATCAGAAGTTTTCCTGAAGGTAGACTGACAATTTCAAGATCACTCTTTGTAATTTCAATTTCTTCCTTTTTAACAATCTCAAATTTTGCTTCATCAGTAATAGGATATTCAATTTGTGATTCCTTTAAAATATCTTTGGTTGGAAATTCCAAAGTTTCCTCCTCATCCAATTTTTTAGACTGAGTTATTTTTTTCATTAACTGGTTGAACTTTTCATTCTGTTTTTCCACTGCTTCCATAATTTGTTTTTTATCTTCTTCTCTCTGTTTGATATCTTCTTCTCTTTGCTTATCCCATTTTTGGTTATCATTCTTCTCTTTGTTTATCCCATTTTTGGTTATCTTCTTCTCCTTTGTTTGTATCTCTTCTTGTTATATCCTCTTATGATATCTTCTTCTCTTTGTTTATCTCTTTTCTTGTCCTCTCTCTTTGATATCTTCTTCTCTTTGTTTATCCTCTTTTCTTTTGGTCTGCTTTTATAATTTCTATTATCTGAGCTATCATAGCTATCTTTTCTGTTTTCTGAGCCTCCATGTTTACCATTTTTCCTTTGTTTTCTGAATTAGTAAGCTTCTCTCTCCATCCACACCATGACTTTACTCCATCTTCTTTGAAATGCCTGTTTCATTCTTTATGCCATTCATTTTTGTTTTGCCTTTCTTTTAAACTTTTATTTCTTTATCCTTCCTGAACAATTTACATCACTATATCATATGCACTGTTCATATCACAGAATCGTGATCTGCTTATGCTTATGAGTAGGCTAGCTAGATCGGACTTCATAGTAAGGTGGCAATGTAATAAGTGCCTATGGTTAGGCTAGCTGAATAAAGCCTCACAGTTGAAAGACAAATGTAACTGGAGAACTAAAAATAGTTTATCCAGGTAAAGCCTCACAGTTGGACGACAAATGTAACCGGAGAACTAAAAGTAGTTTAGCCAGGTAAAGCCTCACAGTTGGACGACAAATGTAACCGGAGAACTAAAAGTAGTTTAGCCAGGTAAAGCCTCACAGTTGGACGCCAAATGTAACCGGACCGCCATACAACCGTTTTATTACCTCAGTTGTAACAATTTTCTGATGAGCATGCTGTAGGAAGGAACTATCAATTGACATTCCTAATGCAGATGTTAATGGCACCTACAACAATATTTCCTGCTCATCAGAGGATGTAGTACAATAGAGACTGGGAACATCTAAACATTTATATGTTTGGTTTTCCAAACAGCGCCATTAGAGTTCTGTCTTACTACAACCTGACTGGCCTTGGTCTAGCTATGTCAGACGTAGCTCAGAGAACATGAGATTCTCATGAACCAGTGCTATAATTGGTGAGTGATGTGATAGATAAAACAAAATAGAATTGGATAACTGGACAACCAATTTAATTTTTAGTAACAAAAAATTTATTAGATAACAATTAAAGAATAAACTTGTAAACATTCTGGTCTAGTAATAATTCATTCCGAATTTAATTAACAATTCATTTTGAATTCACTTGAGAGAAGATAATTATGAAAATCCTAATTCAATGACAGTTCATTAATTTTTTTATGAGAAGAAGCTTGTGATTATACTGATTTAATAATTATTCATTCCGAATTCAGTTAACAGTTCATTTTGAATTCACTTGAGAGAAGAAAATTATGAATATCCTAATTCAATGATAGTTCATTAATTCTTTTATGGGAAAAGCTTGGGATCATTCTGGTTTAACAACAATTCATTCCGAATTCAGTTAACAGTTCATTTTGAATTCACTTGAGAGAAGATAATTAGAAGCAGCAAAGCATTTATGGTTTATACAATGATTCATTTGTTCATTTAATGAATCATTATTGACTAATAAATATTTGAGCTCAACAATTCTTGGTTTATAGAGCATTTATCCTTTGATAATTGAGGCATTTATAACTTAGCCAATGTAGAAGCATATTTTTACACATAAACTTTATTACATTATAATAAGTCTAGAAGCATTTAAATATTCATGATTTATAGAGTATTCATCATTTATAGAGCATTTATCATTTGATAATTGAGGCATTTATAACTTAGCCAATGTAGAAGCATATTTTTACACATAAACTTTATCACATTACAAGAAACCCAGAAATATCCAAATATTTGTGATTTATACAGTATTTCATCATTTTTGAATTATTACTGATTGGTAGACATTTGAACTCAACAAATTTTTGTTTATAGAGCATTTCATTTAGAAGCAGTCAAGCATTTATAGTTTATACAATAATTCATTTAAGGTAAGAACCTTATAAGCAGTCAAGCACTTATAACTTATACAATAATTTATTTAAGGTAAGAACCTTATAAGCAGTCAAGCATTTATAACTTATACAATAATTTATTTAAGGTAAGAACCTTATAAGCAGTCAAGCATTTATAGCTTATACAATAATTCATTTTGTAATATTTGAGACTTATGTTTTAATATTTTATAAAAGTTACCTTCCAGTTTTACGGTCCATTTTATTCAAACGAAGGCAGGCTATTTCATTAATAGAAAGTCATGGTGTAGCGTGGAGAGATTGAAGCACTTAATTTATTCCAGTTTCATGATAATTTCTCTAGTAAAACTTTTTATTTTTATTTTCACGTCTTGTTAAAGCCCTCTGTGTAAAACGATAGAGAGAAAAAAATTTCTTCTTTCTTCAACGACGTGTCTAATTTGAATACTGCCTCAGTTTAACTCAAGTATCTTTTTTCTTTCTTTTTAATGATTGGATAATTAATTTCTTTTTTTCTTTTTTTTATTGAGACAGATAAAAAAAAAAATAAAATAAGACGATATAACATTTTATTTAAATCCATCAATATTAAAAATCAAAAATATGATTTTATTTTTCATTTTTAACGAATCACAACTTTATTGCATTTCCAATTAGACTGAATCACGCTAGACATTTTGAATGGGGGGGGGAATCTTTTGCATAAATATATGAAAGACAGTATATCTGTCACATTATATATATATATATATCCATTGAAAAATATGAAAATTCACAATTTTTCATGCTTTCTATGTACGTAAATGAGTGCAATAAATAAATAAAACAGATCTATAAAAGTAAAGTATATGCATTTATTCTTGCATTTATGTGACAAGTATATATTAAATAAAAAGAATAAAATAATATATCTATACATAAAATCCATGAGGATATTTGTCCATAGGCTGTCACATGTTTCCTGTGAATATATGTTTATCTGCAAGGTTGTCATATGTCAAACTCACAACCAATTGAAAAAAACTTATGCTTGTCTATAATGCTGCCACATTTACAATTGAAAAAAAAAATTGAATTTGTTTTTATAAATAAATAACTATAACACATAATTTATACTTTGAGCATTTTATGCAAAGGAAGTTATCCCATTCTTTATATTTATTAATGTAATTTTTATTATGAAGAATATTTTATGTAAAGGCAGTAGATCTGCTTTTAATAAATGTAATTTTTTTTACAAATCAGTTGTTCATAATGTTGTCAATTTCATATAGCAAATATAACAGATATATTTAAATTTAGCTTTATTAATACTTTCCTGGATATACTACTGAAGTGTACCAAACAGGCTGGGTTGTTCCAAATATTTTTTTTCAATTATGAATTTCTCAATTTATGTATGTAATAAAAAATTTTTTTGATTAATTTACATTAAAATTTTTTAAAAAAATTGTTAATTCAATAAATTAAAAAAAAAACACCTTTTTATAGGCCAAGTATATCTGATATAAAAATAAATTGCAGAAAAAATAAGTTTTAAATGAAAGAAAGCAAAAGACAATTCACATGTGAAATGATAAAGAAAACATAAATATTTGCAAATTCAACAATAAGGGTAGTGTTTTTATTATTTTTAATACACCAGTTTTATATATCATGTTGCAATTAAAGTAATGATAATAATATATTATTATGTTTCAAAGAAAAACTTTATTTGGTACTCAACAGTTGCATGAGATTCATATTAATATTATACAAGTTATATGAATAATTACATGTATATACATAAGATGTATATAACGAGCATGCTAATAGCTTTAAACAAGCTTTTTTGATAAATACCACAGAAGAAAGCATTTAATATCTCTCTCTCTCTTTAGAATTATTCCTATCCCCAAACCAGTTTTGAGATGATGGCTGCTCTCAGTGAGGTGCTAACATATGCAGACACTAGATCTAAAATCCCAACTCAAGCTCAGCATTTATCTAATACTTAAGTATTAAGTAGAAAATCTGAAAGTTTCAGACTTCTATATGACACCAAGTCCAGCTATCTAACTTAAAGTGCCATATGAGACCGAAGTAAATTCAGATACATCATTTATTAATTGCTTTAGCAATATAATATTGGCAAAGCCTCAAAAGCAAAACTATAATAGTAAAAAAATCAAGCCATACATCACATAACTTAATAAGCTTGTATTACAAATGTAATATAAAGAGCATGCTAGCAGCTCTAAACAAGCTTTTTTAATGAATGCTTTCACTTCTGGCAATTATCGGAAAAGGTTTTTTTAGAACTATTATCACACTCATTATATTACATTTCTAGTACAAGCTTATTAAATTAATTTACATGATGTATGGCTTGATTTTTCTATATATATATATATATATATATATTGCTACTTAAGATGGCCGAATATGCCAAAGCTGGCTATAGCATAAGTTATTAATCTTCAATTTTATATAGGCATTTTTTGAAAAATTTTGTAGTTTTATTATAGTGGATTGTTTTATTATATTATTTATATATATATATATATATATATATATATATATATATATATATATATATATATATATATATATATAGTGACAGGCAGTCTTAGAGTGACCATGCACAAGGTGGTGATAATTAAAGCTCCCACCACCTATATATATATATAGTTTATTAGCTAAATTATATTAAAAAATAAAGTATGAATGTATATAAGTGTACCATTCAATGAATAATAGTGGTCTGTACAGATATTTTACCTATATACATGATTAAATGAATTATTAAAATTGTAACTTATAATTATTATATATGATTTTTTTTTTACAGCAAATTATACTAATTTGCATTTTAACGTTGTTTATATGTGAGAATATATGTAAAAAAAAAAAAAAACAAAGAAAAAAAGGGATGGCCAAAGTGATTGTGAATGTTCCAATCAATTTTTTTTATATATGTATCTTTTTTTTTCTGTTAGTAAGTTAAATCAAATGCAGGTTGTTATTGTATGACCAAATGTTGATTTTCACTAAGAGATTAAATAGTCATCCTGTGCACTGTATTTTATTTTTAAAACAAAAAGTTAAAGTAATTTAATGTCAATATCAGCAGAGAAAATTTAGTATGATTTTATTTTAGATTTGTTTCTTTTTTTAATCTTTTATAATTGATGGAAAAGTCAAAAAGCTTTCCCATTGTATTAAAAATTAGAAAATTGATGTAAACAGAACGTCTTGATAAAGTAAGAGTGTCTGAGTGGAAAATTATAGATGAGACATAAAAAAAAAAGGCTGTATAAAGCTGTATCAATTACTGCAATCAATTAGCCAAGGAATTTGAAGTAGCTCATGCAATAGTGATAGGGGGTACCCAATTTATATTTTGATGGGTGTGCTGTAAAATGTGTTCAACAGAAGCTGGGGGGGTATCTCTTTTCTGACATATTTCTTTGGCCTTGCTATGTTTTGGTCAGCTATGTTAATTCCTGCTGTGAAGAGTTCAGGCAATTGAGTATTTGCTGAGCTAAGAGAAATATTATAGGCCAGAAACTATACAGAACTTTATGAAAGGAGGGGAGCTTGTGAGATCAATCCTTGGGTGGACACCACCATCTTCACAGAGGTTTTTGAAAGAAAGATGATAAGAATGAAATTATCTAAATTGCTCATTAAGATGCCAATAGAGTAATATCCTCATGTGAGTCACACTAGCCTGACTGTTTCTATGCCACTGTCATATATCCACCAATACCAGCTGATAATGATGAATACCCCAAAACGTACAATCTGTTGTGAATATGGGAAGTTCACACTGCCTTGTCATGTCTTGTAGTGCACTCAAAAGTTATGAAGTCCAGACATGGTTAATAGAAAAAAACCAAAAAGCAACTGGATGGTGTAATTTTTTTATTTTATAATTGTCAGTCTATATTGTTGCTATAAATTTTATTTTATATTATTTTTATCTTGTTTTTCCATATTCATATTTGATTCCTATACTTTAAGAAATTTTCCCACATAGATTTTTGGAAAGATGATATGTGCATATGTGCATATACTCATAACAAATATATACATATTCATTCCATTTTTGAAAAAAAAAGTATATTTCTTAAATTTGTTTTGTTGTTGTTATTGTTAATGCATTTATATGTACTCCAAAATGCTCAATCATGTGTGTGTAGGAAAAACTCAGACACATTATTTAAGGGTATTCAAATGAAGTAATAAGGGGGTTGGGGACATGTATAATTATCTTTGTGCTACTTATTGATTTTCCTTTTATTATAATGCTTATCTTTAAAAAAGATGGTTTATTCTTGTGTGCAAATGGTGATGGATTTATTTGGGAATATAAATATTTTTTTATTTTTAAATTATTCGTTTGCAAGTGTTCCATCTTATTTTTTCTTTCCAAAAAAAATTATACAAATTTTTAAATAATATCATAATCCAAAAGGTGCCTGAGATCAGGAGTTGACTGACCAAAAGCCTATGGGAAGATACTTTATCAAGAATATTAAAAAATTATTGACATGCTGATTTTCTTTTTTGTTTTGTATGTTTCATTGATAATGGCATATCTTTTCTGAAGGTTGTTTTTTTTTCTAAAAGTGGCATATAAAGGCAAGGTTAAAGTTCTGCTTTTCAAAGATATGCCATGGCCAACCACATGAAGTCAGTTAGCATGGAAATATATTTTTGGTAAAGGGAGAGATCAGAAATATAACCAGTTTTGGCTTAATCTCTCTCATTTAACATAAATAGCTTTAATTCATTTGTTTTGGGAGTTTAATATTGAAGTTGTATCCATTGGAGCACTGACAAACATCATTGGGTAATTAGCTTTGTATAAAAAGTAAGCCTAGATAAAACTTCTTGCAGAATAAGCTTCCTGAGTATCTTTGAGGAATTTTTATGCATTGTTGTTAATTATTATTACTACTACTACTACTACTACTACTACTACTACTACTACTACTACTACTACTACTACTACTACTACTACTACTACTACTACTACTACTACTACTACTACTACTACTACTACTACTACTATTATTATTATTATTATTATTATTATTATTATTATTATTATTATTATTATTATTATTGTTGTTGAAAATGTATAATAAATAAAAGTCAGCAAAAAAAAACAATCATAAGTGATGTTTTAATGTATAATAACAACATTCCACTTTTCTTACACTTTAAAGAAAAATATATTTATTATTCTTTACAGTTTCAACTGTTCCTATCAGTCTTCATCAGATCTACAAAATTTAAACATTATATCAAAACAACCATATTTTATACACACACACACATCTTACAATTTTATCAACTTAATTATTAACATCACTTTATTCATTAAACTTTCTATTTTATCACTTTTGAATTCTATTTTATCCTTTATTTTTCTTATTTATTTTTATTCTTAATTATTATCATATTTACATTTATTCACCTTTTATCTTTACCATAATTTTAAAAATTCAATGTAATATTTATGGAATCTTTCTTATATTTAACCTTATTTTTCATTTCACTTATTATACATATTATCTTAATTTTTATCTTATTCCATTCCTTAATCTCTTTTTATCCATATTTTATTCCTGATCCTTTCATTTACTTAATTTTATAAAATTATTTTATATGTATTTTTATTCTTTACTTTATTCTCTATTTCTTCTCTCCTTTCTTTATTTTCTCTATCCCATCATTCTTCCTACTTTCTTTTCTGTTTTTATATTTATATATAGCTCTCTTTATTATCTATTATACAAACTACTTACTTTTTTATTTTTTATTAGTTTTCACTTTTTATTTTTTACCCTTTTTTATATTTATTTTTATACTAAGATTGTTTTTAAATGTGCTTTTCTATTAATATTTGATTTTATCCTAAAAAGAAGCCAAGATGGAGATTAAGTAAACACAAAAAAAATATGGTTCTAAGTTACATATCCTTGATATCACTGTTTCTTATAGTTTTATAAGATGTCCATCCCATAATTATAATCACTAATATCACATGGTATCTACATGGTATTAGAGAATTGTATAGTTGAACATGGTATTAGAGAATTGTATAGGTGAACAAACCATAATAGTAATAGCTATACTTTCAAGTCATGACAAGATCATTTATTTACTGCAAGGAGAGTTAATTATAGAACTAATAAAATATTAAAAGAGTATATAATTAAAGATTTTATTAATGTTGGAATTATTAAAGAGGGGATGATGAAAATTAAACCTGGTTGTGATTTATATTATTACAAATAATATAATAACAAACAATATCATAATTAATATTTGAATAATTATATGTTTATTTTATATTTAAGAATAACATGAAATATATGGCAAGTTATAGATGTATAATTAAATTATCCTTTTATAGAATATTAAAAGTAAATTAATAATGATAGAACATATTTTAGAAATATGTAGAATATGATAACTTATAAGTTGTTTATATTATGGACATGGTTTACTATAAAATTATTAAGAAGTATTTTAATATTCACAATGTTAAGTGTGAAAGATAATATATTATAATCGTAAATAATTTTAAAGTAGAGTACAAATTATTTACTTCTCTTATAAGCATTTTAATGTTAATTTTTAAATTTTATAACCTGTTAAATATTTTTTAATAAATATATTATTTGTACTATTTTTCTTAAAATTTTATATAATTATTGTAATTAACTGTTAATGTTGTATTATAATTAATAACCTGTTGAGAGTATCTTTTCTTGTTATGTCTAAGTTATTTTGCATAATCCTAACCATACATGCATTATAATAATTAAATATATTTGGGTACTATTACAGTAATATAATTGAAATAATGAATGCCCGGTAGCTAAAAATTTTTTGGAAGAAGCATGTGGTATCATGTGCCATCTCTTGGTCAATTTTGGTCGCAATTTTTTTATTTTAGACTTATTTGATAGGAAATTCAATGCTTTCAATTTTAGTTCTAAAAACATCCGCATATAGTGTTATATTTTTTTAAAAAAATCATTAATCTTCACAGCCTACTTGTTACATCGCTGTGTCTTCTTCTCTGATTGGATACCTACCAAATCTTCTAGGCATGTTTCTAAATGACAGATTCATAAATGACACATTTGAAAACTAGGATCGGTAACTAAAAACCATTCTCGCTAAAGAAAGAAGATGTACACATTCGTAATGATTTTGATGTAAATAATTATATTTATTGTAATTTTTTATGTTCACAAATAATAAAATATAGTTCTCTATCAAAATATAAAGTTTGACTTGGAAAATTTTAAATATTAGAAGAAAAATAGATTTGGAGAAATAATCCGTAACAAAAAATAATTATTGCTACATAACGTAATCAGGAAATTTCTAAGGCGTGTTTCTAAATGAAGATTCAGAAATGACAACGAAGCTTTGTATGTTTGTAATTGAAGTAAATAATAACATCTATCATAATTTTTTACATTCCTAAATAAGATTTGATGTTACTTTATGGAAATATAAAGTTTGATTTGGAAAATTATTGCTACATAACGTAATCAGACAATTTCTAAGGCATGTTTCTAAATGAAGATTCAATCACGACAGCGAAGCTGTGTACGTTCGTAATTGAAGTAAATAATAACATCTATCGTAATTTTTTACATTCATAAATAAAATTTGATGTTACTTTATGGAAATATAAAGTTTGATTTGGAAAATTTTAAATTTTACAAGAGAAATAAGCAAACTGGAAATAAAAAGAGAATTACTTGACAGCTGTTGATCTGAATAACGGCACAATCATTGGTTGAGTTATAATTCTTTTGTTTTACTACTACCTATTTTTTACACATTTTTCTTATATTTTTCGACAGTTATTAACATTATTTTTATTTTTTCATTACATTTAACCAATTTGAATCTAAAATTATTCAATTTTTAGAAGCTGAATTAAAAAAATTCTGTGTATTTTAGATTAATATTTTAACAAAAGAACTGATTGCAAATGACACAGACCAATCACATTGTTCTCAGATTTAAGTAGAGGGCCAATAGCTAAAAGAATCAGTTTAAGTAGAGGGCCAATAGCTAAAACCGTCAGTGAAAGGGTTAAACATATTGGAATGTTAAATATATTATATATTGAATCTAAAAATAGAGTAATGCAAATTTGTTTTTATCTGACTCAATTATTATAATAAAAACTGATATCTAGAATTCCATATTAAAAATAATATGATTAGATTATGATACATAGTAATAAACATTATTTAAAATTTATTTATGCTAATGACTAGTAATCATTATTAGTTCATAATTTTAACTTCGTTTTAGTCTAGTTTACTATTAATCTAATAAAATAAGTATCTAATAAAATAAGTATGTCCTTCCTTGACAAATATTTTATAACTCAATTAAAATCTCAGGTCATTGTTATTACTACTTAAAATAAATAAATTAATTGATATAACTAAATGTAATGAGAGATTTTGTATACATCTAACTATATAATATTAATAATAATAATAATAATAATAATAATAATAATAATAATAATAATAATAATAATAATAATAATAATAATAATAATAATAATAATAATAATAATAATAATAATAATAATAATAATAATAATAATAATAATAATCGAGAAACAAATATACTCATTAATTTTTCCATTTAAAAATCATTAACTAATTTAATGAATATACTATAGTATTATGCTTACATTTAATTTAGGATATTTGAGTATTAAATATAATTTTTTTTTAATGTGAGTCATGGGAATATTTTTGGGAAGTATTGTATAGTGGTATTCCTGTGCTAATGAGGACATACATTTTGGTATATGTTTAAAATTATAAATGAAGATACCTTCCTGGACAATTTAAATAGTATGTCTCATAATTCGTAATGATAAATTATTAAATAATATAGTATGGTTAGTGTAATTTATATTAGATATGCATTACTAGAATTTTTTATGTAATAATATGGCTGAGATAGGAGTTATTAGTAGTAGTAGTAGTAAGTGGATGAATGTTGGTACACAGAGGTAGGGTATAATATATACTGAACGAACGTTCTCCTGGCAAAAAACGTTTCATAAATCATGTTTTGGGAGCATTTATGTTTAATAAAATAAAAATACTGTAAATATTTTTTTCTGTAATTTTATTTTATTAAACATGATTGCTTCTAAAAACATGTATATATATATATATATATATATATATATATATATATATATATATATATATATATATATATATATATATATATATATATAATGTTAAATACAATATTATATTTTAAATTCTTAAGTAGTGCTTTGATTACATGGTAATCCTCGTCAGCTTTAACTGAATTCCAAATTTTTTAAACTTAATGTTACATATATTTCCATAAGCTGTGTATGGTCATATTTGCAACTTGCCTATTAATAACATCAATTTTATATTTATTAATCAAAATTGCCTTTTTAATTTTCCTCTTTTTATGATCTCTTTCTTCCATTAATATTTTTATTTCATTACTATTAAATGTAAACCTATAATTACAAGTTTTTTCATGGTCAAAGAATACTGAAGCTGTATTAAATTGAATATTTACTTTATTTTTAATTCGATTATATAATAATTAATGTTCCTTCAATCTTTTCTTTACAGAAATCTTGATTCACTGATATATAATTTCTGACATCCACATGAAATCTGATAAATTATATTACTTTTTTTGCAATTTAGAAATCATACTCTTTGAATTATTAATCAATCGATTAACATTTGGAGGAATACAAAATGAAATATTATACTTTTTTTTAAATATATTCTTAATTAATTTAGATTGCATGTTATTTATAAACAGCATAGATATCCATTTTTTATTATCTAAAGTAACACTGCAAACACTCTTCTTATTATTAAATGAATTTACTGTACACAAAATTTGGTTTTTATCATAACCAACCTTTAAAAGTTCATTAGCAAAGAGTTCAATATTTAAAATTTTATCACTCCTATATTTACATAATTTATCATTGCGATGCAAAAATGATTTCAGACTTGCCATTTTATGTATCATTGGAACACGTGATTTAAAATGAATATATCCTCTTTCTCCAATAGGTTTAAAAATTAATTTATAATTTAAATCAGTAGCATCTCTAAATATTTGTAAATCCAAAAATTTTATTTTTCCATTTTGTTCATTCTCAATAGTCCATTTTAAATTGTTTAAATTATTCAGATTATATAAAAGAACATCAATAATGTCTTTAGCACTGCAAACAAAAACATCATCAACATATCTAGTATACATTTTAATATCTTCAAAATTATAAGAATTAAATATAATATCTTAATATTTTGACAATGTAAAATTACAAATTAGTGCTACCATAGGTAATCCCATTGGCCATCCTTTACCCATTTTATAAAACCTATCATTATATGTTGCAATAATATTATCATTTTTAAATTTTAGTGATTCAATAATAAAATTTATTAAATGTTTATTTACAGACATATTAATTAGTTCAATTTCAATTAAATTTATAGATTCAAGATGATCAATTGATCCATATAATTTCATTACATCCAATGAAGCCAACAAATTATTATCAATTATTTTTATATTTTTAATTCTATCAACAAATTCATAAGAAGTTGCAATTGTATATCTGCCAAAACACAACATATCTTGTAAAAATTTACCAATATATTTAGCTGTTTTATACATAAATGATCCACAAAAATCAATCATCAATCTAAGAGGATTTCCTACTTTTTGAAGTTTAATATTAACAAATATTCTTGGGCATATAGATGTAGATGGATATATATCATAGTATGTACAACCATTCATAAAATGACTCTTAGCCTTTTTTAAAATACTATTTATAAATTTTACATGTTGTCCCTCCATGTTATAACTATCAATAATATCAAATCCCAATTTACTCATTTGTGTTTCAATTTTATCATTATATGCATCTTTTTTAATAATGCACAATTGTAACACCTCGTCTTCTTTTAAACATATGGTTTGTATCCTTCTCTGTATGATCATAATCTAATTTTAAGTCTTTGAGCTGGATAAAACATTTTTTTTCAACACCCAAATATAAGTTGTTGTTGTTGTTGTTGTTTTTTTTGGTAGTGAATCAATAGACAGATTCAATTTCATTCAACATATTGTAATATCAAAATTTATCTGAAATCAGAAAAAACTGAATTTTTTTACTGCAACAAGTTATTCTATAAGGAAGATGATTTACACAATGGAAATTATGAATACAAATATCCAATATATTGAAATAATAATCATATTCATAAGATAGAATCACAATGTTATTATACAATGGAATGCTATTTTTGAGTGATTATACTTTGATCGTTGTCAGAGGTTGTATGGCAATACTTGTTTGCTTTTTACCAACTTAATAATTACAGCTTCATTATAAATTTTAGTTAGCGCTTACTTCAAAATTGTGAATACGTAAACGTATATAATATGTGTGTGTGTGTGTGAAGAAAAAATGATAGTGCATATTCTATTTTCAAAATGTGGGAGCTAAGATCTGCATTAGAGAATTTTATAACTATGCATATATATTTTAAGTTTAATTTTTTAATGAACCTGGTGCAAACATATTTTTAATGCATATTAAGCAATAGTAAGTTTATCTATAAATGAATTTTCAATTTGCTTAAAAATAATCTTTGACGAGTGTTATTTACTAATGTATATTTTTATACACACAAAAAATGTCATTAGAAAACTTAAATCTTTTAGTTTCTAAGCAAATAGATTATAAGTTTCAACGCAGAGAAAAGGTTATTTTTCCTTTTAATAAAACGCATTTCGATTACTTGTCAATCATTCGTTAGGAAATGATAAATAAAAGCTTGTCATATTTCATAATAAAACACACACTCAAAGTTCCAATATATTGTAACAACCTTGTTATTTTAATATCACGTGAACAGTTCGAACATAAAGAAGAACAATACAAATAATTTTTATGAAAGATTTAAACTTTTCATATGTCAAATTAGTTATAGAAATATGTCAATAAAACTGACACATGTATGTGTATATATATATATTAATATATTTTATAGTACCTCTATATGATTTATGTATGTTTTAAAAATAATATAACCCTTGTACGCTTGTAAACGGTAGTCAGATAGAAAAATATTTAAAAGATTATTAAGTAGCAAGTATTATTTTTACAACATTAACTCTATCCATGACACTAACAAATCGCTCATTATTTATAAAAAGCACAGACCAGTATTAATGAATTTGTTTTCTAAGAGATGTATAAATTATGAAGTAGCTGATGTATTTCAGGTATAAAATCTGTTATTACTGTGCAAAAAAATCAAATAAATAGATCACAGGACAGCATTCTAGTTATGAGTTGAATATGAAAATATTTTTATTACATAAGCACTTATAACTACAGACTGAAAAAATAATTCAAAAAGGGACATAAAATAATGAAGCTAACTTCTGTGAACTGCAATACAAAAAAAATATTTCTTATATAATAGTCTATAATTGAGTAATATCCAAACTAAAATGAAACAAAAACCTTTTTTTATAAATGCAAAGTGGTTTCTTACATTTTATAAAATGAAAAAAAAAAAGACTATACCATATTGTTAAATATAGTTGCATATTAAGTATCTAAAACAGGATGCATTGAATTTATTTTCAAAAAATATGTTTGTAATCACGAAGATTTCCATATTTTTGAAGCAGATAATCAAATAAAATGAATATAAGTTGTTGATAGACAACATAAATTCTCCAAATGTTTTTTTATTAATGCATAAGAAAATTAAATAATATTCAAAATATCATTAAGGCTTCTAACATTATTAGAATCATGATGTCATGTTTGGTTCTATAAACATTAACATTGTTATTGCAAAAAAAAATATTATTTTTAAAATATTGCTTTTGGGCTTAATATAATAAACACACACCATAAAATGTCAGGACATGCTTTCATATAGTATTCAATCCTGAATATCATTCATAATATGAAAAACCTATTTTATGCTGGGATTTTTATGTTTGTTTTTTTTATTTACTTTAAAATAAAATTACTGACATACAGTATTTCATTAGTTCATTTGTTAAAAAATTGTTTAAAAATATTTTAATCAATATATTAGCTTGATTTTTTTTAAAAAAAATACACTGACATTATTTGAATAAAATGTTTCTCAAAAATGAAGTTGAGACTAATCATCCCGACATATCAAAGCAACAAAAAAATTTAACTTTGTTGTGAAAAATTACATAGAAATTAATTGCAACAACTGTACTCATATTGTGAAGTAGTCTTTAAAAATATGAAAGTACATTTATGAAAGATTATGGAAATCAAGACCCATTTAGACAATGAGTAAATTATAATAAAGTAAAAAAGATTAAAATAGATATTTGGAATATCAAAACCAGAAGAACAAAACATTTTATGAATGAGTTTTCTACTACTGTGGACAATACATAATTCTAATAGTAAAAAAAAAAGAAAATATTTCTTTATTTTTTTTATTAAAAATGAAACACAAAAACAATATATTTATTTTATATGTTTGTTTTAATTTCTGTATTATAACCAAATAATATTTTCTTTGAGTCAAAACAAAAAAAAAATGTTTTGATTTTTTTGATCTGTTTTTTTTTTTTCTTTTGGAACTTCTTCATGTATACTCCTTTATTTATTTAATTATTTTTAAGTTTAGCTTACAACAGCACTGAAGCAGAAAAAAACAATCGAGTTGTTGTTGTTTTGCTTCAAATTCTAAATAATACTTGAATATAAAATTAAAGACATAAAGTTTTATATGCATTTTATTGATATGTAATTTATAACAAAGACTGAAAATAATTTATAGAACAAAAAAAAAATTCAAAATTAATATAATACCACCATTATTATTTGTAAAATATTAATAAAATTTACGTTTTAAAAAATAGCTTTTGAAATGTGTTTCAACAAGAATCTAAAATTCATACTCTTACAATTCAATTATCACCTCGATTTTCATTACTGTTCTTTAATTTCTTTTTTCAAATTTTTTTATGGTTATTATATAGTAATTTGAAGAACAAAATACTAACAAATGCATAATCAAAGTGAAGAAAAACGACCTCATAGAAGGTTAAACTAAGGCGTCAATTAAATAATTTTCTCTGACATTATTAGGTAGCAAATGACATAATGGCAGGAAGAAAAAGTAATTTCAGTAGAAAGTACTTAATTGAATTAAAATCTATAGTCAGTTCCTTTATACAATATATATACACACACAAATGTGATATTTTTAAATTTAATATACAATTTACAATTTTTTTTATAATTGTCTTGTTTGATTTAAATGATTTTTTTACATATTACATATCTGTGCAGAATATGTTCACCTTCATTGTCTCTCGTGTTAATGAAAGAAGCAATTCTTGTGATAAATATAACATTATTATTGCATTATCATTGAAAATATATCAGTCTATTGTATCATTTGTGATAAAACCTGCAATTTTATATGTTTAAAAAAGCCAAAAATATTAAATGTAAGTAACTTCTAACAGAAATAAACTTTATACAGATACTAAAATTTAAATATTAATTATAATTTGGTAAAATAAAATGTAGAAATTTTACTTGTAGCATCATTTTTAGACAATCTAAGACTTTTAGATATATTTACTTGTTATACTTTCTCAGCCTTTTCCAAAGTATGAAAATATATTTTCAAACTTTCATATTCTTAATGAGTTTTTTCTTTTCTGGAATTTAACTCTTTTGTGAATTCTAATTTCAAAGATAACATATGAATTGATAAATATAGTGATAGAACTAAATTTCATCATGATAATTATTACAATTATTACATCTTCTAAATCACAAAACATTTTAAATAAGGAGGAGTGAAAAATAAAATTTCATGGGATTATGGAATTATTATTGATATTTAAAGGAAAATGATAAAGATGTATTTGAAGAATGGTAGATAGTATTGATATTTAAGAAAGATGACAAACAGGGTATTAAAAATTAATGACATAATTAGTTTTATATTACATTTTTACCAAAATAATTACAACTAGTGAACAGAAAATTTTGAACTCCAACTGACCAAATTAACAAGCTGAATTTTAATGGATTTTAACATGATGTATCATATCCAAGTACAAAGAGAAATTATAGAAAAATCAGTAAATATGATTTTTACCACTATACTTTGATATTGCTGATATGATTGTGTAAACATTTCCATAATAATTAAGGTTATGAACTATCAAAATATAAACTCAGAATATTGTGATATTCTAAACTATCATTGACACAAATATTTACTACAATGTTCATCATAATTATTTTCAACAATTATTAATCCATTGTAGGATAAAGATCTTTTCAAATTTAATCCAGATTCCCCAATCAATAAACTATCTTCTTCATATTAAACCAATAACCTTGCTTGCTTTATCTATCCATATCTTATGATCTCTTTGTAAATTTTTTACAATTTCTTGATCCAATTTACTACCTCAACTTAACTATTTATTATGAGTCCATTTAGAAGTAAATTTTTTTTAGTTCCATATCAATACCTTAATACTATTAATAATTTTAATTATATATGTTTATTATCATACAAAGTATTTCAATTTTAATTCTTTTTGTTACCTCCATATTTTATTAAATTTTGTTAAGTATTTCTATTGTTCTTATTAAATGACTAATTCTTAGAACCATAAGTAAAAACTAGAAAAAACATATTTACTAAAAATCATTACACACATAGCCACATTTTCTTTTAATAACAAGCTACTTCTAACAAAATAAAATTTCTAAATTCAATTCTATATTTATACCATCAATTAGGCTTCCATCCATAATAATATTTTAATCAAGATGTGTGTAATATGACTTTATCTAATTGATGATTATCAATCATTATTTTCTTATTCTGAAAAAAAAAAAACATTGAACATTACTTTAGCTTTTATAATACTAATCTGTAGTCCTAATTTTTTACTTTCAATATGATAACTCATCTAATATTTCTTGAATCACTATTATTGGCAATATTAATCACATCAGTTGCAATATCTAGATTAGTTAAATAATTTCCATTCACTTTTTCTGTCTTAACTTTCCATTTTATTTTATCAAATACTTCCTTGTAAAACTGTTGTAGAAAGATTTGGAGAAATGAAATCATCTTGCCATATATCCATGTCAATGTTAATTTGTTTAGTATCACACTGCAGTCTAATAAATGATGTTGAATTCTGAAAATATTCTTCAGTATATCAAGAGTCTATATTTTGTTGATTTGAAGTTTTAATTATTGTAAAAATATTTATAGAATCAAATGTCTTTTTTAATATATTACTCTAAAGCATAATTATTTATTTTGTACATAAATTAAAATATAACTAATTAAGAAATGTTACTAATGCAGTCTCAAACTCTGATTTACAACATCAATTAATTAAGCTAAAAGGTCAATAAAGCTAAAGGCTAGAATGGTATAATTTTATTTTTTCATAGATAACTGACATTTACATAGAATTGATAAAAGAGGCAGTTACTTCTATTTAAATTACATATATATGTTATTATTTACTGTTATTTATATTATACATACACCTATATACATATTTTAATCCATCATATTATTTATCAATTACTTCATTATTAGTGAAGATTTGTTCTTACTATATTTTAATAAACTGAAACATTTTAATGATTTAATACTTTATAACCAAATGATTACATAAACGTTATTGTTCATTACACTTTCTATAAGCTGTATATGGTTGATTTGAAGACATTTTACTTATACAAAATTTTATTAATTATTGTAAAATTTCCCATTTGGCTTTATTAATATTTTAAGTATATCTTTAACTTAGAAAATTAAGGCAATGCAAAATTCAGTATTAATCAAAAATTCCTAATATTAAATAAGAAGTTATAATAATTATCTATGATAAAAAATTACCATAATACCACATATTCAAATGTCTAAAAAAAGTTTAAATTGAAAAAGGGTTAGTTAATGGATAAGATAATTTATTAAACATATTCTTAATAAAATTAACAGTAAATTGTATGTCAGCATAGTGTGTATATTGTTGATTAGTAGTATAATGCATTAATGCACTTTTCATAATAATGATTATAAATATTGTATGAACACAGTCACTACTTTGAAATCATATTATTGAGATTGATATCTCATTTAATCCCATTGGTTTAATATTTTATTCAAGATATATAATCAAAAAATAAATAAATAAAATATTGAGTTAATTTAAAAATAGACATGCAAAGTTATATTCTGGTATATTTATGAAGCATATTTTTATAATTATATCTTTCAAAATTAAAATAAATATAATAGAATGTTTGTATTATAAACATAATAATATAAAGATAAAGTATATATTGCTTTGATAATTAAATATCATGAACCACTAATAAATATTAACTATAAAAATAATTTTTTTTAAATGTTTACTTATATATTTTTATCAAATTGCCTAAGACAATAAAATGAATCCAAATGTATGATAGAAAAGTAGTTTTTCTTTCATATGTCATAGCATCGGCCGGGACGCGAACCCACAACCGTCTGCAACCAATTACTTGCTTGCATGGCGGCTGCGATACCTCTCGGCTAACAACGCAAGACAAAAGAAAAGTAGTTTTTACTAGCAAAAAATATTTAAATCACAAATGAATTTTTTTTTTGTTTTTAAGTATAGCCATCCCTTAATAAAAAATGTAACTAAAGCTTAAAAGTTCTTAAAATTAATATATAAATTAGAAATCATATTCAGATTTTATTAGAGACAAATGATATCATATCATAACATGACATGACTTTTGTAAAATATAATTTTAGTAATTTCTTTGTCAGTGAGATAAGGCTATATTAAATTTAAGAATTAATTATTTAATTTAATATAACATAAATTCTCTCATTTATTTTTAATATGCTTAAACTTTTTTTTAATTTTTTATTTTGTAGAAGCTGGTTCCATTTTGTTTACTATAAAATATTGTTCAATAAAATTAAAATTAGATTAATAATTGAAATATATAGTGCAAATTTTTAAATTAGTTTAAGTGCAGTAAAATATTGTATGTGATAATGCTCATTTGAAACTTAAGTGATTAAAACTTTGTAGCTAATTAACACATTTTAAAATTTATTTTTGTGATATTTATTTTTAATAAGCCCATATATATATATATATATATATATATATATATATATATATATATATATATATATATATATATATATATATATATATATATATATATATATATATATATATATATATAAATTTGGGCAGTTATTTTATTAACACATTTCAAAGATAAAAAATTGTAAATGGTATGAAAATCAAACTGCAGACCACAGCCAATGGATTGAAGGATTCAAACAACTGCTGATGGATCCTATTTATACTGATAAGTCATATCAAAATATAATAAATAGGAATTGTAAGCTAATTATGACTATTCTTATTCTGTGGTGTGCTTTAAGTAACCCAGCTTATCTTATCCAGCTATTGTGTATATTCATGTATTTTGGTTCCAACACTATGCAGGAGTAGAGAAGCTACTATCTTCATCACTCAGCAATTAATGGAGTGTAAGCAATAGTCCATTGATTGCTGAGTCCTGAAAAGAAAGTTTTCACCTAATGAAGAAACATTTTGAATGTTGTGTCCACTATATTTATTCTATATATGCATTAACATCAAATGTCCAAAACTTCATGGAGAAATCAGCCATTAAGTAAATAATAAACTACTGCCAGACATCTCATGAATTTTGAATGATGATCAAAACATAACAACCACCATAGCTATGGTCCAATAGATAAAGTACACTGAAATATACTTATACCCAAAGAATGAACTAAACATTTTACTACTGAAAGAAATAGCTATAAACTTTAAAAGATTATTATAATTATTTAGCATTGCTATTATTTATCTCCTCTCTAATGAAAATGTTTAAGTCAGTAATTGTTTATTAAATCTGTTTATAAATAGGAATGTCAAGAGATTGTTGTTTTATTGTCTTTAAATTATAGTGATTTCTGGTCATGCTTATGATTTATTGATTTCAATTAAATCCATCATTTTCATTTCATTCAAATTATAAACAATATTTTAAACCTGCAGTTTAACAAATCCTAAATAAAGTTCAATATGCCTGCATAGAGAGGCTAGATTAAGATTGTCATTGATTGTGCATGAATAATTCTCAGTTTTAAGTAAACTATCACTTCAGACTGGAGAAAGGATAATTCAGAGTATTTGCTGAAATTAGCTGCTTTAATTTAGGCTGTCTTTTCCTCAGGAGGTGACACATTTGTTTACTTTATTTATCTTATATGACTATAATATCATTTGAAATTACTTGTTTCTTACATCATTATTATATTTAGTGCAATAGTATGCAGTAGACAGACAATTCATACCACATATTATCTGATTTGTCTTTGTACATGTCTTAATGTGATATGTACACATCCACTGTTCACTCTTACACATTGTACATTTATTCTGATCAGTGGATTGCAGTAGAAAATTATTCTTACTATTTGTATATACCTGGTATATCTATTTTTTAGTGATTCGTAGAATAATATGATACAGATGTTATTTCCTGTATTTTACATTTTCTGTATTATTTATGTTACTTGCCTATATTATCTCCTAAAGTTAATTATAGCAGTATGTTATATAACTAGTTTCCAGAAGAATCTATCTTTGTCTCTGGTAGCACATCCGCAGTTTGCCAGATTGTTAAATCTTAAAACTGTGATAATAATTACTTATGATCATGAGATTATGTAGAGGGATTGACATCTTTTCAGAAGCATATAAGAATATATTATACCAGTGTATACAACATATTGTCTGTGCATAAAATTTAAAAAACTAATAAATAAAATTAATAATTGAATTCATATATAAATAATTGTATAAAATTGTCTTGTAAGGTGACCAGCCAATTATCTTATTGTATGTTTTGATTTTGAGTATATACATAAATAAATTGTAATGGCTCACTATTTTTTAGCAATTTGTCAATATTTTGCAATCAATAATTTAATTAAAATAAGGTGAGAGTCACATGTGTTTAGCTGATTTTAGTCGGCTGTAAAAAAAACAAATGTCTTTTTGTGATATCAAAGTGTAGAAAGCACAGGCAGATTGCTCTTAGGTGATTTTAATATGGGTTGTACATTTTGGACAGTTAGAATATATATATATATATATATATATATATATATATATATATATATATATATATATATATATATATATATATATATATATATATATATATATATATATATATATATATATATATATATATATATATATATATATATATATATATAAAATTAAGAGTGTGCTAATAACTCTAAACAAGCTTTTTTTTTTTATTTATTTATGATAAATGCTACTACAAGAGAAGGCATTCAAATCATTTTTATCTTGGATTGTCCCCATCCCCAGACCGGTTTCGACCTATGGGTCTCTTCAGTGAGGAGTTGGGACATTAGATCTAAAAAAACCAACTCAAACAAAGCATTTATCTAAAAGATAATTGTTAGAAGAAGATCTGAAACTTTTAGACATCTACATGTCTTTAAAGTCAGCTCTCCAACTGAAAAAATCATATGGGCCTGAACTTAATTCAGATACTCCATATATTAATAGGCTTAGCTCTTTAATTTAGCTAAAGCCACAACAGCAAAATAATAATAGTAATAATGACAAGTCAGATGTCACATGACTTATATATAGCTTGCACTTACAAATATGTAAAGTTAAGAGTGTGCTAATAACTCTAAACAAGCTTTTTTTTTATTTATTTATGATAAATGCTACTACAAGAGAAGGCATTCAAATCATTTTTATCTTGGATTGTCCCCATCCCCAGACCGGTTTCGACCTATGGGTCTCTTCAGTGAGGAGTTGGGACATTAGATCTAAAAAACCAACTCAAACAAAGCATTTATCTAAAAGATAATTGTTAGAAGAAGATCTGAAACTTTTAGACATCTACATGTCTTTAAAGTCAGCTCTCCAACTGAAAAAATCATATGGGCCTGAACTTAATTCAGATACTCCATATATTAATAGGCTTAGCTCTTTAATTTAGCTAAAGCCACAACAGCAAAATAATAATAGTAATAATGACAAGTCAGATGTCACATGACTTATATATAGCTTGCACTTACAAATATGTAAAGTTAAGAGTGTGCTAATAACTCTAAACAAGCTTTTTTTTTTATTTATTTATGATAAATGCTACTATATATATATATATATATATATATATATATATATATATATATATATATATATATATATATATATATATATATATATATATAAATCAAAACTACCCCAAATTCAAAATTAAACCAGACCTGCATAAAAATAATATTAAAACACAACCTAAGGTTTCACTGCTACAAGCAGACTTCTCAAGTGTAAAGAACTACAAAAACTACACAATATATATAATATTAAAAACTACCCACAAATCTATTCACTTCCCATCTACCCTTAATATTAAAAGAACTCTTAAATAAGTTAATTGCTTCAGAATAATAAATTTTCAATAATAAAGACTCTTTAATTCTTCTTTTGATTTCATTTCTCTCAAAGAAGACAACCTTAGCTTCATCAAAATCAATAGTGTGGCCTGTATCTTTTTCATGGACATACAAAGCAGAACTAAGATATCTATTTTTAACTCTACTTTTAAAAACCTTTATTTTTTCATTTAAACTCAAACTACTCTGACCTTTGTAAACCTTCTTACACAATAAACAATGAAAGAATAAAGGTTCATAAAAGTAGAGTTAAAAATAGATATCTTAGTTCTGCTTTGTATGTCCATGAAAAAGATACAGGCCACACTATTGATTTTGATGAAGCTAAGGTTGTCTTCTTTGAGAGAAATGAAATCAAAAGAAGAATTAAAGAGTCTTTATTATTGAAAATTTATTATTCTGAAGCAATTAACTTATTTAAGAGTTCTTTTAATATTAAGGGTGGATGGGAAGTGAATGAATTTGTGGGTAGTTTTTAATATTATATATATTGTGTAGTTTTTGTAGTTCTTTACACTTGAGAAGTCTGCTTGTAGCAGTGAAGCCTTAGGTTGTGTTTTAATATTATTTTTATGCTGGTCTGGTTTAATTTTGGACTTGGGGTAGTTTTGATTTTATATTGACTAGTTTAGCTTTATGCTTGTAATGTTTATATATATATATATATATATATATATATATATATATATATATAAACATTATTTTGATATATATATATATATATATATATATATATATATATATATATATATATATATATATATTATGCTGGTCAAAATCATGTATTTATTCAACATGACCAATAATCCAAGAGAAAGTACCTTGAATATAACCATGCATAAGATACTGATGTCAGGACAATTGTGAACACTAACCTATTTGCCTGAAGTATTGCTTATCTAATCGTTTGTGATGACATTAGCAGTTCTTGGATTTATTCCATCCCAGTTGGAGGTCATGGTTCTCAAAATAATATAGGGCTTATCTATGAAATTCATGATTTGATGAATTCTGACGATTGCAGAATGGTACAGATGTGATTTGATATTGACTAATAATGGTTTTGAACCATAACAATTATAATATTTTTATGACAACATTACAAAAAATTGAATTTAAATCAAAGAAATATTATAAATATCTAGAGTAATTAGAATTAAAGATTTGGAGTAATGACAAACTAAGCTAATTTAAAGTAATAATATTACATAAATTTATTTAGGAATTGAGTGATTGGCAATACAAAATAAGTCAAGTTTTGTCTATACAACTAGGTTATACTTCTTGGATTCACAATTATGTTCTTTAAATACTCATAAAGTTTATCAAATAAAGTTAGAATTAAAGAACTATTTGAACATTTCAATTTAGTAAGTAATTATGATCCACTTCAGACATAAATTAAGTTTTGATGCAGCAAAATACATAAGGTATTTGATAAATAGAGAAAAAATTGTTAATTGGTCTGCCAAAAACCAATCAGCAATAAAATATTATTAGCTCTCTTTAAGATATTACAAATTTAAGGGAATAAATCTATTATATATATATATATATATATATATAGTCAGATTTAACTAAATAATTATTGGATTGGTTGATGAAAGACATGCCATCACAGCAGAACATTTCAGGTTTGTAAATAAATATATAAAGAATGATGAAAGTAGTATGCTGTTATAGATTACAACAAAGAATGAATGAGGTCTGTTACGATACTCTGGTTGGCATTGCTAGAAGAAATCCCTGGTAGAATTGTTGACCCTGCAGCCAAAACATGTCTCTGAATAATAATAATAATAATAATAATAATAATAATAATAATAATAATAATAATAATAATAATAATAATAATAATAATAATAATAATAATAATAATAATAATAATAATAATAATAATAATAATAATAATAATAATAATAATAATAATAATAATAATAATAATAATAATAATAATAATAATAATAATAATAATAATAATAATAATAATAATAATAATAATAAATAATAATAATAATAATAATAATAATAATAATAATAATAATAGATTTGATGTGCTAAAATTGCCATACACATTTTAATGGCAATGCCTGGAAAAGTTCCCTAGTAGGAAATATGTCCACTAAGGGAGAGTCAAGGATTGGACTGGTCATATTTAAACTTCCAAAGGTTCTGAGGGAGTAAGTGACAAAGCAAGAACAATAATAAATGAATGGCTATAACTATAAATTACATAATACCTTAGATAGATAGATAGATAGATAGATAGATAGATAGATAGATAGATAGATAGATAGATAGATAGATAGATAGATAGATAGATAGATAGATAGATAGATAGATAGATAGATAGATAGATAGATAGATAGATAGATAGATAGATAGATAGATAGATAGATAGATAGATAGATAGATAGATAGATAGATAGATAGATAGATAGATAGATAGATAGATAGATAGATAGATAGATAGATAGATAGATAGATAGATAGATAGATAGATAGATAGATAGATAGCAAGCATATCACTAATGATCATAATAAATTAATTCCTGATTAAAAGAACTGCCTCTCTGACATATTAGTATGTCCACAGAAACATTGGGCCATTAATGAATGAATCATAAAGGATAATATAAAAGGAAAGGCAAGAATTGAAATTAAATTTAAAAGAATGTTCTCTACACTTCCAAAATATTTCATTTATTGGTAAGTTATCAAATAATTCTTCATCAAAGATGACAAAATAAGTCTGTCTTTTAATTAATATAAACAGACTGGTCATTGAATATCAAACTCACTTCTGGTGAAATTTGACTACATTGTACCTCATAATTTTAATAATTTACTGACACAAATGAAAATATATATGTAGGAAACATATACTGGTAGTAGTTGATATGAAAATGCTATGATAGATGTGCTTTAAATGATTCTCTTTTAAGATATTTGGTTTACAGAAATTGTGATAGATTTTACTTAACTGATTTAATAAAATACATTATTCTCTCAGAGATAATTAGGAGGGCAATTTCAAGTTGGAATTAATAATAATATATGTAACTTTTAAAATAATTTCAATCATTTAAAAATAAATTTATAATATAAGAGATACAAAACTAAGGGAGCTTTCTCTATTAAAAAGTTTAATAGCAGTATGTCTTCCTGAAATAATTTTAATTGGAGAAAATAGGAAAGCAAAGTGTTAGCTGCTCCTTGAATTTTACACTTGGCAGATTCAGTAAATCAACATTAAAAAATAAAATTAAGATAGATTTGCAGCATCAAAACTAGTATTTTTTAATAAAATTGAGTTTTAAATTTAAGGAAAGAAAGTTAAAGACGAATTTTAAAATGAAGTTGTGTGTATATATATATATATATATATATATATATATATATATATATATATATATATATATATATATATATATATATATATATATATATATATATATATATATATAAAGGCTACAAATTAACATTGATTTAAAAACAAAGTAAGCTAAAATCAAAAGCTTGTGGTGAATTGGATGTTATATCAGAACCAATCGATAGACATTCCATGGCTGGAAACAGACAGTTATAAAATCAGGTCTTCATTCAGCTGGCTTCCTTGATGCTGTTAAGTCTCACAGGCTAGATGCTGAGAGCATCAGAATAGTATTGTGACGAGCTGGTGGAAACAAAACTCGAAGAAACAAATGACCAATCTTTTTCTCCCATCATTCTTTAGGCATGATGTAACTATATATATATATATATATATATATATATATATACATCATAGATATATATATATATATATATATATATATATATATATATATATATATATATATATATACACTCATCAACTCTCTTCAGCAATCTCTTCCCAATCTTATCAAAGTTTTTATTATTTATACTATTCAGCCTTAACTATCATGATCCAATGTGCATGACATTTGTTGAAGACTTTCTATGTGGTCAGCATTTGCCTGCCTGGGAAATCCACAATGCTGCAATAAATATGCTCCAAGGGTTCATTTGCTAATTAAAAGAAACAACCACAAGTAAGATTAAGTTTATCAGTCACTGTACTAACAATGCCTATTTAATTGAGATTTAGATTAAAGAAAATGTAAATTTTATTCACAAAAATTCTAGAAAATTGGTCCATTCTATAAATAATACAATGAAGTTCGAACTTATATTTGATATAAACCTAAATAACAAATTTACAAAATATACCTGACAAATATTAGATTGCTTACATACATTTATCAAAATATAAAGTGTTACCAACTGATTAATTGGAAAAATGAACTTTAATGAAAAAATTTAAAATATTTATAACATTTTATAGATATCTAGAAATAAATTATTTATTCTTAGTGCCGATTTAATAAAATAAATAACAAAATATACATTTCTATGAATATTATAAAATAAATCACTATTTTAGAGAGGTTAGCTTTAATCATAAAATATAAATTAATGAAATATAAATCAGATAAAAGATTATAATATTGATTATAAGATAACCTACTACTGCCTATTATGAGATGGGTGTCAGTTAATATATAAGATTGGGTTTAAACTCATACTAGTGCTGATGACATTGGCACTAGGTGAAGCAGAAATATATACTATAATATTTCCAGCTTCAATATATATATATCTAGATAGATAGATAGATAGATAGATAGATAGATAGATAGATAGATAGATAGATAGATAGATAGATAGATAGATAGATAGATAGATAGATAGATAGATAGATAGATAGATAGATAGATAGATAGATAGATAGATAGATAGATAGATAGATAGATAGATAGATAGATAGATAGATAGATAGATAGATAGATAGATAGATAGATAGATAGATAGATAGATAGATAGATAGATAGATAGATAGATAGATAGATAGATAGATAGATAGATAGATAGATAGATAGATAGATAGATAGATACACATGTTCCTGCCCATAGTTGCCTTAATAGTGTATAAATAACTAAATAAAAAAAAATAATTAAAGGTCTTCTCTTTAATAAATGTATTTGTTAATTTGGGATAAATGGAGAATGAATGGATACTTTAGTTATCAAATTTAAAAATGAAATATTTGACTAAGTTGTGTTGAATGAAGATAATACCTTAATAATATTAATAAAAAAAATGTATATTTATGAGCCAGTGTTTTAAAAAAAAATTTCATTTATATAACCAAAGGTATACAAACAAATTCATCAATCTTTACTTTATTTTGTTTAAAATTTTGTGATTTATCTTAACTTATTTTACAAATAGATAGTGGATATATGATAAAAAATATATTTAGGGAGAAGGGAACACACAACTTTCTTTCATTTGATATTTTTATGATTTAAATAAAATGATAAATAACAAACACTATTCTTAACTTCCATGAAGCTATGAAACTATCAATTTTACCATGAAATATAAAATTGATATAAGGCATAGTTGAATATCATTTAAGGACAAAAATGTTAATGGAAACCTACATTTGTAGTTGTTATCATCAATGTACCAAGAAAGATATCATGGAATAATAGAATCTATGCTTTATATATATATATTGTGCCAAGGCCAATTTGGCACATGTATATAAAATAATTTTGTCTAAAAAATTATTAAAATAAAAAAAAATATTTCGTAAAAGTGTTTGAAAAAAAATTAGAAATTAATTGATTAAAAGGGGAGAGGGGGAGTTTTGTTTAGAAAAGATAAAACTAAGAGTTGATAAAAGTTAAAGAGTGTTATTATTATAAATTAAAAGCTTCAAAATATAAATCTCTTTTCATTCGAATTGAATAAAAAAAAATAGTATTAAAACTAGTTTTGATGTGTAGAATAAAATTATATATGTGCGGGCGAATGTAAATAAATGTATGCGAGTTAGAATAATATTAAAAAAAATATATCAATGAAAGTTAAAAAAGAAATTACATTTGGAAAACACAACGATGGCTATTAAGTTAAATAAAGATTTAAAAAAACCACACCAGCGGTGGGCTATTAAATAAAGATATAAAAAACAATACGTTTATGAAAGCTACTACTAATTAAACAATCGTCAAAAACACGTTGTCGTAGGATTAATTACCAATGGAATTCGACAACAGATATTCACCAGAGGATATTACACCGACAACACATCACAGATATAAATAGACTTTTTTTTATCGGACATTTAATTGGGTCAGTTTTCAGTCTAGGCAGTGACAGTCTTGTTTCCGTTCAGATAACAATTTCTATTATGTATCCAGAAACAAAAATGCATTGTTGAGCAGCTTTTTGAAATATACGCTCATGCTTCAGCCTTTTTAGTCCAACAAGATCATCAAAACCTGCCTGTGAAATAATGTCTGCATAACAATTCAGAAATCCTCTGTCAAACGTTCAACTGTCTTCAAGAATAAAGCAAATGGATTCGCATAAAATCTCTTCAAGAAATGTCCAAATCTAACCTGTTAGATATAATCCATCAGAAGCAGCAGAAGCAGCCAACAATAAGCAATATCCCCATTCCAAAAATCCTAGGTAAACATTCATTTATTATCATTTATATGTAGTAGCCACTGCAGTAATTCGTAATTTTTCAAGATTCAAGTTATATGAACTCTATCATACATAAAATGAACTATTGATATGTGTGTTTAAGTTTCAAAGGCTATTAATGCTTTATTATTATATTTGTGAATGATGTATGAGTTAGTATGTGTGTGATCATTATATCAGTGTTATTAGTTAAATTAGATAAATACCAATGTTCTACTATTAAAATCTACAAGAATATTTAAACTAGTTTAGAAATGTTAATTTTGAATGTGTGTGTATTATATTAGATTTATAAAGATGTTTAAATTTAGTCAATAAATGTTGGGTAATAAATTATCTTTAAACTTAATTAATGTTAATTAAAATAAAATGTCTTCAAACTTAAACTTTATTTGTCAGTCAATTCTTTTTACCAACCTTTTATTAATTCTTTCCACCACAAATTTTGTATAATTTTATTATTGAATTAAAATAAGACTGAGCTAGTTTTAGGGAATGTTTTGAGCACTGGATTATGAGCCTACTGCTCGAATACGTTAGTCCTCAGACTAGCTGGTGCCCTGGGGTTTACCCTGAAACAAATAAAGTATTTGGATAGTAGGGGTTTGAATCTAGCAGCCAAGATGGGCCATTGTTGATAGTTAAAGCTATCAATAAGATCTCCCATTTTGTTCGAACATGCCGGCTCCTTCACGTAACATTTATAAGATTATAAATGTATTATGAAGGAGCTTGAAACCGGTCAAAACTTATATATACGTATAAGTAAGTGGTTTCAGCGGTTCAACCCGGTACAATATATATATATATATATGTGTGTGTGTGTTAAACTTGGTAACAGGTACTAAGAGAGAAATTGCTGTTAATTATCTACATAAAATAAATTTTATTTATTATTAATGGTTAATACTTTTAATAGTACTTAATGATAAAATATTTATCAAAGTTGTTTTTATTAAAATTTTAATTATAAGGCAGATTTATCTTATCATTCATTTGGTTAGTAGACTTACATAATTAACACTTAAAATAATTGTTAACATATTAATTTTTCAAAACAAATCAAATAAAACTTTAACAACATTCTATATAATTTATTTAAACTATTTAAATAAGCAAATAGTTTATATCACATGCTCACATTTCCTATACTATCACATTAATTGTTGATAAACAGAGCAAAACTCTCCATACAGTATTGCCACTTGTGCTAAACAGAGTAATCAATGGATGCCAGAAGGCTTGTGCATAAAATCCCTATCTAATGCCTACTCATCCAATATCCCCAGACTAGTTTCTGGCTTGTGGCCTTCGTCAATGAGGAGCTTTGGATCTGAGAGCACTGCATCTAGATCTTAGGATCTAATGCAACCCTCTAGCAACCATATTTTATCTTTACTTAGCTACAAAACTATGAGAATGAAATTGAAACCACAAAAAATATTTTCAATCTAAGCTCAATAGCTTATATAGTCATATGGGTCTGAACTATATAAGCTATTGAGCTTAGATTGAAAATATTTTTTGTGTTTTCAATTTCATTCTCATAGTTTTGTAGTTAAGTAGAGATAAAAGGTTGTTGCTAGAGGGTTGCATTAGATCCTAAGATCTAGATGCAGTGCTCTCAGATCCAAAGCTCTTCACTGACGAAGGCCACAAGCCAGAAACTAGTCTGGGGATATTGGATGAGTAGGCATTAGATAGGGATTTTATGCACAAGCCTTCTGGCATCCATTGATTACTCTGTTTAGCACAGGTGGCAATACTGTGTGGAGAGTTTTGCTCTGTTTATCAACAATTAATGTGCTAGTATAGGAAATGTGATCATGTGATGTTTAATGGTTTAACACCAATCCTGCCTAATAGGATAGTGGTGGCTATGGTTGTAAAAGAGCCAAAGACACCAAAATGTATGGGTGCTGAACTGAGTTCAGACCCATATGACTATATAAGCTATTGAGCTTAGATTGAAAATATTTTTTGTGTTTTCAAATTTCATTCTCATAGTTTTGTAGTTAAGTAGAGATAAAAGGTGGTTGCTAGAGGGTTGCATTAGATCCTAAGATCTAGATGCAGTGCTCTTAGATCCAAAGCTCCTCACTGACGAAGGCCACAAGCCAGAAACTAGTCTGGGGATATTGGATGAGTAGGCATTAGATAGGGATTTTATGCACAAGCCTTCTGGCATCCATTGATTACTCTGTTTAGCACAGGTGGCAATACTGTATGGAGAGTTTTGCTCTGTTTACCAAATAGTTTATACTTTGTGGCTAATTGCTTGAACCTTTAAAGTGCTTAGTCATTTAATGAATAGATATTAAAATAGTATATATATATATTTGCTTTATTTGTTTTTAGCTTTGTGTGCTTGTGCGTGTTAGCGCATTTTATATATTTTGATTAAATTATTTAATAAATATTATTAAAAGAAGCATTATTTTAGTTCAAGATATATATATTGAAGTGGTAAATCTGTAGTATATATTTAGCTTCACTTCCTGATGACATTACATACCTTTAAAGTAGGGTTTGAACCTGTTTATATGTTTATTTGGTCATCCAGGAATGTTAAGCACACACATATACACATATCACTTCCACCTTGTTATGTATAACCAGTTGAATTATTATTTTAGCTTAAGTGTATTTTGTTTCCAAGCTTGTAAATTCCCTTCACTTAGATAATTGTGTATGTGCGTATATGTATTACAGATATAAAAATAAATACAATTAGCAAATGTCAGAAAATTCTAAAAAGTATTATTACAATTTTAAAAAAAGGTCATTCTCATTTTAACTATTTCAAGTCAAACCAAAAATCATATTTCAAAGTTATTTGCAATTTTAAAAATACATTTAAATAATGCTTTCAGGAATGTATTGTTTGCATCTTCCAATATTGCTAAATTTCAAGTATAGGAGGAGCAGAAGTTCTAGGAACATGCAAAAGGAGTTCAAATCACTCTTCTCTCTGGTATTTGTGTAGAGAGTGGAAACAATATGAACTGTGAGTAAAAACAATTTGCCTCCCTGATCTTAAATCGTCTCTGTCCTGCCTCCCTGCCATGCCATCGCTACTTGAGAACTATTATGTTTAATTGTAAAGAATATTGGAAGATGCCTACCATTATTTTATTAATATTGTGCCTTGCTAAACTTCGTATATGTTATTATAAGTGGCCACCATAACTTCTAAAGGTAATCAGTTTTACCGAAGAATGAACTCTTAATTCTCCTCACTTCATTTCTTTCTTAAATCTTAATTGTAATCAGAATGTAATCTTTATTTATTTTATAACTGATTATAAACTTAATTATCATTAAATTTGTGATTATCTCTTTTAAGTTTTAAACTTGTTCTTTGAAACACTAAGCATATAATTATGTACAGTACTTTAAATCTATCATTAGCTTTTAAAGTTTCACACTCTAATTATTTTATTTCATGCAGCAAAACTTATTTTAAATATATATCTTATTAAATTAGTTTTAGTATGCTAATGTTTTAATCTAGCGAACTTATATTATTTCAATCATCATTCTGATATTTTGGAATATTTAAATAGTTAAACGTAAAATTTCTTATTGAACACTGTTCGCTTGGTTAAATATTTTGAAATTATGCTTAATGATGGATTGTTTAAAAATCATATCACTATCAATATTTAAATGCAATTTATGTTCTTTTAATAAATTTGATTATTAATATATTTTAATAACTATTTATTACTTATACGCCATTAAGAGTTAAATTAATTATAATATATTGTCGTTTAGGAATACTTGGGCTTGTTAAATAGGAAAAATAATATTTTCCTTCTTCTACATTCAACATCCTAATTTTATTAAAGTTATACGTATGATGCTGAGTGAGTTATTATTTTATCATGGCGTTACGCATGATATTATTGCTTTATTTAAGCTTAAATTATTTCATTAGTCATTTAAGACTTAAGCCATATTCACATTGCTTACTTATGATAGCATTTTAAAGAATTATATTTTGCTTTATCATATTTACTCATCCAAAATCCGGATTTTCTTCACTTAACTTATTTAGGAATGAGGTTTGGTATAACCGATCTCAGGACAAACATTAGAGTATTAAGGCTCTGCATGTGACTCGTTGGAGGGCATACCATGGAATCCTTACCACTCATATTTTTGAATATCGCCTTGTGATAAATACAAGCGGAATCATATATGTGATAAAGCCTTCCAGTCCAAAGACGGACATCTTCTCCATTTTAAATGCTGTCATTATAGTTAGCACTGTGAGTTCTTTTATGGGTAGTGGTGCAGTGATGTTTATAAGCCACTCATTTAATAATTAGTCGAATATTTTAGGGTTGTCACAGTAAAACTTATTAGGTTAACTCAAACAATAAATAATTAACTATCATATCAAGAGTAAACCTCTCTTTAGAGATGAATTTGTAAACATCCTTATCATTACTTAAAGTAATGATCAACGCATTGATAACATCAATTTATTATTATACTTTAACTCATTAGCGTGCTAAATCATTTGCTTATATGCAAAGTAATAACCACATTAAATCTGTGCTATGTTTTCTAATGTAAATTAATTTTTTTATATTTATTAAATTATTATGTTTTAATAATTACTCATGCATTGTGTCTTACTGACTCTCACTCATTGAATTCCATTAAATATTTATAATAGTGTTAGTAATATTTAGAAGTTATAACTGATTACTTCAAATAGATATTTATCTCTGGGTTATTCTGTTCTTGCTCATTCTGGATGAATACTAGTTTATAATTCATGTTTCTTTTGCAATGCTAGCTGTGTGCAATTCATTTAAAATTTATAAATTGTTCCTTCACATAAGATTTTTGATTGAGCAAAGTTTTAACATTATTTATTTATGCTAATTACCCTGTAGATCTCATGTTTCTCTGCTGTGTCTCTGGGACCAGAATGAATAAAATTTCATGTTATCATCAGAAGTGTTGTTTATAATGTTATAGTTTTAGAGAAGAGCAAATAGGGCAGAATTCATGATTGCCGCTGACCTGTGTATCTCGGGCATGAGTGGATTTAGGGTACTTTTGCTTAGATTCTAAACCTTGTTAAATGAACATACAATTCTGACCGGTACAATATATAATCTTATAATTGAATAGTTATAAATACAGTAATTACATATATGTAAAATATAACTTTAAAAATTTTATCCACCTAGGAGCGCTTTTGACTATCCTTGTAATCTTTGTCCACTAACATGTTGAAAGGTTAACCTTCTCACAATTGTTTCATGTTAACATTTGCTGCATGTCTGATAATTAAGTCTTGTTTGTATTTGTATACTAACATAACTTCCTTTACTTTCCTTTTGTTGTTATGTTTTTCAATTTGCAATATTTTTACATTATTATAATTGAAGTTAAGATCATAAATACATGACATATTATGGTTGTAAAAAATGGATGCTGAAACATTATTATTTACTTTGCAATTTTGTTTCATTTTTGGAACCCATTTTAATAATAACAACTGTTTTTCAGTTCTTTTTACCAACACACCTCTTGATTACTGCATTTATCCACTACAACATCTACCTATCCATTTATAAATGATAAAAATTTTATTTATAAATGTGGTTTTATTTTTAGAGATATTTATTAATTTGTTTAATGTAGAAAGTGCATAAAATGCAATGTCTCATATACCTTTATCATTTTTCTTATAAAATTTACTTGTTCATTCGAAATATATGGTATTGATATCCATATATTTTGTTAGCAGGAGAATCAATATTATAATTAATATTTTTGTTCTTATATCACAGAATTGTGCAAATGTTAGCCTTTCAAAGTGTTAGTTGATAAAGACTACAAGGATTATCAAAAGCATCTGTAAGTGGATAAAATTTTTATAGTTATACTTTACATTTTTCTAATTACTGTATTTATAAATATTCAATTATAAGATTACATATATTGATTTAAAGAAATACAGACATCAAATTACAATATTATATATATATATATATATATATATATATTTGCAAGAACATCAAGTTATATATCACATGACTTAATTTAATAAGCTTATATTACAAATGTTATATAATGAGCATGTCAATAGCTCTTAACGAGCTTTTCAGTACATCTCTATCCTCAGCCAGAGTTGAAAACCGGTTTGAGAATAAAGATGTTTTAAAAAGTTTGATAAGAGCAATTGGCATGATCATGATAGATAGATAGATAGATAGATAGATAGATAGATAGATAGATAGATAGATAGATGGATGGATGGATGGATGGATGGATGGATAGATAGGTAGGTAGGTAGGTAGGTAGGTAGATAGATAGATAGATAGATAGATAGATAGATAGATAGATAGATAGATAGATAGATAGATAGATAGATAGATAGATAGATAGATAGATAGATAGATAGATAGATAGATAGATAATAATATTAACATTTATTATATTTTTGTGAGACTGAATTTGTAATTAACCCTTTATAACTGTTTGCATTAATAATTTTAACATGGATTATTTCTATTAATGGCAAAGTAGGAATAAATTATAAAGTAGATATTATTTGATACTAGAGTGCAGTTAGAAAAATTAGAACAATGTTTTTTTGTCTTAGACACCTCAATGAGATAATGCTTACTTAAATTATTATTATTATTATTATTATTATTATTATTATTATTATTATTATTATTATTATTATTATTATTATTATTATTATTATTATTATTATTATTATTATTATCATCATCATCATCAATATTATTATTATTATTATTATTATTATTATTATTATTATTATTATTATTATTATTATTATTATTATTATTATTATTATTATTAATCTATGTAATTTGATTCACATATTGCATAAACTGTTATAAAACTATTTAATGAATTTATTTACAATTAATATACTTAAGTATATAACCCGTATAATATCTCATTAGCATCTAAAGTATTATTTATTGAATTTTATCATCTTTACTAAGGAATATACTTCTTATCTACCTAATGGTGCTTTACAATTTCATGAGTACATTGTAGATGAAGATCCAAACTATCATAAAGCCAATATATAGATTAAGTCATTTATTTCTTATTAATCATTTTGTTGTCTAAGTACAACATTTATCCATTTCATTGTGTAGCTTGCTCAAATACGTGTGCATTTGTAAGTCTGGCAGTTTTTCATCTATTATTTTATTAATGGTCCATGAGATTTTTGGTTCATCCAATAGGAAAATACTGCTATATCTTAAACAATGATGCTTCATTAGCATAAAGTATATATATATATATATATATATATATATATATATATATATCAAAAGTGTGTTTTATCAAAAATGTTTATGTTCATAATGAAACACTTTTGAAGGTGTTTTAGTTAATGTTCATATTTTTCATGTATTTTAGTGTTGTTTTATTGCTGTATTCAGATATTTGTACTTATGAATTTTTTTTTTGTTTTTGGTCAGATTGTTTATAATTGATGAAAGGCTATTGCATTTTAGCAAATATAATATCATGGAGATTTGAATAAAAATTGGGTAAATTTCAACATTTTTTTTTACTTATTTTTAATGCTTTTTATAAATATAAGTGGACAAAGTTTTGTAAAACTACATAAAAAATAAAATTTGCACTTTTGGTTATGAATCCTACTTTATCTAATGAAAAAAAAATTGCTTTCAACATATCAACATTCTATTATGTCAGAACTATTATAGAATGGCTATCACTTGTAAAAATTAAAGATATTTTTATTCTTGTTATAGTAACTAGATTCCTGTTTTTTAAAGTACTGGAAAATTGATGATGCTCTACTGTGAATCTTCATATACACCATGGTAGTCTTCTCTTAGCATGTTGAAACTGTGAGAGGGCATACTTTTTATGTAAACAAACATAAATATAATGTTACTGGGCCTTTATTTTATTTTCAACTTTAACATTATTTTTTAAAATGTAATAATTATGTTTTAAGTTACATCAGACATTTTAGCACCTTGCAACATTTTGCAAACTACTTTTAAACAATTTATGAAATGGCATTATTTTGTAAAAAAAAACATTATTTTCTAAAATACAATAATTAAATGCATTGGAAGACATATGGATGTCTGAAAGTTTCAGATTTTCTACTTAATAGTTATCCATTGGATAAAGTGCTGGGCTTGTCCTGGTATTTTTAATCTAATGCTTGAATATCCTAGAATTTTGCTGAGGAAGCCAGTAGCAAAAATCAATCTGGGGTTGCAGATATTCTGAAAAGCTTGCTAAGAGCTTATTTGCAATCTCTATACATAACATTTATAATACAAGATTGTTAAATTATGTTATGTGACTTATGACTCCATTTCTTTGTAATTTTATGTTTTACTATTATGGCTTTGGCAGTTTTATATTGTTAAAGTTATAAATATATGGTAATATAAACTTGGATCAGTCCCATATGGCTGTTTAAGTTAGACCGCTGGACTGGAAGAAATATGGATGTCTGAAAATGTCAGATTTTCTACTTAATTGTTATCCATTATATAAAGTGCTGGGCTTGTCCTGGTATTTTAATCTAATTCCTGAATATCCTATTACCTCATTGAGGAAGCCAGTAACCTGTCTGGGGTTGGGGATATTCTGAAAAGGTTGTCAAGAGCTTATTTTAAGCTTTATATATAATATATCATTAAAACCAGTCAACATATAGATAATTCATATATCAGTAACAATCAACAATCTCAAACTATTGTCGAGGCATTATCCTTTTAATAATAAAAGTGAAATATATACATGAATATATATTTCTATTGCAAGTGAAGATTTTCAAGATTAAAGAGATAAAAATAAACCAATTTTTCAAGGAATGACACTGTATAATTCTACAAGTAATTTCCCAGAATAAAAATAAATGCATGTTTATTACTTTTCTTGAAGACTTTACATCTATGGATATATCTCCCTTTACAGATTTGTTGTAACTTTATTTTATTCTGATGTGGAAAATTATTCATGTGTTGAGAACTTTAACAGTAGTTTTTTTACTCAAAATTCTTTATATATATATATAATCCATATACAAAGAATATAAAAATATTCTTTTTATATGGATATATATATATATATATATATATATATAATCCATATAAAAAGAATATAAAAATACTTCTTTATGTTGTTATTTTAAAATATAAAAAGTTTATTATAAGATATATAAAATATCTATATATACAACAAAAAACATGAAAATAACAAATTTTCAATAAAAAAGCTTTTTTCGATACATATAATTTGTATCCTTTTCAATATGTCTACTCACGATTACCGTAAAACATACATATAGCGACATCTATTTATAATACAACCAACAAAAAACAATTATTATCATCAATTATTTCATGAATACATACAATACAATATAAAAAATAAAAAATATAAAAATATATAAAATATATTCCTTCATTAATTATAGTATATTCATATATACTCAAAAACACACAAAAAACACACAAAACATTAAAATATTAACATCCTTCTTATTTATCTATCCAATCATCTAATTTTAGCCAATTATTAGTCAAATTAATTGAACCCTTATAAATGTTCATACAATTATTACTATTATTTTTAATATAACTAGTTTCATATACTTTTCACCTATTAACATTTTTCAAGTAATTTAATGCTAGTATATTTTTAGTACAATCTATTTTATGACCATATTCTAAATAATGTATAAACAAAGCAGATTTATCATCTCTCCTATTTATTGCAGCGTTATGTTCTTTAGCTCTTATTTCTAATTGTTTACTTGTATGTCCATAGTATACTCTTTTACAAATTCCACATATAATTTTATAAACCATACCTTTCTTATATTTTAAATCATCTAATATTTTATAGTTACCTATTAATTTATCTAAATCTTTACTGTTTGCCCAACCTATATTTGTATCTTTTTTACTATTTACATAATTTTTTAATAATGCATTATATATTTTAGGATGATATGAAATTTTTATCCATTTATTATCAGATTTGTTATTTCTATTATATTTATTTTTATAAAAAATATTATCTATACATTTACTTTTATAACCATACTTAATATATAAATTTTTAAATTGCTCTTTATGTAATTTAGCTATATTTCCATATGTATTATATTTGTCGTTTTTAATTGTGAAATTTTTAATAACTGCCATTTTTTGGGTCCATGCTTGTTGTGAATCGACAGCAATTATTTTCCTCATATTATCTTCTTTTATAAAATGATTTAATACAATTTTTTTATTATCATCTAAACTAAGCTCTATGTCTAAATATTTTATTTTTTGTTTAATTTCTGAAATTGTAAATTTTATATTATATATATTTTTATTAAAATCATTATACATATTATTTATTATTCTTTTATTACCAATTATTAGAGTATCATCCACATAACGAAAATAATGTGTTATATCCATATTAATCAATTTATTTTTAACTATATTAATCTCTAACTCATCAATAAATATTGATGAAATAAGACCACTAATTGCACAGCCCATCACCCATCCTTTATTTATATACCAATATTTATTATTATACTTAAAATATAAATTACTATGTATTAACATTAAACTTTCTTCAATTATTTTTACTATTTTCATATCTTTAATTTTCCCATGTAATTTCTTTATTAATATTTCAATACTTTTTATCCTTGGTATACTAGGATACATTTGTTCAATGTCCATTACAAAAATACTATGACATCTATTTAATTGTATATTACCTAATTTATCTACTATATCATCTGTATTTTTAATACAATATTCACCATAACCTAATTTCTCTGCTAACCATTTATTTAAATAACTACTAAATTTTTGTAATATAAAATTACTAAAATTGAATAATAATCTAATGGGATTATTATCTTTATGAGTTTTTATTTTAGCAAAAATATAAGGATTTTCAAAAGACGAAGGGTATAAAAATCTATATCTTTCCATATCGATAATATTATTATCCCTCATCTTTATCAACAATTTTATATATTTACTTTTTATACATCCAATGGGGTCCTTGTTTAAAACCTCATAACCTTCTTTTTTATCTCATAATCTATTTTATATATATATATATATTCATCCTTATCTATAACCACAAATCTACAACCTTTATCCTCTTTACATATGACAATATTTTCGTTAATACATATATCTTTTATCTCTTTAGTAATGCGTCTATAACTATAGGTTCTTTTTTGATCATTTATATTATTATTATTATTATTATTATTATTATTATTATTATTATTATTATTATTATTATTATTATTATTATTATTATACAACTGATTAGCTACTATACAATACAATTTCTTCTTTTCATCCGTAGATATATTTGCAAGTTCTATATCTGTTATAATTTTCTTTTTTATATCTTTATCCATAAATGGTATAAATCCAGGATTTTTACTCAATAACATATTTTGTTCATTTGAAAAGTTATAATTTGTTAAATTTATAAAATTGTTTAAAATTGTTTTATTATAATAATTATATCTATAATCAACATGTTCATTATTAATTATATTCAAAGAAGAAGTATTCCAATATTTCTGCATCATCCAATTCCATTTTCGATTATATTTTACATATATTTTATTGTTCCATTTAAATCTGTAATTATATAAAAAATCCATAAAAATATCCCACGTTTATTTTTTCCAATGACAATTTGACATGCCTTCTTAATCTTTTAAATTTATTTATATTATTTTTTAAAATAATATATTTTTGATTAATAAAACCTATTAAAATATACATCTGTAGTTTTGTTACCAATTTTGAATTATTACCAATCTTTTTATTACCTAGTTATATTAAAAATAATAGTAATAATTGTATGAACATTTATAAGGGTTCAATTAATTTGACTAATAATTGGCTAAAATTAGATGATTGGATAGATAAATAAGAAGGATGTTAATATTTTAATGTTTTGTGTGTTTTTTGTGTGTTTTTGAGTATATATGAATATACTATAATTAATGAGGGAATATATTTTATATATTTTATATTTTTTATTTTTTATATTGTATTGTATGTATTCATGAAATAATTGATGATAATAATTGTTTTTTGTTGGTTGTATTATAAATAGATGTCGCTATATGTATGTTTTACGGTAATTGTGAGTAGACATATTGAAAAGGATACAAATTATATGTATCGAAAAAAGCTTTTTTATTGAAAATTTGTTATTTTCATGTTTTTTGTTGTATATATAGATATTTTATATATCTTATAATAAACTTTATATATATATTATAAGTGGCAGATTAGTGGTATATGTCACAGTATTTAAAAAATAAGTTTGTTGATCTTGTTTAATTTTCATTTCACTTGATCTATGGATAATGGAGGTGTTGAAGTATTTATGTTAATTAGATAATCACATCAACCTAATATTTTAAAATAATACTATTTACTATTAATTCTAACATCAAATCATAAATCTATTGTCATCAATTTTAGAAAAAGTATAAAAAAGTGAATAAATAAATAGATTTTGGAAATAGTTAAGTGAATCATAGAAAGATCACTTGAATAGTCAGGCATTGGTGGTCAAGTGGTCAGCACAGCCACCTTACAAGCACATGGAAAAAAAGATCATTTGAATAAATCAATATTATTATCCATTATTGCACATTTCAATTTCTGTTATTACAATCACCATAACAACTTACCTATTATAAAATTACATGTTTTATGTCTCATATATGTCTGTTTATAAATCAGTGTATCGGGAATTATTTAAAAACATATATAAAAATATATTAATTTAAAAAATATTGAAAATGTATATATTTTGGCTTAAAATAAAATATAATATTGAACTTGTAAAACAGGATTTTATTTTCATTGTATCCAATTGTTTTAAAATCTTCATTTTAATTATTAATTGGAGACCAATTTTCTTAAAAAATTGTTTTACATTAAAGAGTGAAATTTTAGTAAAATTTAACAGTTATTTATCCTGACAACATTAATTTCAGCAAAAGGATGTTACACATAGAACCTAAACACTGCAACTTGAGTTCTTGTAATTTTATCATTGCCTAGAATGGACAGATTTATATTTGTTTTTGAAAAAGTGTTAAAGTTTTATATTTTTTATGTGATTAATTTTTGAAATCTTGGAATGATAAACTAAACCATCTGCCCATTTAATTGGGATAGATTGTTGATGAAATTCCAAGGAATACAGCAAAATGTAAAACAAAAAAAAAACATCAAAATGCATTGTATTGCAATCAACTAAATATCTAAATATTTGTGATGACTACTAACCCTGTGATATGAATATGGGTATCTTATTCTGATCAATAGATTTCACAAGATTGATTAACTCAATTTATGTGTGATATTAAGCAACTTAAATTTTACTTTCTTAATTTAGATGGTCATAACAGCTCATAATAATCAATGATCATTATGTCATTTGCTTTTTTAGAAATATTTGGCTGATTGGTTCAATATATGATGATTTGTTTGAATATTTACTTAGCATTTTTCCAAGACTATTTTCTTTTTGGAAAATTTTATGATGGAAGAGGGGGCGATGTTTTTTTTTCAATCACATGTTAAGTTTTTAAGATTATTAATAAATCCTTCTTCATGAATTACATTGCCTTAGGAAATTTTAGAGTTTGAAAGTGAATAACTTTTTACTGACAATTTGTATAGTTTAATATACTGACCTGTTCTTTTCTGTCTACAATTTTGGCTTCAGATGAACAGGTAACATTTCAAAATTTACAAACACTTATTATCCTTCTTATTGCAGATTCATCTAGAAACATTCTACTATAATGAACAAAACCATATAGTTTTAATAACAATCCTCAGATCAATTAGATATTAAAATTTAAAAATTATGGTTTGGTCTTTTTAAATATCCAGCTTTTAAAGTTATAATAAATTAATTAATATCCATGTGATCTCAAAGTTTGCAAGTGTTTTATACAAACCAATTTATAAACTATATAATTTAAATTTTGATTTATAAACAATTTGTTAACATAGCTTATATTTGCACATTTGCTTTATTGTATAGTGAATTATTAAATTGTATTACTTAAAGTGGAAACAATGATTTTCATATGTTTTCAATTTTGTCTTCAAAACTTAATATTTAAAAATATCTCACTGTAATTATTTGGTGGTTTAATATATAATTAATATCTATTTTGGTGTATATAAAATAAATGAATTTGTGTATTGCATTAAACTACTGTTAAATGGTTCTTCAATGAGTATGAGAGCTCTTTCTAAGCTTTGAAATAATGATCACAAAAAACCTGATTGATGATATACCATGTAAACATTGATAGGTGTTTGTTATATGTACATTTAAATTTTGATTAATGAAATATTTGTTAGTATACATTGTACCGGTCAGAATTGTATGTTCATTTAACAAGGTTTAGAATCTAAGCAAAAGTACCCTAAATCCACTCATGCCCGAGATACACAGGTCAGGAGCAATCATGAATTCTGCTCTCTTTGCTCTTCTCTAAAACTATAACATTATAAACAACACTTCTGATGATAACAGTTGAAATTTTATTCATTCTGGTCCCAGAGACACAGCGGAGAAACACGAGATCTACAAGGTAATAAATGTAAATAAAGAATATCAAATCTTGGCTTAATCAAATACCTTATGTGAAGGGTCAATTTAGATTTTTTAAATGAATTGAACACAGCTAGCATTGCAAAAGAAACATGAATTATAAAATAGTATCCATCCATAATGAGCAAAGACAAAACAACTCATAGATAAATGCTTATTTAAGATAATGTTATAACTTCTAAATAATATTATCATTATTATAAAGATTAAATAGGATTCAATGAGTGAGATTCAGTAAGACACAAACGCATGAGTAATTCAACATAATTTAATGAACATATATAATTTAATTTACATTAGAAACGTAGCACAGATTTAATGCGGTTATTACTTTGCATATAGGCAACTGGTTTAGCATGCTAACGAACTATAAATAATAAATAAATGTTATTAATGTTGTGACCATTACTTTAGGTAATGATAGTGACGTTTATAAATCTATCTCCATAAAGAGAGGTTTACTCTTGATATGGTAGTTAAATAATTTATCTTTCATGAATATATCTGAGCCTGTACAAATGAGGAATGGATTAGCCTAAATTAGCTTTACTGTTGACAATCCTAAAATATTTGACTAATTATAAAATGAGTGGTTTACAAACATCACTGCACTACGTCTTATAGTTAATATAAGAACTATACATAAAAGAACTCGCAGTACTGACTGATAATGATAGCGTTTAAAATAGAGAAGATGGCCATCTTTGGACTGAACGGCTTTATCACATATATAATTTCGCTTGTATTTATCAAAAGGCGATATTCGAAAATATGAGTGGTAAGGATTCCACGGTATGCCCTCCGACATTTCACATCCAGAGCCTTAATACTCTAATGTTTATCCTGAGATCGGTTCTACCAAACCTCATTCCTAGAAGAGTACATGAAAAAAATCTGGAGTTCGGATGAATAAATATGATAAAGCAAAATATAAATTCTTTAAAGTGCTATGATAAGTAAGCAACGCGAATATGGCTTAATTCTTAAATGACTAATGAAATATTTTAAGCTTAAATAAAGCAATAATATCATGTGTAATGCCATCATAAAATAATAACCCACTCAGCATCGTACGCATAACTTTAATAAATTTAGGATGTCAAAAATAGAAGAGAGAAAAATATTATTTTTCCTATTTAACAAGCCCAAGTATTTTTAAACGACAATATATCTTAAGCTAATTCTCGATGGCATAAAAGCAATAAATAATTATTTAAACTAGGTTAGTAATTAAAATAATTTTAGAAAACATAGAACGCATCTAAATAAATAGTGTCAACAACAAAAAGTTTATTTTATCCCATAATATGACATTTTAAACAATCCACCATTAAGCATACATTTCAAAACATTTAACCTAGTGAACAGCATTTAATAAGAAATTTTACATTTAACTATTTAAATACTCCAAAAAATATCGGAATGAGGATTGAAATAATATAAGTTCGCTAGATTGAAACATTAGCATACTAAAACAAACTTAATAAGATATATAGTTTAAATAAGTTTTGCTGCATGAAAATAATATAATTAAAGCGTTAAACTTAAAACTAGTGATAGATTTAAAATATATATAATTCTGTGCTAGCGTTTCAAAAAAACAAGTTTAAAACTTAAAAGAAAAAAATCACAAATTTAACGATAATTAAGTTTATAGTCAGTTAGCAATAAATAAAGATTACATTATGATTACAATTAAAATTTATGAAAGAAGTGAAGTGAGGAGAATTAAGAGTTCATTCTTCGGCAAAACGGATTACCTTTAGAAATTATGGTGGCCACTTATAACAACATATACAAAGTTTAGCAAGGTAGAATATTAATAAAATAATGGTAGGCATCTTCCAATATTCTTTTACAGTTAAACATAACAGTTGTCAAGTAGCGATGGCATAGCAAGGAGGCAGAACAAAGGTGATCTAAGATCAGGGAAAGCAAATCTTTCCACTACTCACAAGTCATTCTGTTCATTCCCTAATCAAACACAAGAGAGAAGAGTGATTTGAACTCCTTTTGTGCATTCCTAGAACTTCTGCTCCTCCTATACTTGAAATTTGGCAATATTGGAAGATGTAAACAATACGTTCTAGAAAGCATTATTTAAACTTATTTTTTAAAATTGCAAATAACTTTAAAATATGATTTTGGGTTTGACTTGCAATAGTTAAATGAGAATGACATTTTTAAATTGTAATAATACTTTTTAGAATTTTCTGGCATTGCTTTAGCTTTACATTAATTGTATCATTTTTATATCTGTAATACATATACACACATACCCAATTATCTAAGTGAAGGGAATTTACAAGCTTGGAAATAAAATATACTTAAACTAAAATAATAATTCAATTGGTTACACATAACCATTTTAAATAAACAGGGTGGAAGTGATATGTGTATTTGTGTGTTTAACATTCCAAGATGACCAAATAAACATATAAACTGGTTCAAACCCTACTTTAAAGGTATGTAATGTCATAAGGCAGTGAAGTTAAATATGTTCCACAGATTTTACACTTCACATTCCCATAATTAGAGGAACAAACAAAAAAAATTGTTAAAAAAATGATTTTACTTATATCTTTTAAAATTGTTAATCCAAGTGGCAAAGAAACACATGGTCAACTTAATAATAATGAATTAGTTTGTCTATTCCCCACTACTATTTTGTCTATCCTTCATTTCATAAAATTCTAATCACAATGTACAAATTGGGATCTCCCTATTCTCCTAAGTCCTTTTGAAAATCAATTGTCTGTTCTGATGTGTTATGCCATCCTATCAATCTTAAAACACTTTTTACTATTCTTTTCCCGCCGGGTGGTATATACAACTTTAATTGATATGCAACATTATTACACTTAGGAACCATAAGCCATATCTGATTTATACAAAATTTATGATGAGGAATCCATTTCTTCTTTACCCTAACTTTTGTTATATGGGCTAATTTTAATTGAGCATGTTACTGGTTATATCTTTGATGAATACAAATACTCTTGTCCAGTAAGATTTTAGAAATCTCTGTATCACTATAACTAATATTTCTAAAAATTTTAGGTTTATCTAATATTGGGTTTGTAATCATCTCCATCTCAAAAACATTATTACTACTGTTAAAGATAATATTTTTACTAGTTGCAGGATCAATATGTTCAGCATTAAATAAATTCATTTCATGAATGTTTACATCTTTATACTTTTCAATAATAGAAATAAATGTGTGAGTATTTTCTTTATTTATAACAGTTTTTATTGCCTTATTAGTATGAATTTGAACACTTTCTTTATCATGAATAATCTTAGTTTTGATTGCCTTGGTAACAGGAATCTGTCCTATAGAAACTTCATCAATACACTCTGATATTTTCATATCAATATCTTGGACTTTGGAAAAACAATCAGACTCTTGTTTACTGATCTAAGAAAGTTTATCATTTTTAATCAAAAATGGAATTATTTCTTTACTTATAAATTTCTTTTCAAAATTATTAGTAACTATAACATCCATCTCTTTAGTGTTTAGTAAAGTCAATTTTGAATCCACAGAGAATGAATTGTTAACATAATTTTCTGTTTTCATTGTAGATGCTACATCCCAATTAGAATTTATATTCTTAGAATGGAGTTCACTATTATTTGAAATTAGATTTTTTTCAATCTTTCCAGAATGACAATTCACTTCAATTTGCTTTTTATATCACCCAAACCAAGAGAATGAGAATTTATCTCTATAAGACTTCTATTTACTTCATTTGGAGAGTCTAATTCTATGGTATTTCCACTATCATGCACTAAATAGTTCAAATCCATATACATTTCATTAGCATCAACTACATTAGGCAAACAAGTATTTATTTCGATATCACCTTTACTTAAAGAATCACTAAAATTCATCTTGTTCTGAGATTCCACACCAGTAACATTCACAACTGAATCCTTTACCTGATTATGAATAATACAATTCAATTTAATTTGCCTTTCACCAACAATTCTGTTGGACAAGCAAGAAGCAAATTCCATATCATTTCTGACTGAAAGATTATCTAATTTATAAAAATTACTAGTTTTCTCAGATATCATTTGACAATGTTGAATATTAAAAATGTTTTGAAGAAACATGTCATTTTCTTTATCAGAAATGACAGTTTCCTGCAGACATTTCTTGTTAGTTGTAACATTATTTACACCAGTTGTCATTTCAATATCATTAGTTATTGAAATACTTATGTTCTTATCAACTTTGATAAAACCATTTAAATAAGTTGCCATTTTTATATCATCTGTTATGGAATTTAACTTATTCTACCTTCTTTTCTTAAAATTCTGAGCAGTAAAAGTAAAATAATCATTTGGCACGAGTTTTCTTTTTCCACAACTTATACATTGCTCTTTAGAAAATGTTTGTTTTAATAAACAATCATGTGTTTCTTCAAACATTATATTTTTATTTGAAAACTCTTTATTACGATTTTCAAAAGATTTTGCAGCACATTCAGATAAAACGATGCCCGGTTCAATTTTATCCATTAAGAGAAAATCACTTTTGTGAAAAGGTAGCATTTCATTTCTGTTATCTAATGCTTGAACTTTACAATTCCTTTTATCAAACTGCTTATCAGTCAATACATTTTTACAACATTTATTTAACAAAGCATTATCTAAAATATGGAATATCACTAGAACTATCTTCAAACTTGTTTTCAACATGAAAAATAATTCTACCACTATCCATCTTTCCAGCAATCTCTATTTTTAACACAAAATTTAGGCTCATTCTCTTCATTAATTGATAAATCTTCATGCAAATCCATTGCATGAGTCTAAATATCTTATTGACTTCTCATTGCTGAAAGAATTCAAAATAAATGGCTGAATTTGGTTTTCATCAGGTCCTGTGTTAGAACCAAATGAAATTTCTTCTTCTTGATAAACCTGACTAACTGTAACAGATTTATTGATGGAGGTATCAATCAAAGTTTCACAATTTGATTGATTATCTAGATTATAGAGTGGATCTATAAACTTTTCAACATTTTTAGACTGATATTCCAATGACAGAATCTCTTTGGACTTCTGTTAGAACATTCAATTTAGATGATTCCATCCTGTTTGTTTCTATTGCCTTCAAAAGACTACTAGGATCAAGCTTTTCATCAGACAAAAAGGGATCCTGAGTAGAAATATTTTCATCACATAAAGTTATATCTTTGGGTAATGTTTCAACATTAGTAGCATTTCTATCAGTTTCTTTAACCATATTTTCCTGATAGTTCAAATCAGTTTCACATTTTTGTGTCATAAGAGAATCCAGACCTTTCATATTTAAATCATTCTTTTCAGAGTCTTTAAAATCCAGTTGTATCTTTCGTCTGAATTTCTTAAAACATGTCCTTAACCTCCTTTTTAGACATCTCATATTCATATTTAGCCTTATTATCTGGCTCATAAAGATGATCACTTATTTCTCCTTGGACTACTTGGAAATCTCCTAATTGTTCCTCATGCTTTATCACGTTCTGTTGTGGATATTCTACTTTCATCTCTTTGACAACAAGTGATCCTTTTGCATGAGTTTGCTCCATCCATTCTTCCATCTTATGTTGTCTTTCATCTTATTCTTTCGAGCTTCATTTCTTCTGCGATTCTTCAGCTTCGTTTCTTCTAGAATTCTTCAGCTTGTCCTTTTATCTTCCATCTTTTCAGCACATTCCCGAATCATTTCTCCATCTTCAGTTTCTCCATACTTCTTTAATAAACCTCTTCATCATCATGAATAACTGATAGATTATTATTGTTCATTTTGTTGAGAGTCGCTAATTCTGTAACTTTGTAACTTTATTATTTGCTATGGGTTATTCGCCTATCCCTTTTCCTCAATCGCATCCATACTACCATTTTCCCACCATACCTATCTACTTTCTTCCTGCCCTGCTTAACTTATATGATGCCTAACCACTTTATTATTTATGTCTACACTTCTCACTACTTGAATCTGCCGTATATCATTATTAAAAATTATCAACTATTAATTCTATAACACAAAATATATTTAAAAATTACCATGCCTTCACTTCTTTTGCCACTTTCCATCTGTTCTCTTTGCACCTGGAATTGACTAAAAATCTTTATTAGTAAATTGATAATACAAAGTATAACAGAAAGCTAAAGCAAAGTATGATTTTCTCTCTTTTACATATTTGCTTGCGTTTGAATCTCACTCAATGTAAGTTATGTTAACACATGAACTTACCGGTTGGCAAAATTTATAATTGTATAAATACAAGGCGCCATGCCAACATGGCAAGATTAATAACTTATTACATAATATTTAGGTTATTCATGCTCATAGAGATGGATAGCAAATTTTTCTTGGCATTGATCAAATAACTCACAATTATTATACTAAATAAATATATATTTTATTTTCAAAGCTATTTTGAAATCAGCAAGATATATCCTTATATTTATCTCTTTGCAATAATCTGCAACAGCTATAAAATTTATTTCACATAAGCAAAATTTATGTATAAGCAAAATAGCATTTAAGTTGACTTATGTTATAATCTAGCAAAATAAAGCTAAGAAAATATTATGACAATATGCAAGTTACACAACATGAATTGACATATCTTAGAATAAAACAATTTACTTCATGAATAATTATTATTTACAACAAACTGAGAATGCATGACTAACCTAAGTTTGAATATAGGAATTTAACTCAATTATTTATATCATTTCCAAGGAGTGTGAGGCTATCATAAAATGTCAAAATTAATATTCTTCCCAGTAATTTGTATTTATCGATATCAGTTTTCACTTTTGCTTGTATAAGAATATGTAAACTATTAAAGCATTTTGCCAACTACATCTGGCTGCTTGGTTTTACATAAAAGGTCTTCACATGCTTTGAGATTACTAATAATAAGAAACAAACATTTAAAATATCAACTAGCAAGCAACTTTTCTTTTGCTAGCATGAGAACATGTAAACCATTTAAGCATTTTTCCAACTGCATCTGGCTGCTTGGTATTACATAAAGGGTCTTTACTGCTTTGAGGTTACTCTAAGAATCAATGTCATTGAAGCATAATGTCCACTGCATCAGACCGCTTGACATAGAATTCTATTTTTAAGGTCTTCACCTGCTTTGAAGCTACTAATAATAGGAAATGAACATTTTAAATACTTGCTAGCAAGCAATACTTTTATATTAAAGTTTTTAACATAATATCGATATTGGATATTTCTAAATATCAAAACTGAGATATACACTACTTCAGGTTGACAAAGAAAAAATTATTTCTTTCAATCTATTCTACCGCTTGCTCCAATCTATTCTTACTATCTTTCTAACACTAATTTTCTTTCTCCTTATTGTCACGAATGCGTATTAACAAATGTATAATATATACACTGAGAGTATAAAATACACATATAATTAATTTATATATATATATATTAACTGTCTTATTATTTTTTAAATAATTATTTTGACTAACAATACTGTTTTACTCATATAGCTTACGGTATTTAACCAACAAAATTTATTAATGAACCAAGCCTCAATGATCGAGCCATCAAAAACATAAGCACTCTACAGGTATGGTATTTAATTAATATAGACCCCAATTATTGAGCCAACAACAAGATAGACAGTCTACAGGGTGTAAGATTTAATTAATTGAGGCCCCATGTTGGGTGCCAAGCCCAAGAAAGAAAAAAAATCCTGTACCAGTCAGAATTGTATGTTCATTTAACAAGGTTGAAAATCTAAGCAAAAGTACCCTAAATCCATTCATGCCCAAGATACACAGGTCAGGAGCAATCATGAATTCTGCCCTATTTGCTCTTCTCTAAAACTATAACATTATAAACAACACTTCTCATGATAACATGAAATTTTATTCATTCTGGTCCCAGAGACACAGCAGAGAAACATGAAATCTATAGGGTAATTAATATATATAAATAATATTAAATCCTAGCTCAATCAAATACCTTATGTGAAGGGATAATTTATAAATTTTAAATGAATTGCACACAGCTAGCATTGCAAAAGAAACATGAATTATAAAATAGTATCCATCCAGAATGAGAAAAGACAAAACAACTCATAGATAAATGTTTATTTAAGATAATGTTATAACTTCTAAATAATATCATTATTATAAAGATTAAATGGGATTCAATGAGTGAAATTCAGTAAGACACAAACGCATGAGTAATTCAACATAATTTAATGAACATAAATAATTTACATCAGAAGCATAGCACAGATTTAATGTGGTTAATGCAACTGATTTAGTATGCTAATGAATTATAAATAACAATAAATTAATGTTATCAATGCTGTGATCATTACTTTAAGTAATGATAAGAAAGTATATAAATTCATCTTCAAAGAGAAGTTTACTCTTAATATAACAGATAAGTAATTTATCGTTCATGAGCATATCTGGGCCAGTATAACTAAGCCTTACTGTGACAATCCTAAAATACTCGACTAATTATTAAATGAGTGGTTTACAAACATCGCTGTGCTACGTCTTATAGTTAATATGAGAACTATACATAAAAAGAACTGGCAATGTTGATTTATAATGATAGCATTAAAAATGGAGATGTCTGTCTTTGGACTCAAAGACTTTATCATATATATGATTCCACTTGTATTTATCACAAGGCGGTATTCGAAAATATGAGTGGTAAGGATTCCATGGTATACTTGCTGACGTTTCACATGCAGAGCCTTAATACTCTAATGTTTGTCCTGAGATCGGTTCTACCAAACCTCATTCTTAGATGAGTATGTGAAGAAAATCCAGAGTACGGATTAGTAAATATGATAAAGCAAAGTATAAATTCTTTAAACTGCTATCATAAGTAAGCAACGCAAATATGGCTTAAGTCTTAAATGACTAATGAAATAATTTAAGCTTAAATAAAGCAATAATATCATGCATAATGCCATGATAAAATAATAACCCACTCAGCATCGTACATATAACTTTAATAAGTTTAGGATGTCAAACATAGAAGAGGGAAAAATATTTTTCCTATTTAACAAGCCCAAGTATTCCTAAACGACAAAATATCATAAGCAAATTAACTCTTAATGGCGTACATGTAATAAATAATTATTAAAATATATTAATAATCAAATTTATTTAAAGAACATAAAATGCATTTAAATATCGATAGTGACAACAACAAAAGGTTTATCTTATCCCATAATGATTTTTAAACAATCCGTCATTAAGCATATATTTCAAAATATTTAACCGAGCAAACAGCGTTCAATAAGAAATTTTACGTTTAACTATTTAAATATTCCAAAAATATCGGAATGATGATTGAAATAATATAAGTTCACTAGATTGAAGCATTAGCATACTAAAACTAATTTAATAAGTTACATAGTTTAAATAAGTTTTGCCGCATGAAAATAATATAATTAGAGCATGAAACTTAAAACTAGTGATGGATTTAAAATATATATAATTCTGTGCTAGCGTTTCAAAGAACAAGTTTTAAACCTTAAGAGAGAAAATCACAAATTTAACGATAATTAAGTTTATAGTCAGTTACCAAATAAATAAAGATTACATTATGATTACAATTAAGATTTAGGAAAGAAATGAAGTGAGGAGAATTAAGAGTTCATTCTTCGGCAAAATGGATTACCTTTAGAAGTTATTGTGGCCACTTATAATAACGTATACGAAGTTTAGCAAGGCACAATATTAATAAAATAATGGTAGGCATCTTCCAATATTCTTTACAATTAAACATAACAGTTCTCAAGTAGCGATGGCATGGCAGGGAGGCAGAACAAAGGCGATTTAAGATCATGGAGGCAAATTCCTTTTACTCACAGTCCATTTTGTTACCACTCTCTACACAAATACCAGAGAGAAGAGTGATTTGAACTCCTTCCGTGCGTTCCTAGAACTTCTGCTCCTCCTATACTTGAAATTTGGCAATATTGGAAGATGTAAACAATATGTTCCAGAAAGCATTATTTAAATGTATTTTTTTAAAATTGCAAATAACTTAAAATATGATTTTTGCTTTGACTTGAAATAGTTAAATGAGAATGACATTTTTAAATTGTAATAATACTTTTTAGAATTTTCTGACATTGCTTTAGCTTTACATTAATTGTATTTATTTTTATATCTGTAATATATATATATTGTAACAGTCAAGTTTGTACATTCGCGTAACAGAATTCAGAATCCAAGCAAAAGAGACCGAAGCTGACCAGACTAGGACTGTAACATCCCGAGTCCGACCGCACTTCAACTCGTAAGCCAGGATTCCAAGACTCAAGACCCTACGAATGACCACCTTGAACTTACACGTAGTATACCTCTTTCCACACGGCCGACATAGGTCACGGAGAAGCAATGAGACTCATAACAAAAAAAATGGAATTTATTAACTGTATATATTTAAAACTAATTAATGCATCGGAAATCACATATATAATATAGAGAATTTTGAATTGGATTGAAATAAATAAGATTGAGATCAGAGTAATTTATTAAATTGTATGTTTATTTTTGCAGATTAAATTTGACGATTTTATCTATATTATTCTTGCATTTTACAATTAAAATGCGCGTAGCATCTAACATTTTGGAGAGCACTTTAACCTTCTCTCCTTACAATTAAAATTATTTTACATTTGTTATTTTATTTGATGAAGTTAAATATTGTTTTCTCATTTGCTTTATCTTATTGATCAGTCACTGCATTGTAGCTATGGGGCAGATTATGCTAGTCCCTCTTATTCCATGGTTTTCAGCTAAGCAATCAGACGAGGCCTTGTTTTCTCATATATGTGAAACATTTAAAGTCAAATTTATCTATAATATTCTTATTTCAACTATTGTACATGAGACCGAAACTAGTTCTTGAATATGTCAGACAATGGCTGAAACTTAATTTAAGGGAGGAAGAGTGGGCAACCAAAAGAACCAATGCGCTATAGCGCTGGTAAACAGTTATACTAAATATCGCTCTGCGGATGGATTAATATTTAGGGTTTTGTGATCAACACCGGAGCCCTATGACCGATCGCCATGCTGCTAAAGAGGGTTGGGGTAGCTAACACTATTGCCTGGAATTTTACGTCAGGTCTTATTCGTGCGCGACCCAAGGAGTGTAAGAGGGATGGCCGTTCCGAGTCCCATCTTAAAGAAAAATGCAACATAACGAGAAAGTTTAAATGTATAATAAAATTATCACATCCGCCAAGCAAAAGAGTTGAAATAATTTAATATTTAGCCACGAGAACGATAGCTAAATAGTGGAATCATTAGCGCCAACTCTAATATAGCATTTTAATAATCATATGCTATACATGGGCGTACTTTTAAATATTCTTTGCTTTCTAGTTTCAATCTCAAATAACACATTTGATTACGCGATTAATTAATAAAACAAAAAAAGGGAAAAATATATATTTGGAGGGCTTTTACAAAATGAAATAAATAACAAATATACTTATTCAAGGCTTGGATATTGCTTAGTGAAAATTAAATTGAAATTTACTTTGGGTTAAAACAAGATTCCCATTTTAAAATTGCCAACAAATAATTAAATAATCAAGGTCAAAATGATAATCAGCACATAGACAATTCTTAACAGTTATTTAAGAGGGTTTCGAAACAGCGTGCATTAAGCTACGATAAATAATTATTAAATGAAGAGGGGTCATTCTCTCTTCTCTCTTATTAATATTGAATGCCCGCTGTTTCGAGGCATTAGCATATAATTTATATTTTAAAATAAAAAATAAAGAAACCATAGTCACAACTGCAGTGAGAAAATTGAAAATAAAATTATTTAGTTAGGAACATTAGAAAGTAGGTCAGAATTATATAATTAAATTTAAGAATAAAATTTTACATTTAGCAATTTACTTGAATTCAAGATTTTAGAATTAAAATACATTTTATAAGTCTAGACTTAAAGGAAAATTAATATATTGAACTGCAGTTAGAAATGGTGAGGTTACCGGTCATCTTGTAGTACTTGAGCTGGAGTTACGGGAGTCTTTGTGGCGGCTTGCGGCATCATCTTCTTCCCACGGTTAGAGCGGAGCTGTTATGGCGGCATACTGGTGATGGTGGTTTTTGGATGGAAGTAAAGGCCCGTCGCCTTCACTCTGGAGCTTAGCCAAGGCTCCCTGTTTTAGCCCGACATTTTCTCTCGCACAGATATAAAAATTATTGTCTTAACTGGATGTCAAAATGTTCACGGTTGCTTTTGGTTCAGGATACACGCTGGATTCCAAAGCTTAACGATGATCAAAGAGGGCAAAACTTCACAGATGTAGCATTCAAGCTGTCAAGGTTTCAAAAAGTAAAGATCTAAGATGGCTCCTCCACTTTACATGGCCTTTTTAAATGATCGCCTTATCAGCCCACACACCTTGGAATTTCATCTCCATCAAGATTACAAAATTTTTAATTTGCTTATGAAATTAGTGGTTGACTTCAAACATGCTGACATTCCTTTTTAGGTGTTATAACTTTTCTCTGATTATCAGCTTTTAATTAAATCGAATTTTAATCAGTTTAATCCTATATTAGATTTTATTTTTAATTAGTCAGGAATTTTGTTCTGATTTTATAATTTATGTGTAAAATCCCTGCTGTAAACATATTTTTAATTAGCGAGGTCTCCAAAATAATTTAGAATCAATTAGCTAGATTATTTTAAAATTGGCTTTTCTTTTTAGAAACCTAAGGCAGGTGTGGCATATACTGATACAATTGTTTACAGCAAAAACTTTACCAAACTTTTAATTCTCCGAAAATACTTTTATTTTTAGAAAAAAATCTTTTTTCTTTTTAAAAAGAAACTTGTCAGCGCATTTGCAATCAATCACCCTTTCAATGTGTTTTTACATTAAATTGGTTTATAATAAAAATGAAACTTAAAATTTAATAAATATTTTAATCACGCCACTATGCTATATATGTATATTCAATATAGGTGGATTATATTCCCACATACGAATTTAAGTAATAAATTAATAAATTGACGCTACATTATTACTGTTTAAAAATATTACGCGATAAAATTATACGCTATAACTCTGGCAATACTATTCACTTATAGCGTTCTTTCGTATGTACGTATATAATGCTGTTTATATAGCCGTGATTGCAATTTTTAGCTTACAAATCTTAATTTAGACTTATTAAACAGGTTTGAACTTAGCACAGACGAGTGGGTTATTAGGATGGTTGGTGAAACGGTGAGGGACTTGAAGACAACCGTTTCAATATATATATATATATGCACATACACAATTATCTAAGTGAAGGGAATTTACAGGTTTGGAAATAAAATATACTTAAGCTAAAATAATAATTCAACTGGTTATACATAACTTTTGAATAAACAGGGTGGAAGTTATACATATATATGCATGTGCTTAACATTCCTGGATGACCAAGTAAACATATAAATAGGTTCAAACCCTACTTTAAAGGTATGTAATGTCATCAGGCATGTGAAGTTAAATATGTACCACAGATTTACCACAATATATATATATATATATGTGTGTGTGTGTGTGATCACGATTTTATCTGGCTAATTTAAAATATATTGTAACGGGCACGGGACGATCGACGGCTTCACTTCCCTTTTATGAGTGCACAATGGGGAATTCTAATGATTCAAGATCGTCCACTTTCCGCTACCTCAAGCAGAGAGAACATACGGACATACACGAGTCTATATCCATATTTGACCGAATCTGTATGCTATACGGATATAACACCAGATTATTTTTCCCGACCAACTGTCTCTCGACTGCTGTAAGATCTGACCGAGTTACAGCGCTTGGATGATTTATAAATTTACCAGGATCAAATACTGCACCACTAACTTCCACATGTTAATTCAATAATCAAAAAAAATGAATAATGGTTTTCCCACCCTTAGACTAGACTACCCTTTTTGGAGTGGCGAAGAACGAGACAAGGCAGGTTTAAATAAAATAATAGATTTAATAGAATAAATTAAGCGTAAAAGAGATATAAAAAAAACACATTAACATGAAATAAAAAAACAAATTATAATCTATAGTGCTACAAGAAAAGAATACATATAAAACTATTATAAATGATGGTACATTTATAAATCGTCAGTCTGGGTATTTATCAAAAAAATTCAAGAATGTCTTTATCATTCACAACTGGCATGTGGCCATTGTCTAATTAAACTACGTGCACATTGACATATATAACAAAATAGTATGTATCTTTACCTAGGTTTTAGTCTCTGAATTTATCCGACGTCTTGCCGACCGTCACGTGGATTTTCTCCACTTCTTTAGGAGGGACGGTCGCAGGTTAGATTTGGTTGTGTGTAGCTTCTCAGTGTTTAAGGCATCAAGGACAAGGCATCGAGGACAAGGCAACTAATTGAATCCATCGGCAGGCGATATGACGGCGGTTATTACATATTGACAAGAACCATTAGTACAGTAAGTCCAGATCGACCAGCGATCACGATGGCCTTAGCCAGCCATTCTAGATGAAGCACCGATGTTAAAAGTCATATTTGCTAACTATATCAGTTGATTATCGGAGCTGTGTTTTACCACTCTCTCAACACGAAGTCTCTAGCTCTAATCCCTCTTGAAAACTTTTTTTTAATTAAAAAATTCCACCAGCCTTTGTCCTTCCGATCCTTTGTTTTAACTTTCATTCACACCTTTCTTACTATGCCTTCGGCCATATGTAAATTTGTTTTACCCAATCTAGTAGCACTATGTACATTTATTTATTCCAATTTTTTTAAATTTAATTACACAGATTTTAATACATGTTTTTCTCTCCTTTTTTATTTAAGTTTAGACAAGCATTTATTATTGCTGTCTATATTCTGCTTCAAATACACTCCATACACGCATTTCGTTTATCGTCAAATTTGTACTTTAAAACCCCGGTCCTTATCTTTTGATTATGTTTAACTTTCTATGTTTTGCGCGCTATTTAAGTTTGTTTTTTTTTAAACTTTACTTTCTTTCAAAATTAAATTTTAACTTGCATTTGATTTATATTTCTTTATCACTTTATTTTCAACGTACACCTCCAATATTTCTAATTTTACATTTTAATTTCACCAAAATCCGACCTTTGCAGGGTAAAAGATAAGAATCCTTTTGATTCTACTTCCCTCTCTTTTTTAATTAATTGAAACATTTCTTTGTTCTGTAAATTTTTCTAAGCTCGCTCTTTTTTCTTTTCTATTTATTTTATCGAACATGATATTTAATATTCTGTGAATTTTTAATATTTATATGTGTGACCGCAGTATGTGCGATCATCACAATATATATATTACATAGTTAAATTTTAATTCTAAAATATTTATTTATAACAATAATGCATAATATTTGAAATATTGGAATATTTTTTATACCTGGAGTTACCTGTAATTATAGAGAATTTAAATAAAAATTTTGATGCAGACCTCAGTCATCTACTCTATCTCAAACCTCTGATATGCAAGACCACACAAATGTGAAAAAGAAAACTGATTTGCAATAGATGTGTTTTATGATGAACAAGCACTCATCACTTGTCCACGTCATCATTAGCACACAAATATATAATCAATGCTTGCTTTAAACATAGCATACTTTCAACCTTAAATGGAGAGGGTTCAATCATTAACACTCTCCAACACTTCAGTCATCCATACCATTAGAAACCTGAGAAGAGAATGCCCAAACCCTATGCTGATGCCAATATTACTGTTATATCTATGATTGTTCTTCTGTCTATTTAAAAGGACAACATCCTGTACACAATTAGCCACAGGGAATTGAAATATACAAAGGCATCAAAATAACAACGGTATCAGAAAGGCATATAGGGATTTAATCATTAGGTTTTCAGTGGTATGGATGGCTGAAAATTTGGACGGTGGAGTAGATTGAATACTGTCTGGTAAAGTTTGAAGATTTACTATATATGTATAGCGCGATGATCTGAATCAGTTAATGAGTGCTAGTTCAGCATGGAATATTTATATTAAAGATCATTTCTTTTTCTCACATGGGTGGTCATGTGCATTGGAAGTTTGAGATAATAAATAGCTCATTTGAAGCTTGAAAGTCTATATTACAAATCTTCCATAATAAAAATTATATATATATATTTGTAGGTAGTTAAAAATAACTACAAACAATAGTCAAATCAAAATGTTAAACTTTATATGCATAATGTATAGCAGTATTAGGGATAAAGGTAAATAAAAAAACACTGGAAGAAAGTAATTTTATTGGGTTTATATATTCATTTTATTTAATTTTTTTATCGGAAGAGCACACGTTGCGAAGAAAATAATAACCATGTCTACCCGCATATCTATGTACACGGGACCTCTTTTTCTAATAAATACATAAGTTATACTCAATTCTAACTTTCATAAGCTTTGCTTTCTACTGTAATACCTACCTGAAATTAATATAGGTAATAACTGTGTTGTCATAAAAACATTAAAATTCATTTCTACTGTTAATAGTTTAAAATAGAAAAAGTAGTTTTAACAATAATGGACGTAGGCAACTAACATCCAAAAAGTGAGTCTGCATTTCAGCTGTGATCTTATCAAACATCAATGCATCCAACTTATTTAAGTCTTCTGCTGCTTTCCCTTTTTCGATGAAATATTTGAGCGTTCTCACAAACTGGGCGAATTTATCTTTTTAACTCTGATTCTCCTAGACGAGCCTTCAAACATATAACCATTAACTAATATAATAATGTGCATTTAATAAAATTTATAATTATAACCGTTAACTGTATCTAGCTCACAAAGAGCGAACTTTACAAGCGGTAACTAATAAAACAAGCCAGTATACTTATTTTGAAGGAATATATTTATCTATTAATTTTTGGATTAATTTTAATTTCTGGGTGGTAAACTGTAAACAATTCATTATTTATACGGTATAAATAAGTTGAAATAAACAACACAGTCATTGATTCCCATGAATGCTCATTAGTGCTAAATGATGTTTTCGGTTTATTGTATTATGAAAATCATAGATTAAGTTCATCATAAATTGTGAAGTTTATAAATATAATGCAGAACACAAATATAATGACATATTAAAAAAAAGTCAAGCACTATGCCTAAATGAAAAGTAGAACCCGTGATCTACATAACTATAAATTAAAGCAGGCGCATTAATAATGCTCAGCTAATAACTACCGTATATATTAATGATTTACACTATAATAAAATTTTAATTACCATAATAATATTTAATATAAAAAAGTAGTTACTGCAACACTGTGAGTTTCCTGTTAATAGTTGCATCTGCACTCTCAGCCATGTCTCCACACATACCATCGTTGCATCCAAGGTACACCTGGGTCTCATTTTACGCGATAGATAGGTTCCTCAGGCAAAAATAGATGTAACTTACATTGAAAAGGGGGGGATGCGGTCTGTGATTTTTCAAAATTACTTTAAAATTCACACACAAAAAAAATAAAATAAAATATGACTAACAAAAAATTTCAAATTTAAAAAAAATTGAAAGAAGACAAACTTTTTAAACTATTTTTTAACTACAATATTTAATTTTATTCAAAACAATATGTATTTTTATGCATACAGATTTTTTATACACGTTTTAATTATAATCGCTATTTACCAGTAAACAAGTTCATTTGCAAACTGGTTTTTGATTCTTCACAAGAGGAAATACAACTAGCACCAACTTCACTCTCATGTTGTGTTGTTTTCTGGTGACAATGTAATTAATCTTTGAGATGATGATTTTATTAATTGTTTATGAATGCGATACCCAGTCATACAACCATTTAGCTCTCGTTGGAATTTAAGAGCACGTTCGTGATTAGTGTCATTTATAAGAAAATAATTTGCCAACTGATTAGAAAGTTGAAGATGTCAAATCATTTTTGCAGTGAAAAAAACAGGTTCCACTTCTGTTTCATTATCTTTTTCTACATTTTCTTCTGTATCTAAACTTTTATTTTTGTCTTTAATTTTCAATTCCATTTAAAAATCAAATTTTGTTTTACTGCTATTACTCACCTTTTAAAAATAAACTTGAGGACACTAAATGATTAATAATTAATTGATTACGTTCTTTTTAAAAAAGCAAAAACAGAATGTGATTTAAAATGCAAAATTAACACGCACAATGTTTGAACAAATTTACATTATAATCTTGTAAAATTTAATGTGTATACATAAAATGTGAAAATCATAATTTTACTTTCATTATTGCATAAAATCTTACTATTATAAAGCACTGAAAATATTGAAATTACTAAGATGAAAATCGAATTCCAATAATGTGCCATTACTTTCAATAAACGTAAGTCCGCAAAATTTATTATTTAAAGTAATAGCACATTATCGGAGTTTCATTTCCGGTTTGACTTCCGGTAAAACATGAATTGCGTAACTTCGAAATCGTGTTAAATAAGTCCGCATAAAGAGACCCAGGTGTATTTTTAGCGCTTCTTCCCTTCATCGAAACATCAGACCATCCGCAGAAACTTATGAAGGTGATACAACGATTGCGGGCGGATGCCCCACGTTAACTCTTTTCCTTGTAGACAACTTCTTTTGCATCTTGCAGTCAACTACTTTTAGCTCACAAATAGCAAACCTATGGGAATAAGCTAATGAAACAAGCCAGTATGCTTATTTTGAAGGGATATATTTATGTATTATTTTGTAAACTAATTTTAATTTTTGTACACTGAAATATAAAAAAATCATTATTTATATGTTTTATATAATCTGTAAAAAAAATCTTCATCGATATTGATTTGCAATCTTACATTTGCATTTGTAGTGCTGATTTTTTAAAGTTTATTCTATTACAAAAATCGTAGATTAAATTCGTCAAAATATGTCATGAATGTAGTGGGTGAGGCTGGAAAAAGTAGTTTTTTTTATTGAAATGTACCTTTGCAAAGCCATATAGTAAACAGTAACTGTCTCAAAAAAAATAACCAAAAACAATCTATACTATTTGATATTTTCAATGTGGTCGATTGTATGACTTATTTAAACAAAGATAATTTTATAATATTTCCATTTTACTTATTACTATTATTATTTTTTATATTAATTAAACTTATTTTACCATTAACCACATACAAGTGAAAAAATTACCTTTATCAAGAAGTACTTAGAACATGAGCCTTTTAAATAAAAGTTGAGCGAGCGATAGTACTTAATATTTTTAGTATTTTTTAATTAGTGTTACTTTAATTGTAGAAAAGCACTTTTATATATATTTCCATTTATTTGTCAATTTTTTATTTCTTGTAAAGTTATTTTATCGGGAAATATACAAGTAGGTTGATTTTTAATACATTATAAGAATTGGTTTTTTTTAAGCAGTTTATTATCATTGCTCGAGAGAATTCTAGATCATGGTGGTGAAAAACAAAATAATGAATTCACCTAGCAATATTTATTTGGAAATTTTTGAAAAATAAAATTATTTACTTAAAAAGCTCTATTTGATAAAATATGTGGACAAGCTATGAGAATAATAAATGTCTATTAATGACGATTAATTTCTATCTGTTTACATATTGTTTTTTAAAGATTAGCAGATGCATTGTCTTTACTTATTTTTCTGTCTCTGTTGACCACGATTGTATTACTAGAATTACTAATGATATTTTTTCAATATTTAACTTCCGTATAACATTTTATAGAGTGTAAAAAGCGTGTTTTCACATTTTTTGATATCTGAAGACTACATGACATTATCGAGATTTAAGAAGCAAATGCAATAGTTTTTTAATATTTGAGACGTTTTTATAAAAAAAAATAGTACTGTGTCACATTTATATATAAGATTGATTATTGGCACATATTGTGGACTACACTATATATATATATAAAATGTGAATTGTTAAAATATATTAAAAGTAGCTGTGAAATATATTTTGAAAATTGATAATGACACATATTATGTTGGAAGTCTCACAACATTTGTACCTTTATGAGATTACAATTCATCATTTTATTTATGTTCTTATTCATTGAAATATATTGTATATTTTGTATCTATAAAATAGTAATTAATTGTGATGATTGATATAAAATGCATTTAGCATAGTAAATGCAGATATTCATTATTAATTAGTAATCAATTAATAATTAACATTATTAGAACCAATCGTGAAAACAATTATTACTAATATTTTACAACTGCATCAAGTTATATATTTTTCACGTCCGGACATTAAAAGCTAATGTAATCTCCTCGGGCCCACTAGGCTTTGAACCTAGAAAATATAAAGTAGGCAGATCGTAAGTCAAAATAAAAATTTATTTTTTTAATTTTATAAATTTTGATTCCGGTTGTTAACCCATTGTCACTCAGTGGAATAGCAAGTTTATATTTTATAATAACTTATCTAAGAATATATATTTAATATTAAGAAAGAATAAAATAACACTCCATATTGTATCATTTTTCCATATTATAAAATTTAGCTTATTATTTTATATGTCTCTTTAGCTCTAACTACATTTTACTTTTATTTTAGTTTTAATTTACTTTTTAATTTTTATAAGTTGCACAGATGGTTTAGTATTTTTATTTAGGTGTCGAGTATGAATAGACTACATAGTTCGCATTGAAAAAAATATTCTGTCCCTCATTTAACCTTAGGCCACAGTTTGCAAACTCAATCATCTGATACATTGATGTATTCAATGTAATATGATACGACACCAAATAGTTAAGAGAAGTATGCCTGTAGATAGGAATACTACACTATCGACAAAAGGAAAAAACCCAAGGAAAGGAGCTATTTTATCCCTTCCATAGGCAAACGGTTGTGTGCAGCGTATAAAGTGATTCTGCCCTTAGCGAATCTCGTACTACATCTATTAATTACCCCAATATGTCCAATCTATTGACCTAATTTACCTATGAAACAAATAACCTAAGATTACCCTCCCCTAATATAACTTTACAAATCTATATAGCCATTCACGCCCGACTTAAGTTTAACATTTATATAATTTCATTTAACGAAAAACAAAAGTCATAATAAAACTTAAAAGAACAAAAAAATAAATGGAAATGATTTTACAAAAGAAATACATCAAATTAAAATTACTTATTAATAAATAAAGTTGGTCAGATAGGATTCTATTGCAATTATTTTAAATACGGAAAGTTTTTAATTTAATGTTCATTAATTATAATGTTCTTACAGTTTTAAAAAGTACATCTTTATCTGTTGCTTGCCATTTGAATGTGAATTCCCAAGCCATCCTAAAAAGATTGGTATTCTGTTGGCTGTTTTATTTATTCATCTGGAGGTTTTTTATTTTAGCTGGTCCTCAATGTAGATAACGATGTTTCATTTATTTTTCTTTAACAACTGAAGAAATTGAAAGTGCGACTTTCAATCCCTTCACCTCCAACTCCGCACTAACACATATCTGTCCTCTCGTAATAACCAACTAATAATTTCCAAACTTTTCCTTTTATATTAATTTTAAGGATTTAATTGACATTACATCATCAATGATGATAATCCTTCCATTGAGGTCCGATTTCCCCGATGGATTTCTTTCATTGGCCATTCTGTTTCTATTGTTTTTCCTCTCCTATCTGACCGTTGCTTATACATTTGAAATTCCCAAGGGCTAGCTTACTAATTAAAATAATCATTTCCATTTTACAAAAGATTAATTAATTTATCTACATTCTTGAAGATATATTTTTATCTTCAATTAAATCTTTTTAAAGTTTTTGCTTTTAAAATACTTTTTCTATTTTTAATAGTTTTATTTTAATAATTTTTTTTCATCTGTGTGATTTTATATATATACGAATTTAAAATAGATTTTTTTAATTTTCAATTTTTAATTCTTAACAAAAAAAGTTTTTATTTGCGAACTTTTATTTTTTTCATGTTTAATAATAAAAAACAATGTAACGTCGTATGTGCCTGTTACAATATATATATAGTATTATTCTTCTACTCTATAATTTACCTAAACGTTTATAAATAAGCATTTATTTTTATTTTTAGCACTAAATGTTTATAATATATTTTCATATTGAATACAAAAATAAAATAAACTTGTTGATATAGAAATTGTACCATCAGAAAGAGTTATTAACGTAAAAAAAAACTAACATATCTAAATGAATAGCAGTATTATATTATTTATTATAAATAAGTTTAATATATTATGTCAATGATGGATCAATTACAGTTCTTATGTTGTATGAGCATCATGATTCAGAAAATGTGTTTTCATGAATTTCTTAAAATGTTGTATGCTTTACTATTCAAAATTCAATAGCATTTTGGAAATTTTAAAGTTATAGTTGCAGGCATTGTATGACATTATTATCTACACTTGGTATCAAACATTTAGTTATTGACGTGGCTGAAAAAGTATTTGGGTTTCTTGTGTGCATTTCTTCCTAAAATACTTTTTAGCCTAACTATATTTCAGATGTGTCTTCTAACTATATGACTGAAATTTACACTAGCACTTAATACTTTTTTTTACATTTTCATGTGCTTTACATTTGCCTATATAATTAAAAATATAGATTGAATGATCAGAGGGTTAGTCTAATCATTATAAAGTCCAATCTTGTTTTTAGATTTTGAGAGGTCTCTCCTGTTAAAAAGGGTCATGTACTAAGGTTAGAATCTTGAATAAGTAATACCATTTTTTAATACAATGTTAAGGGTTGTTTTTTGTTTATTTTTGTTATAATACCTTTTTCACAGATAAAAAGAAGAAATGATTCTTCACCTTTTTTTTTCAAAAACAAATTCAGATAAAAAGTATAATTTTTAAAACAACAGCTTATCGATAAGAAATATTTTTATTTATGGAGTCTCTCAAAAAATTAGATTCACTATGCTCTTTGTTTCTTTTTTATTGAATACATTTACAATTTTGGACTCCAGTAGTTGTTTTAAATATTTACAAGATTTATTATTTATACATTGTTAGGTATGTTTTATCATATAGTTTATCTCTGAAAATTATTAATAAGTAACATTGTTTCTATAACTTTTTTGAAGGAGAATTGTTTATGGAATATTATTATTAACTTATTTTTCATTATTTTGCATCGTTTTTATATACAGCTGCAGTGATACCATTTTCAGCGATCACGTTTTTTTTCAGTTAGAAAACTTTCAATTTTCTGTTTACTGACAATATTCTCAATAAGCGACATTTTTCAAAATTTTCTTTACTTTTGGACTTCAGTATCTTTCAGACACACTTATCTTAAATTGCTATGCAAAGTGTTTTTTATAGATTCATTTAATTATCATTTTAATATGTTTTATTATTAAAAGATTCCAAAATACCCACTCTTTCATTTATTTTTTTTGACAAAACAATTGAAAAATATTTCAAAGATCAAAACATCAAAATGTTTAAATGAAGTTTATTTCAATAATTTCATATTGCGGAATTTATAAAAAACACTGCTATTACCAGAATTTGTTTTATGAATTTCAGTGTTAATAATTTCATAATGTTGATATAAAAACACCAACAATTTTTCTCTGTATTCTTATTTTTTATTTATTCATATGTCATATAGTGAATGGCAGTAGTGTTTTATTAAGCTTTCAAAAATTTAATATTGAAAAGAAGAAAACCTTTCTTTATAAATACATTTTTTTGAATTTAGACTTTATACTTTCTTAGTATAAATATTAAATGTCATGTTTGTACCTTTTCCAATACAGTAAATATTCCAATTTTTTATTAATGAAATAAAGTTTTTCACTAATGCATTAAATTATCTCTATAATTTATGACTTGCAACAAAGCTAAAATAAGGTACTTCATGAATTGTTTGATTTTAAATATCTTCATAATTTTCTCAGAGTGCATACCTTAAGTTAAAGTCATTGCTTTTATAAAATTTTAATATAGATTCGGTATTTCTGTACAGTGGGCAATGGTTCTCACCAGTATACATCCTTTCACATTCACATGGTATTTCATAGATGTACTTCTGTTTAACAGCATTTTAAGTTTAGACATAACAATGGCTCTGGAAGTTATATTGATTGCAGATTTTTTAAATTTGTCTGCTATTCTTAGTCTTTTGATAGAATGGTGCATGTAGTTAGAGTAATATTTTAATATTCAGCATTCCAGAATCTAAAGGTCTGTGTTCAATTCTTATGATAGCATTGTCACCGATAAAGCCAGCAACATCTGAAGAAAAGAGAATAATACCAGTTGAAATGTGTATATACTAATCTGTCTGCTATTACTAGCAGTTGAATGAAATTAAAAAATTTAAATAAAATTTAAACATTTTTCTAAAGACATTCAATATTTAGTGTTATATATGTAGCTCGGAAAGCAAACTCTTAAGAGCTTTGTAGAATACACCAAACCTCAGACCGGTTTCTGCTACTGGAGTCCTCAGTGATGTGCTATGATATTCAATCATTAGATTAAAAATACCAGGACAAGCCCAGCACATTAACTACTCTATAACTATTAAGTAGAAACTCTGAAATTTTCAGACATCCATATGTTTTCCAATCCAGCTATCTAACTGACATAGTTATACATTAGATAAAGTGCTGGGCCTGTTCTGGTATCCTAGCACTTCACTGAGGATGCCAGTAGCAGAAATTGGTCTGAGATTGGGGGTATTCTACAAAGCTTGTTAAGAGTTTGTTTTGTGAGCTCTATATATAACATTTGTAAACACAAGCTGTATTAAATTAAGTCATGTGATATCTGACTTTCTTTTCTTATAATAGTTAATGTTAGATTATAGAAACAGTCCAATATATATGTACAATATGTACTATTTAGTTTTAACAGAAACTAATTAAAAAACTTCTTTAAGATTATACAATATAATGTGACAGAATGAGTTCAAATCCAGTCACAACTAGCATGATAGGTGGTGGTCATTATATATAGATTGTTAAGGTATATAGATTAATTATTATATTATGTGGTGGTGGTTATACAAAATATGTATATATAGCTCAGAAAGAGGGAATTGCTTCATCATTTCAAGATAGTATGTATATGCGTGTTATAGATGTATGTATGAATGGGTTTAATTGTAGAGGGAGGAAGTGAGGTTTTCTTTCAGTTATGTTCTAAAAGCCTAGAAATTTCTAGAAGAAATGGATTTTAAAACAAGAAAGACTGAAGGTGCTAAAAGCCTTCAAACCTTGATCAAAATATGGTTGGGCAGCAATCAGAGACAGGAAGTGAAAAATGAGTGAACCTTCTAGGACAAATGGAGGGGGCTATGAAAGAAAAGAACCTAGAATGCCCTTTCTCTTGTCCCTGCAGAAATTGACAATCAACATAGTGAAATCGTTATTGCAGCAAAGTTAATTTTATAATTTTGTTAATTTTAATAGCGAAAGAAATGGAAATGTCAGGGTAAAGGTCTAATGTATTGGGCTCAAACCCCATCTTCAACACTCTGTATGATGCTACTTTCAACAGTGAAAGCCTCTCTGGATTCGAAGCAACCACCAAGATCAGAACTGTGAAGCGAATATTTTCAAAATGGAGACCCTAAAAAGAATAAAGTAAGAAAAACCTCAAGATGGATCATGTGTTCACTTGTGCTGATTTGAACTATAAATTATTATTTCATGAATTCCCCAGGGATGTACAGGTAATATAAACTTTGCATATTGAGTCATTGTTTAAAAATGAATAATATAATGAAAAGAAATCAGTTGCCGATTTTATAGATTTATGTAGAAGAACTCTATAAGAAAATTTATTAAGAGTTTGTTTTGTTTAAATTGCGTAAACCCATTATAGCTATTAGTGATTGAGGCAACACTTGAACTTCACGAATTTTCTTCAACTGAGCCTAGAAGTATTTAAATAAAAGAATAGTGGAAGGGAAATCCCTTTCATTCTGTCTGCAACTTTTAGACCATTTGTGAATAATAAATGTATTTAAAAGTGTGTGCATATGTGTATATATTATAAATCAAAATGTCTGAGCTGTAATTTTATATGTTAACAGGTTGAAATTAAATTATTCTTTTATGTTTGTATACCGATAGTTGATATTTAGTGTAACTTTTAATAAATATTGATGATAACAAACCATATGTATAAATCTGTTATTGGATTATTCTTATTTTTTATTGTGTTGTTAAAGAAAAGAAGAATGCTTATTTCCATTCTCATCTACTCCTGGCCATAATGCCACCTGCCCTGAGCTTGAGCTAGCTGTGGGTTAAACCTCTCACATTTTATTAAAGACCATGGGTGTTTATTAGTTGTTTCTCCCTTCATGTAATTCTTATTTAACATAAGATTGGTGCTTGGAATCCTTGTGAGGTCCTTAAATATGCATTGGGACGTTGCTACATTAATTTGATGAATAAAACAATACATTCACCTCACAATATGATATATGTAGGTGCATGTGTATACGGATAAAAATAAGTATATATCGTCTTAAGAGAAGAAAGAAGGGAAGATTAGTTACAATATATAAAACATATATATTACAATTTTATATAATTTATTTTTTTATATAATTTATTTTTTATTTTGCTTACAGTTTTGACTGTTCTGCAGTCTTCATCAGAGTTACAATATTTAAACATATAGTGATTATTTTATATACATATTCATTCCTCCAACCTTCAACTCTTCAGCCACCCTCATCAACAAAAATCTAATGACAGAAAACCCAAATCCCATGCTGATGCCAATATCATTGCCATGCCCATGTTGACCTCAATTCACTCTGACCCCTCATGTATATGACCTAATCCATTTAAATACATAGAAGAGGGATGGGCAAGATGCAGGCCTAATGTGTAAATATTTGAAACACAGGCACTCTTCACAAACCTGGATTGGGGTCTGTCCATTGTAGTATGAAGATTTGCTATCTTAATATAAACTGAGTGCTGATTATATATATATCAATAATATGTTAAAAAATACATATATATATTGTAAAGGATAGCTTACAAAGCACACATTCCTAAAAAGATCAAGCATATTTATTGAACACAATCTATTTGGAATTTATAGTAATAGTGGGAATTTGTTATTATTATTACCTATATACATATAATACACAATAAATTATTACATTTATAAAATAAAATACGATCAATATTTTAAAAAGTACTATTGTATATATATTTAAAACTATTTGATTAAATAAACTGTGATGTATATATATTTTTATTTATTTAAAATTGAATATTAATTAATATATATATAATGTGGGATGACTTGAGGTTAATTAGGTGGGTACATATGTGTGAAAATAAAACTGATTTTATTATTTTAATATTTTTATTTTATAATAAATCTGAATGTATTTAAACAATAGGCAGTTAAAGATATCAGCGTTCCTGGAAATATTCCCGCGTGAAAATGTATAAAAAAAAAAAAAAACAGTTTACAAATCGTTCTTATTGTTGTAATAATTGTAACAAAAGACAGCAATTAAAAACTAAAAATTTCGAATGCTAAAATGGAATTTTACTTTTTCTTTTAGTTAAACTATAAACATTTTTAATTTTAACCTAGAATAATAATAACTATAAACATTTTAAAAGTCGAATACTGTAATTAAAAGTTTATCAAATTCAAGGGACAGAAAGTGAAAAGAAGTAAGAATAACTGATTAATTCTTAAATGATTAAATCGTGTTTAAAAAGTTGTTGGAGTAAATTAGATTTTTTTAAATCTTTTTCAAAAACAATAACGAGAATTAAATTTGCTAAAAATTGGAGAAGAAAGAAAAATGAAATAATTTTCTTAATATATATATATAAATGCTTCAATAAAAATATATGATTATAAATAATTATTAAAATGTACTTTAATATGAAAATGGGCTAGAGCAAAGCATGCTATTGTGTGTCATGGTATTTTCCTGCCAGCTGCATTATATCTATATATATTTCTACTTTATTGTAAACACATAAGAAGATGCCTTCAGTCCAAAGTAAACAAGGATTGGAATACATTATGGTGAATCAAATGAGGATCAACATGTTTGCCATTAAACACAACTATCAGGAGACACCATTGTACTTATCTATCCTTGCTAAGGAGAATGATTTACTGAGTGAAACTGCTTTGAATAACAACTTGCCTAATTATCAACTACTACTGCTTTTATTATGATGATTGTTACAAACTTTATTCCAATTACATTTTTTTTTTTTTCAAAGAATCAATATTGTAATTTTTTTTTTTTTTTATATATTATATAACTTGTATTTTCACACTCTGATGCTGAAGCCTCATTTTTCAGAATTAGTAAAGAAGAAAACGGGGGATTATTCATTTTGATATTGTTTTTATATTTTCATTATAAATAAAATTTAGATAACATCACCTGCTTCACATCAGGTCATCCACATAAATATTGAGGTAAGATTCTTTAAATTTATATATAGGTTAAATTACAACACGTACAGAATACATATTATATGTTTTGTTTTGTGATTAACCGTGTACATATATTTTCTAGTATGTTTGACTAATCAACTGGGATCTGTCTCTATCATATATATATAAATTGGGGAAATTTGTTAAATAAATTAACATTTGTAAATATATAATTTAGCTAGCCAGCATCTCAATTATATTAAATAACTAAAGTTGATTTTTCTATATAATTATAATTTGCAGAGAATGAGTGACATATGTGGATTTCTACCATAGGGTATATGGGCTGGATCTAGAGGATAATTAATTAGTAAGATGGTAGAGGTTCACTTGTGACACATGTACATATGATGATTATTATATTTTTTATTTTTTTTTTATTTTTATCATTACTATTGTTGTTATACTTAATATTTATTATTATTAATAAATGTTTGAGAGTTTATATTATTCCGGTCTCTGGTTTATTGAGTTGTTCTGACATTCCACAGTTTATAAATAATTATACATGCACACACATCTATTTTTCTTATTATATAAAAGCTTGAAAATAAAACAAATATAATAAATGCTAGTTGTAACCTATATATAGGTGCAGGAGTTGCTGTGTATATTTGTTCATACCTGATAATAAAGTTAAAAGCAATATTCTCTCTGGGCTTGAATATTAGGGAATAACGGAATTTAAAAAGGGGAAAGTGGATGAACTAACCTAAATTGCATTTAATATTATTAAATAGGGATAGAGTTAGTCAATTAAAGGGTATGCAATCATTGGTTAAGCATTTCATCAGGTTCTCATTAGCACTTTATCAGATGACTCACAGTCTGAACATAGTTGGATGCAATTTGTTTCCCTTCTAAGCCTGGTAGGTCTCTGCAGATTGTTTCATTAGGGATAATAAATTAGAGCATATTAATTTATCCCTACACTATATTGCTACATCTGCATAGTAGTACAGTCTGCAAGTTAGTTGACCATTCATTACATCTGGTGTTTTCTGTGTTTGGGAGTAGTTGTAATCATTCTGTCTGTTATATCTGTTGACCAACGTGGATGCACGATGTGTAGTGGGGCTACACACTTCTAAAGATCGAATTAGCGACTGGCATGACTGGTATGATAGATATTAGAAAATTATATGATGAGAATCGGCTCATTCCGTTATATCTGGTGCCAGCAACATTTGGGGTTCGATAGATAGCTCTATGATCACATATAGACTTTGTATAAGTTGGTCACACATTGTGATCGAACCAGATGATTGTTGAGATATCCAAGTGCAAATTGTTCGTTCCGTTATATATATATAAACAAAGATTACAAAATATATAATTATCATAGAAAAGCCTTTTTCAGAAAATTACATTTTTGCCCTTTTCAATATGTTTCCATAATACCACGATTTAAAGTACATACAGTAACATCTATATTAATACATGAGAGAAGACAGATAAATGAGTATCTGACATGATCTATTACATGATATTTTTTTCCAATCCTACTACAAAATTACCCTGCTATATATATTGAATGGATATATATCCACATATATTAATTAATTAACTATCCATTCTTTATCCATTAACCACTTAATATTCAACTTAATAGTAGATTTAACTTAACAATAGATTTAATATAGATATTGCTATGTTACAGAAGGATAAATTTAAACAAACATATACGGGATATGGATATGTAGCGCATAGTATTGACAAATATATTTTCACAATATGGGGTAAATAGCACGAATAATAATAGGTATAGGACTAATAAGCAAAAGAAATAGATAAAAAATTTATATTTGCCTAGTGTATATAATATATTAAATAAAAAAAGTAAAGATTATATAGATAAAAACATGAATATAGGATGGGCTAATAGCAAAAATATAGATAAATTGATAACTAATTGTAGGATGAAAGATGATATAAAATATAAGAAAGGAATGGTTTATAAAATTACATGTAATTTGTAATATGGTTTACTATGGCCAGACAGCAAAGCAATTGAGAGAAAAATCTAAAGAACACAATGATGCTATTGCTAGGAAAGATGATAGATCTGTATTATATGTTCATTATTTGCAGTACAGACATAAAAAATTGTATTGATAATATAAGTGTTCTAGATTATATTAAATATGTTAATAGATGTAAAATGTATGAAACAAACTATATCATGTATAATAAAAACAACTGTATAAATATATACAAAACATCCATTAAGTTGAATAATAAGTGGTTAATGAATAAAAAATGGATAGTTAATTAATTAATATATGTGGATATATATCCATTCAATATATATAACAGGAAAATTTTATAGTAGGATTGAAAAAAATCACATAATAGATCATGTCAGATATCCATTTGTTTTCTGTCTTCTCTAATGTATTGATATGGATGTCACTGTATGTATTTTAAATCGTTGTATTATGCAGATATATTGAAAATGGCAAAAAACAATTTGCCAAAAAAAGCTTTTCTATGATAATTATATATTTTGTAATCTTTGTTGCTTGTATATATGTATTTTTAAACATATTATTGACTATTATGTACTTGAAGTGCAACATTAAAAAAGAATGGTTTTTAATTCTGATTCTTTTTCTGTATATATATATGAGATGATAATCTGGAGCAAATGATGAGTGCTGGTTTAGCATGAAATACATATATTGGTGATTGTTTATCTTTTCTGCATGTATGTGGTCATGTGTATCAGTGGTATGAGATAGTATGGATAGTTAAAGGGTGCTTGAAAGACTGAGTTCAAATCCCCTATATTTATAATTGGGATCCAGGCATGTGAAGAGTGCCTGTGTTTCAAATATTTACATATTAGGCCTGCATCCTGACCATCCTTCTTTTATGTATTTAAATGGATAAGGTCCTAGACATGAAAGGGCAGAGTGACTTGAGGTGAACATAAGTATGGTAATGATATTGGCATCAGTATGAAATGTGGAATTTCCATCATCAGATTTTCAGTGGTAAATTGGCTGAAGAGTTGGAGGTTAGAGTGGATTGGGGCTTGTCCATTGGGGTATGAGGATTTGCTATCTTAATATAAACTGAGCATTGATTATATATGTGTGGGAGATGATAATTGGACCAACTGATGAGGGCTGGTTTAGCACAAAATACATATATTGGTGATTGTTCATTTTTTCTTTATGTATATGATCATGCATAACAGTGATGTGAGATAGTATGGATAGTTAAAGGGTGCTTGTTAGTCTGATTTCAAATCCTTATATTTATATTCATATACATATTTTATATTACCATTCATAATCATATTCAACTTTAACTCTATAGCTTTGCCTCTCTTATTTCTTACTTATATTTTCTTATTATTATTTTTATTTATTTTTACTTTCATTTTATTCTTATTTTTTATTTTATTCTATCCTATCTATCATTTCACATTTATTCTTTTTTTTATTTATTTTATAATTTTTGCATTTTATTTTTTATATATACATATTATCTAATATCTTTTATTATCTTCTATTATTTTATATATTTATTTCATTACTAATAATTCCTATTTTATTCTTACTCTTATCTCTATTTTTATTTTTCTATTATAATTTTTTTCCATTTATATAACTTTCACTTCTCTCTCTACAACTGTAACTGAATATTTTTAAACATTTTATTAGCCTCTTTTTATGTAACTTCCTCTATTATCAATTTGTTCAACATTTTATCTTATTCTTTAAACTTTTTATATATTTATTTTTGTATTATTAATATTTTTATAAAGATGTTTTATCACCCTCCCCTGTCCATCTCTATTTAGATTTGGCTTTATTTTTTAATTAATATAGCTTTTTTTAATTTTCTATTTCTTCTTTTATTAGTATAACCAATCATTTTCACACTATTTGTATTTTTATATTGAACTACTTTCCATCATCTAATATGCATAATCTTTAGAAAAATTTAACTTTATTTAAATATTTGAAATACATTTAACTGTTAGTAATGGCAGATCAAACAGATATGCACAACATATTGAGAGATATTATTCTCCCTTTATTTTCAGATGTTGCTGGCCTGATCAGTGACAGTACTAGCATGGGATTTGAACCTGGACCCTTAGATTCTTGAGTATTGAATTTTAAGTTAATGCTCTAACCAACTGAGCAATTGGTTAGAGCATTACCCAAAAATTTAATACTCAAGAATCTAAGGGTCCTGGTTGAAATCCCATGCTAGTACTGTCTGGTCAGGCCAGCAAGACCTGAAAATGAAAGAATAATACCTCTTGTAATATTGTGCATATATTTAATCTGTTTGATGTGCTATTACTAACAGCTGAATGTATTTGAAATATTTAAATAACGTTAAACTTTTCTAAAGACATTCATTATGCATATTAGATGATGGAAATATTCCAATATAAAAATACAACTAGAATACCACTATCACAATCCTTCAGTAAAACATTTTTACATTATTATTCTCAAATACATGTCCTGTTTCTATAGAACACATATAAATTAATTTCTTATAATACCTATTTTACATTAATCTTGTATATATTGATTTTTTTTATTTCTTCTACATATTTATTTCTTATCTTATTATTTTTACATAATTCACATTCTGTCTTGTATACTCCATTTATATGTTTTTATATTTTTTAATATACTTGTTATCTAATATATCCATTTGATTCCTCCTTTTCTTATTTATTACCTTATATTTAATTACATTATTATTTATTAATTTTTTTAATAATTTTATTAATGTTCTTTACTGCATTATTACTATATGTGTTAATTCCTATATATTCTTTGTTTTTTATTTTTCTTACATTTTCTCCTTTCTTTTTTTTCTTTTTCTTCTGCTACTCTTACACTTCTTTCTATAATTTTTCTTGCATATCTATTTTTTTAAACCCTTTCACTATTACTTTTATCTCTTCCTTATATTTTTCTTCATTTGAGCAATAATTAATAGCTCTATGACCTCTTGAACTGATACTTCTTATGTTATATTTATTATCTACATTAGAGTTCCAATTCATTATATTATTATTTTTATATATTTTCATATATACTTATATTTCTATTTCACATTTTCTTTTGTCATATGATTTTTATAATAATATATCCAAATATGACAACTTATTATCTTTTTTTCTTTCTACTGTAAATTATATATTCTCATTTATTTTATTAATTTTGTCTAATTACCTATCTATTTGTCTTTCACTTTTATTAAAAATTAAAAAATAATCATCCAAATATCTTTTTTAACATTATTGGACCATTTTCTTCATCTATCATTACTTTCTCTATCTCTTCCATATATATTGTACAACAAATGAACAGCGTACATGTTCATAAATTTCATGAATTATAAAATTTTAATATGAAAAGAATTTATAATTAGTTACAGAAGTTTAAACAAAATTCTGTGGAATTATTTTATCAAGAAAATGATTAAAGTAAAAAAATCTCATTTGAATGAACTAATTTATAACAGTTTAAGACAGAGAAGTATAATTTAGAAAGTTTAAAAAGTTTTTATATAAGTGTAGATCACCACAGGGCAAATCAACACATCATGTATTAGTATAAGTTTTACTAGTTTTAAATAATAATAATAATAATAATAATAATAATAATAATAATAATAATAATAATAATAATAATAATAATAATAATAATAATAATAATAATAATAATAATAATAATAATAATAATAATAATAATAATAATAATAATAATAATAATAATAATAATAAACAATTTGAGGAAGAAGAAATTTAACTAAATAAAAAGATTTAAAAGCTAAATTTCTCTTTTTTCATTTATTTAAAATGAAATAAAATGCAGGTGTTGATTTTAAAAAATACATTAAAATGTGTATATATGTGTGCATATAAAAAGAAGTTTAATTAAAAAATGGAAGGTAAATTTGAAATATAAAAATTAAGTTAAATTCAAAGATTGCTCGACTGATAAGCAAAGATGAAATGGGAATAATTAATTAGCAATGGCTACAAATAACCGATGAAAATTTAATTAATAAATTTAATTAATTTAAAATTTAATAAAACTGATTTGGAAGGATAAGAACAATAAGAGAGCCATTTATAAAAAGCTCTGAAAAAACTCATCATCAGATCACTTTTAGCAGTGTTATTCCATTCTGTGCAAATAAAACTTATTTTTTGTGAACACCAAGAAAAACATGCGTTGCTAATCAGAAGTCAAAGTATGCCAGTGTACTCTGGTCTCTGACCATCCTAGAATATCTGAAGGTCTCTAATTAGCTGCAATAAAGATATAACAACCTGAGATGTTTGAACATTTGTCTGCCAGACTGAACTGCAGCAAGTACCCACATTTGTCAGCAATCCAAATTTCATTCACTTGGTACAACACGTGTAACACAGGAGAAAGAAGCATCTGTCGAGCTAGAGGATGCCTATCTGAAAAACCTATATGTAATATTAATTATTTTTATTCTCATTCCTATTATGTCAGTAATTTATTACTGTAGCCATTGCAATCTTTGAGAAACCTAGAGTCAAAAGAAATGATTTTTATAACCAGCATAAAATGAATTATTTATGTGCAGGTTAATATATAAACTGATAGTTTTAGACCTTGCATCTGAATCATAAAATTATATAGCTTATATGAGAGAATGTGTGTGCATTATATATATTTTAATGCTTTATGTTTATAATATGTATGCCTGATATATGATATGTAAATATTATTTTATTCAGGGAAAGGATAAATTCATTCACTAATTAATTTGAAGTATTTTAAAATAAATTATTTTGGAAATTAATATTTTGTCAGTTAATTCTTTTACTAATACCATTCATTAAAGCAGTATATTATATTATCTTTTCACTGATTTAGTTGGCATATTCAGGTGCTGAATTAGTTGCCATCATTTAGGACATGTTAATTACTCTGTGTAATTGACTGGCATCTAAAGTTTATTTCAAAGGAAATAAAGTGCTTTTTCAAAACAAATAAAGTGCTTTGAATTCAGCAGTCGAGAAGATCTGTAGTCTGGAAAAGTGGTTGCAAGCTATATACTTTATATTGCTTTGGCCTGGCTACAGGTAACCATTGGTATTATGCTTCTCTGCCTGAGAGACTGGTGTGATGCTATGCTAAATTGCAGTTGGAGTAAAGTGAATTTTATAATAAATAATTTTGTCATATTTTTATATATAAAAGAATACAACAATTTGTTTTGCAAGTTTGTTTATCTTTATTAAAAAGTAAAGATTTATTCTATAGTATTTTTTTATTTGATCTCCTACTCCCACCCGGGTCATTTGGCTTTGCCAACATGAGTGCATAATAATCACATATGACACTAATTAATCTTGCCAATAGAATTAAAGAATAAAAATTTAAAGAAATGTTAAACTTCATATAATTAGAGTTGTAAAGTGATATGATTTAAATTAAAGAATTGACTGAAACAAATATTTTTTCTAAATAAAAAGAGAGTGAAAAGGTTAATTAAAAAGGGTTTTAAGTAAAGATAAATAAATATTTTTTAGAAAAAGAAAGTATAATTAAAGTTGTGTTGCTGGAAAAAAGTAGTAGTTTTCAAATAAATTATGAATATAAAAAAGTTCTTAGTTGTAAAGAATTGAATAAATATTTTTTTTTTATAAAAATTAAAAGAAATAATAATAGTCATATATATATAATCCTAGTTTACAATATTGATATTAATTTTAGCTAATCTATTAAATATTTAGTAATATTTATATGTGCATATATGTGTGGATATACATTTAATATTAGTATGTGAAGATGTACATACAAATATTACTAAATAATATTTAATAAATTAGCTAAAATTAATATCATTTTTGTAAACTAAGCTGAAATCATCATCATCAACCATTATCAATTCACTGCAGACTGAAGGTCTCTCCAAGTTCAATCAATCTTTTCTGATTTTTAGTTTCTCTTCTCCACATCATCTCTGCACACTTTCTTATATCATTTATCCATCTTACATGTGGTCCCTTTTTGGGTCTTTTACAAGCTTTTGCAAATTGGTTTAAGATTTCATTTGTTCATCTATTATCATTTCTTCTAGCAATGTATCTAGACAAACTCCACTTCAGTCTTTTATTCTTTTCAATGAGGTCAATAAGAGCTGTTTGTTCTCTTAATCATATATTGCAGTTTCAATCTCTTCTCATGACTCCTAACATGCCTCACTCCATACTGCCTTGAGTAGTGTGAAGTCTCTGTATTGCTCTTCTGTTAAGAGTCCAAGTCTCAGATCCATAAGTAAAAACTTGTAAAACACATTTATTTAAAATCTGCCTTTTTAATTCTATGATTAATTTAATCCATTATGTTTTCATTTGTATTAATAATCTGACCAAAGTATTTGTAATTGTTTAACTTCTAAATCATCATAATCAATCTTTATTTCCATAGTTTGAGAAAATCCATATATATATATATTGTACCAAGGTACATCATGGTAAATATGTAGTATTCTTTAAGAGTAAAAATATTTAATAAATTTCATCTTTAAAATTAAAAAATGGGAAAATTACAGTAAAATAAGTTTTAAAAACTGAAAAAAAGAGAAAAGGTGAAATAAAAATGATTTAATATTGCTTTTAATTAATTCATAATAAAAGTAGTAAAATGGCTTTCATTTTGTCTTATACAAAAAAAATTAAATGTGTGTGTATAAGAGTGAAGTCAAATATACAAGGGAGTCACAAGATAAATAAAAATGCTGGATAAAAAAACAAGCTAACTTGGTATTGTTAAAATGTTCTATTTCTATATTCCTTTTTTTTTAAACTATTTTAAAAAATATTTTATAGAATCCAAATATATAGATTCATTTAAAATAATTCAATTCAACATTAATCAAGTTTCATAAAAAAAAATAGAATCAAAGAAAAGATTCAAAAGAAAACTGTAGAAATTATTATTATTCGGACAAAATAATGTATTGCTGAAACCATCCTATTGTGCTGCCAGCTGAAACCTTCCCTGCAGTACCATCAGCAGATAGTTCAAATGGTAAAACATGTTTGGGTGAAGTCAAAGGAACAGTGGAGTATCCATGCTGAGATCCAGGACTGTCATATAACATCGCAAACTAAAAAAAGATTTATGTGGAGTTTAGTGCTAACTGGTTAAAACCAATATTTTATCGTAGCTACATTTTGTAATACTCACATCAAGTCAAATTCAAATCCTAGGTAATGTTTCATTTTCCTATTCTCCAATTCTTGATTTAAAGTCATGATAGATAAACAAATTAAAAAACCTTTAACTTTACAAATTAGTATCTTTAGAGTATAAATTTTATTGGCTCCATTGTTCAACTTTTATTCAAAATTATTTATTGTGTATGTGTGAATTTAAATTCAATATGTTCTGTATATTTTTTATGTTATTTATAATGTATTAAAATATTTATTCAAATAAAAAGAGTGTGCATGGTTGTATTATAAGACAGAATGATTGTTTTAGAAAAAAGAACAATATTTAAACTGTCATTGAAATATTTATGTTGATAGATGAACATACACATTTATGATGAGATAATATGTTTAGTAAAGCAGGAATTGAACGATTTAATTGTTATTGAGAAGTGATTATGGTAAAACAAAAAAAAAATATGGAGTATTTTTTTTAAAAAACAAAGTTTTTGAATGACACCAAAGTTTTATCGTATGGTAAATCTTTATTATTATCTAAAATCGACCATTAGAGTGGGAAGAGTTTTTTTTAGACAGCTACAACTTGATGAGCTAGCTGGAATTTCAGGTACTAGATTTGTTGCTGGTTGAGCAAACATGTTAATTACTCCCTGATTAACTGGCACCTAAAAAATTTACCTCAAAATAAATAAAGTGTTTGAGTGGCCAGTGTTTAGTTTAGTAGCCAAGTGTTTATATTATTGGTAGCTTGCTGCCAGTGATATTGCTCACTCTACCTAAAAACCAGAAACCTTCAGAGGTTGGATAGTTTATTAAAGAAGGAAGAAAAATATTTTCTATTGTTATTATTATAAAAATAAAGAAGGTGGGTGGTTCAATTGGCACATCAATGTGGCCTGAAACTAGATGCTTCAAATGGTAGAACCAACATAAGCTGTAGCTGTACATTTAAAATATCGTGGTCAAAGTCAGCTGTAAATAACAAAAGTGACAGTTAGTAAAAAAGAAGTTAGAGAGTATGATAGTATTGTTTTAGAGAACCGGTCAGATTAGCATAACCAATAAAAGTGCTTTTTTATATGACGATATAAAACATGAAGGCATCATCATTAAAAAAATGAAAAAGGGATACTCCAGATGAATTATGATAAACAAACAGGAAGTGTAAAAGTAGAACTAAAAGGGTTAAGGTTGGTTGTAAGTACATTTTAAAATATAGTAAAGGAATTTTTTTATTTGAATAAAGTTAGATAGATTAATAGTGAAATAAAAAAAAGCTAAGTGACAGAAGAGCAATACTAAAAGTAAAAGCCTGATATTCCTTAAAAAACCTGCAAATAGTAGAGGAAGGTGCATTTCGAATGTTAATGAACATGATGAAAAAAATGTGTGAAGACATCAACCAAAATGAGCAAATAATGAAACAGGAAATTAGTGAGCTTAGGACAGAGATGAATGAAATGAGACAAGTTAATGGGAAGAATGGATGTAAGCCAGGAAGAGGCAGAAGTAATGAGAAAAATATCGACAAAGAAAAGTTTAAAGTAAAGAAAACATAGAAGTGAGGGAGGAGTTAAACAATGGGGAGGTGAACCAGTTAGAAGTGAGACTAATGCAAGTAGAAGAGATATTTCATGAATTAATAAATAGCCAGAGAGTGGTGCAACAGGAAATAGTGAAACTAAAAAAAGAGAGCATAAAAAAGTAATGATAAGAAATTAAAAAGCACTGAAAAAATAAGAGAGCAATGACAATATAAAAGCTGAAGCAAAGGATATATGTGGAGGTGTAATGGAAGACATAGGACAGAAAATAAAGCAGATGGAACAGAAATATGAGAATTTCAATTTTGAGGATAGGCATGGTGAACAGATGAATAGATTTATGGAGAAACAATTCACTATTTCAGTATTCAAAGCACAGGTAGGAAAAAACCTGCTGAAACATTTAGAAAGCTTAAGTAATTTGTTCCATATTAAAAATTTGCCAGAAGAAGATAAACTTGTGGTGGTGAGTAGTTACCTCCAAGAGACAGCATGTGATTGGTGGCACACCTTGGATGATAAAATGCAGACATATGGAGAATATAGATGATCAATTCTAAAGGCATCTTAGAATGAAGCCAGGCAGAATGGAATCCTGTACAAAATATTCCAAGAGAGGTATTCTAATGCATGGGGAGAAACACATGTGCAATTCTTATACTGACAAGTATCGAAACTCAAGGCATTGACAGCATTTCCTATGTCAGACGGTCAGATAATTAGAACATTACATAATAACATGCCACTAAATATACAACAGCTAATGTTATGCAAAGATGGATGGTCAGTAGAAGAAATGGAAGAATGTTTAATGCAGGTGGATTATGGCAACTTACCCCAGGAGCCCCCAGATCAATACAGGAGATAGGATGGTTATCACAACTCATATGACAGAAAGAAAGAGCCACCTGATCAAGCGTAAATAAGAAAAATATCATGGGAAGGAAATTTTAATAAATAACATGGAAATATGAGAATAAGGAAAGACAAAATTCAATTAAAATAAAGCAATGGAATTTTATGGTATTTATAAATTTAAAACTAAAATTCTCAGAATGATATTTTAGTCTCAGGGGAGGGACAAAGATAATGTACTGAGGTACATCATGGCCGAATATGTAGTATTCTTTAAGATTAAAAATATTTAGTGAATTTTGTCTTTAAAATAAAAAATGAGAAAATTAAAGTAAAATAAAAGTTTTAAAAATTGAAGAAAAAAAAGGTGATATAAAAATAATTTAATATTCCTTTTAATTAATTTGTAATAAAAGAAACAAAATGGATTTTGTTTTGTCTTATAAAAAAAAATTGAATGTGTGCGTGTATAAAAATTTTGAATAAAGAAAAGAAATAGAAGCCCAATCAGAGTAAAGTCAAATATACTAGGGAGTCACGATCTAAAGAAAAATGCTGGATAAAGAAAAACAAGTGAACTTGATATTGTTAAAATGTTTTTTTCTATATTCCATTAATTATTTATTTTTTAAAATATTTTTAAAAATATTTTATAGAATCGAAATTTATAAATTCATTTAAAATCATTCAATTAAAGAGTAATCAAGTTTCATAAATAAAAAAATAGAATCAAAAAAATCAAAAGAAAACTGTAGAAATTATTATTTGAACAAAATAATGCATTGCTGAACCCATCGTATTGTGCAGCCAGCTGAAACCTTCCCTGCAGTACCATCAGCACATAGTTTGAAGGGCAAAACATGTTCGAGTGAAGTCAAAGGAACAGCAGAGGGTCCATGCCAAGATCCATGAGTATCATATAATATCGCAAATTAAGGAAAGATTTATGTGGAGTTTAGTGCTAACCAGTTAAACCAATATTTTATCGTAGCTACAAGTCAAATTCGAATCCTAGGTAATGTTTCATTTTTCTATTTTCCAATTCTTGATTTAAGTCATGATAGATAAACAAATAAAAAACTTTTAACTTTACAAATTAGTATCTTTAGAGTATAAATTTTATTGGCTCCATTGTTCAACTTTTATTCAAAATTATTTATTGTGTATGTGTGAATTTAAATTCAATATGTTCTGTATATTTTTTATGTTATTTATAATGTATTAAAATATTTATTCAAATAAAAAGAGTGTGCATGGTTGTATTATAAGACAGAATGATTGTTTTAGAAAAAAGGATATTTAAACTGTCATTGAAATATTTATGTTGATAGATGAACATACACATTTATGATGAGATAATATGTTTAGTAAAGCAGGAATTGAAAGATTTAATTGTTATTGAGAAGTGATTATGGTAAAACAAAAAAAATATGAAGTATTTTTTTAAAAAACAAAGTTTTTTGAATGACACCAAAGTTTTATCATATGGTAAATCTTTATTATTATCTAAAATCAAACATTAGAGTGGGCAGAGTTTTTTTTAGACAGCTACAACTTGATGAGCTAGCTGGGATTTCAGGTACTAGATTCATTGCTCATCAAGCAAACATGTTAATTACTCCATGATTAACTGGCACCTAAAGAATTTACCTCCAAATAAATAGTGTTTGGTTGGCCAGTGTTTAGTTTAGTAGCCGAGTGTTTATATTAATGGTAGCCCACTGCCAGTGATATTCCTCACTCTACCTGAGGACCAGAAACCTTCAAAGATTGGATAGTTTATAAAAAAGGAAGAATATATTTTTATTATTATTATAAAAATAAAGATGGTGGGTGGTTCAATATTTATATATTGTGACAAGATGGCTTCAAACCCTGTTTCACAAGAGAAAAATTTGTAGACACACATGTATATATAGTTTTATATTAATTATTTGAGTATATTTGATTTTTAAATTGGTAGAGAAAGGATTAAAATAAAGACAAAGTATGGGGGAGGGGTGTTTATGCTTTTGTATTTTATTGAAACATGAGTATATATTGTACCTTTTTGATTAGGTCCAAATAAATTCATTGAGTCAATTTTTAAAAAATTTTAAACTAAGGATATATTTTAATTGCTATAACTATTGTGTAATGTTGGCAATGTTTTAAAATGCTTGTTAGAGTAAAAAGAGAGTTTTAAATACATAAAAAACTATATTAATATGTTAAAATAATCAAGTAAAGCTAAATAGTGTAATTTTGTATGTTTGGGAAAATTGGTCATAGTAAAATAATATGCTAAAAATCCCTAGTAAACAAGTGCTAATAGCTAAATTTAAAGTAATGACAGAAAATTAAATAAATTAAGGTATTGTAAATAAAAATTATACTTAATATTTGTGTTAGAAATTATTTTTTTAAAATATAATATTTTGTGGTGGGTAAATGTGTATTTAAAAGTATCAAAATTATTATTCTAAATTCTATTATATTATTATTCTTTAATATAATATTTTTTATAATTAAATATTATTTCTGTTAGTAGAGAGAAAAAACTGTTACATTTTGTCTGGATAAGTCATGTGACCAGAAAATACACATACTTGTGTGCTTACAAGTTTTCTAATACAGTTTCAAAATTACTTTAGAATTGTGCTAAAAAATTGAAAACATTTATTTGTCACAAAATAAAAAGTAACTGTTATAAAATATTTAATTGGATGGTTTTTAAAGATATGTAGTTAATAAAATTAGATTTAAAAAATAGATACATTAAAAATAAATGTTGTATAAATTAATTTTTAAGGTGTTATTTTAAAACATTTAATTTGTATAAATAAAAGTATAAAATTAATTTAGAATTAAATAATATAATATTTAATATTTTAAAAATGAGTCATAATTTTTAATTTTAATTGTGCACTCTTGGCTAATATGTAAATTAAATCACCAGTTAAAGATCTAATAGCCAATTAAATCATCAGTTCAATTTACTATAAAAAGTATATGCTCACAGTTTCTGTGTGTTTTTAATAATTCAATTATATGCTCTTATAACTTAAATAGGTGTTTAATAAATAGATAACTCTCTTGATAATTATATTTTTAATATCAAAGTTTTGCCTAGTTTATTACTTAGAATTATTTTTTTAAACAAGAGAGTATTGAAAATTATCAGTCTATTAAGTTAAAATCATGCATTGTTAGAGCAACAAAATTCCTTAGGAAGTTTTTCTGTTAAAACTTGAACCAGCTTCACAGTGGCCAATGGAATTCATACCAGAAATAAATATATATTTGAAAAAAGTAAGGATGGAGATACAGATACTAACTGAAAATATAATTCTAGAAATATTAATAGAGAAAAATTTATCATTGTTTATTTTAATATTTTGGACATTGTCAAAGAGATTGGACATCAAAAATTTAGTTTAAATGCATTATCTTGTAAGAAAAGTTAGCCGTATCTGAAAAGCAAAGCTATTTGGTAAAAACTTTGACTTTTAATATTTTTAAGAACATATTTTAAAAGAATTGCAGTAAATATTGTAAAAGAAATATTTTTAAAAAGTTTATTATGAACTTTTCTTTAAAATGATAAAGACATAAAAGCTGATAATACTGCAAAAATATATTTATATATGACAAGTCATCATTATTAGAAAAAAGACATTTATTTAATATTTTAAAACTGATTTTGGAAAATTAATACCTGGTTAATTAAAATTATCCCGACAAGATAACTTTATTTAAATTACTAAATACTAATTTTAATGGAACATAAGTGCATAATTTCCGTATGACTATGCCTAAATCCATATAGCCTTGAATGATGCATCAAAAGCCCATGCAGGATCCTGGTGAATGGAAGAACTTCAGAGGATTAGTTTATAACTTCCCAAAGTGATAGCAATTTAAATAATCATTATCCTGAAAACTATAGACAATTGACTATAATTTTTATGAACTTTCAATAAAGGATTAATGATTATTTTTATAAATAATTGCAGATTTAAAAGTTGACTTCACTACTTTGATTTCATTTTTGTTGTTGTCATTTATGAATATGCCATGCATTGAAGAAAAGAAAGCTCTGTGTTTTTTTATCAAGTGTTGAACAGTAGCATTGTCCTAGTAACTGCACTGGGGAGGAGAAAAGTTTTTGCTCTAAAGTGTTGGACAGTAGTTGTTTTAACAAACATTTTTGGAAGAAAAAAAAGAAAAACTTATATGACAGACTTCTAATGAAGAAATATTAGGAGAAAGAAAAGAACTTTTTTTTAAATTTACTTTATAACGGATTGGAGTTTTTATGTAAATATGTTCTTAATTATCTTTTATTTACTAATAATAATATTAAATTATTTATTATTTTTAGGCAGGAAAATTACATATAAAATATCTATTAACCTTGTATAATAATTATTGTAAAGAATATTTAATTCTTTGTAAAGTTTTTTTTATAAATGTTTTTCTAAGTATGATAGTTCTTGCTGAGTAAATGGTGGCATTATTTAATTTTTTTTATGAAATGTGGACCAGAAAACATCTAAAAGTGACCAACTAGCAATTTGTCACTGTAAGTAAAAAAAATTTAAATATATTAATTTTTACTTGATGTATTTTTTTTTAGATTGCTTGGAATATTTTTATAGTATTACTTTATCATATGAATGTATGAGTATAAGTGCTTGCATTAAACACACATAGAACTTATTATTATTCTAGAAATATCAGCTAGATTTTTTAGAAAAAGATATGCATACTTTTCTTCTATATTACTTCTATATTATTTTTTTTTATTTTGCACAGCTATGATTATGAAGCCATAGAGCTTTGAAAGCGCTAAGCTTTAAATAAATTTAATAACATATAACTTCTTTAATGAGCATTATAAGCACATAAGTATTGATATTCTATATTACTTATGTAATATGATTTAACAATACAAATAATTTATATGATTCTTTAGTAAAAGAACCCTATTATTTAAAAATGTTTTAAAGTATTGATTTAATACATTAATACAAAATCATTTTACTGAATTTTGAAAGTGAAATAACCTTTTTTTGTTGAATGGTTTTAGATTGTTGAACTAGTATGTGAATCTTATTTATTGTTTTAGTATAATGTTTTGATAGTTTTTGCAATGTAGATTTATAAATCTATTATGAATTTTTTAAGTGATAATGATCTTGGGATTATGAAAAGAAACCAAAGGGATGCTTATATGTAGGATTTATGGGGAATAGAAAGTAATTTTATTATCTTACTAGTTTATGCAGGTACAGATAACATAGCCCTGTGACTTGTATATTTTCCATGGCCAGTGTTCTTTTAGTATTGAGTATTTTAATGTTTGAAGGAGCTGAATAAATAGCCTGGACATTATTTTATAGTGGAGGTCATTAGACAGAGCATTCATGCCTCTTTGTATGCACTGTTGCCATGTTGATTATCCCATATATGTTATACTATTGAGTTTATACTCTAGTTAGTTCTTCATGCCTACGCATCGGATCACTATCATAATTTCAAAAGTTAGTGCATTGTACAGAACTGTATTTATAAAGGATAATAATAAATAATTTTAAGAATTGTAGAATTGTTATTTTTCAAAGAGGATAAGATAGGTTTTTCTTGCTTTGGTATATGCTGAGATCAAATACAAATGAAATTGAAAGTAAACTCAAACTATATATAAGAATAAAGAATCATAAATATTTCCGTATTTTATTATAACTATTTTTTAAAAAAAATATATGTGATAATAAATTATTCACGAGATTTTTTGAATATCTTAATTATACATGGTAATGCATATTTTAAAGAATAAAACATCCAGAGAAACAATATAAAATAGAACAAGTATTTATATTTTGTGAATATTATTTTTATGTTTAGAACATGCATAAACACACACATAGGATTTTTGTATTAGAGTAGTGCCAAGCAAGATGGATAAAAGTATGTTAATCATATTAATTTATTTAAGTCCATTTATTTAATTTGTTAACGAACCGAAATAAGTATTTTGAAGAATGTCAGCACTATCATAATCGAAGTTTAATTAATTGATGACAAAATCTATGAATAGATGTTATTTCAGTAGTTTATGTTTTCATATTTTGTGTATGCTTATAAAAAACATATTTTAATACATGTCAATTAATGGATATTATATTAAACTATAATTGTATTAAGTAATTAGTAGTAGTAGTATTCTTATTGTAAAAAAATATGAAAAGTTATAAGTCGGAGTAAAGGCTTATGTACTTGTACATTTATTATTTTATTTTATTTTAATAGGAAGAAGTATGTAATTTATCTAAGATGTAACTGTAAATATTGTACATAGTTTTTTTTGTTTAAAGTCTATAATGAATTTTGTTAAACTTGTTTTATAAAACGTTGTGTCGCATTGATTCTTCACATTACAAATACATGATTTCCATATATTAAACCAAACATAATATTTGCACAGTATGAATCTGATTATTTACTTAAGAAAATACAGCGCTTTCAGAATATGATTTATTTAAGAAATTTCATTTTACATTATCATTATCATTATGGTCATAATTAATTATATAATTTATTGCAAAAAATTATAACGCTATTCGTTGCCACATATTATCAGATTATACCACATATTCTATTTAAGATGCCACATGAAAACGAAAAGATTATATTATATTACTTATTGTTATTATTATTATCGATAGTTACTATAACATTGAAAAATAGATAAGATTGATAATTATTCATCTAAGATTATTATTATTTATCATTATATTATTAGTTAGATGTAGTTGAGGGTGATACAAAATCCCTTATCATACTTGACTACAGATTATAAAATGATTAGAATTATTTTAAAGAACCTGAGATAATTATAGTTATATTGTTTATTTGAATAAAGAGATTAGGATTTATTTATTAGCATTATATTAAATTGATTATTTTAAAGTCGTAAGAATTCTATGGATTTATTATTATTTGAAATAATAGGGGGGATAGTATTCTTATGTCATTGAGGTTGTATCCTGTGGGATATTAGCTCAATGTAATTGTTTACTACTTGTATTTCACTTCATAGTCTCATGATTTTTTAATATTTTATTTATAGAATTTTTCAGACGCTTATTCCTAAGGTTACAGCCTAAATAAATATTACTTGTTTAATTTTTATAAACCGAACCATTTTATCATTTCTTATTAATTAGAGCTAATTTAATAGTAAACAGTATCATAAGATATCTGTATTATTGATTATTTGTATTTTAGCCGAGCATAATCATTTTATCTGATCTAGTCTTATTTTATTATTATTATATTTCCGGATAGTGAGGGTACAATAAATATATATATATGTTGTATGGATGGATGGACAAATAAACAAATACAACAAACACAAATTTTATTTTGAAGATGGAAGCTAATGCAGTTCATTTTATTATAATGGAGAAAAGAGATCTTAAATTTAAAAAAATATTAAAACTGAAAAGATTATTATCTAAAGAATGAAAAAAGAAAAAACAAAAAAATTAAAGTCGATAACAAATTACAATTGGTCAACAAAATTTCCTGACCTTGAAAAGATAAAAAGGTAGTAAAAGCTTTTTGCTTTGTTTAAAGAGAAATCAGACCTACAAAATCACATGGGTGACTAGGGATAAAAGAAAGGAATATGAACTTTCTAGAAAAAAATGAGTCTACAAAAAAAGAAATATAGAGAATAATATAGTTTTTGGAAAGGATAGTTCATCTGATATTGCTGTGAAGATAATAATTCACTATTGCTTATTTATTAAATTGCAGAAACATGTGATGCAATACTAAATTGCAGCTGGAGTAGATCGAATCTATAAATAATTTTAATAATTATAATAAATAATTTTGCTGATACAGGAAAGAAGATGCTCATGAAATATTTCAACCATAACCTACTCTGAAGAGAATAAATACCAAGTCGTGAAATTAATTGGATTGAACACATAGGAAGTCACCAGCTGAATGAATTATTGCTATTGTTTTTATATTTTTGTCATTATCCCAGGGAAAAACACAGGTAGCATTAAGTTTTATTGCATAAATTTCTTCACTGCCATATTATTGCAATAACCTTATGATGGTTTTAGAAAGTGATCAACTGAGAAACTATTCGTAATTTTAAAATAATATTCCACATCTAAATGGATTTGGACATGATTGCTTTTCTCTTGTAATTTTCTCCATCATTGGTTAATATATGGAGTGTGTATGTATGCTTGTGTTTTATATATATATAAATTTGAGCACAAATAATATTAATATTTATGATTTATGAATTATGTTTGATATTAAAATTAATTGAAAGCTTATCCATACCTGTGTTGCTTCTTTATTTTGGGTTGTCTACAGAGTATAGAAAATGGGGGGGGTGTTTTATTTATTTCATTTTAATTTGTTCATTTCAGCTATTTCTGGATAAAAATTCTTCATGGGGCAGAAGGTATTTGACTTATTTTTGATGATATGCCATAATTTCAAAGCAGATAATAATTAATTTGATAAATAAAAGGTCTTATGTAATGTTCTTTTTGCTCTTTAGTTTATATAAACAACTGCTTTGGAAAGCTAAATATTGATGAAATTCTGTTTTCATAACTCCTGCCATTATAGTGAAGCCCCATCTGCCATTGTTAAGTTTTTTGACATTTACCATTAAGGTTTTTTTGTTTTTGTTGTAATTCGAATTTCATAGTGGTTTTTTGGTTTTTTTAGAAGAATTTGATTGATTTTTAATTTTTTGATTTGTTTGCCTTAGGTGTTAAAATTTTTGTGGGGGGGGGTTTGAGGATTTGTTCTATTTCTTGCCTTATAAACAGTTTAAATATCTATTTCTCACCTCAGGCATTTTAATTTTCCATCGATTTCAGTGATTCATTTTTAACATATTTTTACTAATGTTGTGTGTGTGTGTACTTTTTTAAAATTTATGAATTATTTCACTTCATTTTTAAATTGCCTTGGGCTAAATTTTTTACTTGATTTTTACTTACTTTTGATATCTTGCCTTAGGCATTTTAATTTTCCCTTGATTTCTGCCATTTTTGTATAGAAATTTATCACTTGCTGGCTTCTTGGTGGTTCTGCAGCACCTAGCAGCCACAGTACATGTAACTGAAAACTTCCAAATCATCATCAAGATAGATTTCTAGTAAAAAGGCACTATTCCATTAGTCCAGGACAAAAATTTCTTAGACACATACATCATTTATTTATTGTACAATTCAGAATCCAATTTGCAAGTATTACAATCCTACAAGCATTCAATGACAATCATAAGACTTTAAAAAATATAGTAATTATTTATTAGATTAGGGATTATATTATTTTTACCAACACATAGACTTCAAATTTTATTAAAAACCACTATATTCATTCTTATTAAATATAATACGATTATTATTTTAACATCAATTCCCTATTCTGAAATAATATTTTCTAGTTTTACACAATGAGATCTATTACAACAAAGGCCTCTAGTAACAGTAGCAAATTCTTCATATAGTAGTACCACCAAGTGCAAGCCTTAATAATCAATGGATGCAAGGGATTTGTGCATAAAATCTATCTAGTGCTTACTCATTCAATATCCCCAAACCAGTTTGTAGCTTGTGACTTTCATCAGTGAGATTTGGAATTGAGAACTCTGCACTTAGTTCTTGGAATCTATTGCAAACTTCCAGCAATCATCTTTTACCTATTGAGTTAACTATGAAGCTAGTAGCCCAAGATTAAACACTAATGTTTTCAATCCAAGCTCATTCATATGTATAATCATATAGATCTGAACTCAATTCAACCTCTATACATTTTGGTGTCTATAGTTTTTCAAAACGTAGAGACATCATTATTCCCATGGGCATAATACATATAAAATCATCAAAGTATCATATGATCAACATTTCATATGCATATATAGGCTGTTAATAACAGTAGCAAACTCTAAACAGCAGTGTAGCAGATTTACATGATTATACAAGAGTAAGCTTGGATTGAAAACATTATTGTTTTTATCTTGGCCTCCTAGCTTTATAGTTAACTCAATAAATAAAAATGACTGCTGGAGGGTTGCATTAGATCCTAACATCTAGGTGCAGTGCTCCCAAATTTAAGGCTTCTCACTGATGAAAGCCACAAGATAGAAACTAGTCTAAAAATATTAGATGAGTAGCATTAGATAGAGATTTTGTGCAAAAAACTTCTTGCATCCATTGATTACTAAGGCTTGATGTAAAGGCTTTTAGAGTGAATAACTAGTAGAAGAAAAACTTTTTTCACTCAATTATGATTTATACAAATGCAAAAACCTGCAACAAGCATGAGAATTATAGGCATTTTTGCTGCATATAATTTATTAAATTTGCTCACTTATTTTTTTCTATGTTGAGTAATAAAAATTGTTATAATGTCCATATTTTTTACTAAAAATATTGCTTAATTTCTGTCATACAGCATCAAGCAGAATTTGAAAGCAGATGAATATTGACATAAAAAAATTCAAAAACTAGTAGTGAAAAGTGCCTTTCATATTTTTGTTAAAAAGTATTATATTAGATGCATATACTGTAACAATTTCAGTTCTAAAAGAATTTGAAAGATATAAAAAATATTAGACTACAGATTATCCAGTTAATAAATAATATTTCTGTAGCATAATATTTACTACTCATGCAAAGTAGGGACTGGTTTTATTCACTTTTAACACATCAATTAAACTAGTAGTAAATTGCTATCTATATATACTGAACAATGATAAAAATATGTGTAAGAGATTGTCATCTGGGCCAACTGGTTCAGCACAAACTGTGTATCTTGGAGATCATATACCTTTTTCACATATCTTTGGTCATATGTTTATAATTATACTCCACAAATTGTTAAAAGTGAACAGAAACCAATCCCTGTGTGGCATTAGAATGTGTAATTAATAGTCCACTACAAAAATATTATTCATTAAGTGAATAATCCCTAGTCTAATAAATGATTAATGAAATTATTAATATACTTCAATCAAGTTGATTTGTGTCAAAGTTGTGAGAAAAATAGTTTGACATTTTTATTAAGCTGTAGTGAATTGCTATCTTTATATTGAACCACCCACCTTCCTAACCTAACTGAAATAATATTAATAAAACGACTACAGATAATAAACTCAAAATTTACTCTATCTTCCTTCTTACCATTTACTCTTCAAAGGTGCTTCATCCTCAGGTAGAGTGTAAAATATCATTAGCATCAATCTACCAATAACATAAACACTTAGCTACTAGATAAATACTAACCAAACAAACACTTTATTTGTTTTAAAGAAAAAAACCTTTGGGCGCCAGTTAATTACATTGTAATCAACATGTCTATCTGATCAGTTTATCTAGTACCTGAGATCTGGCTAGCTCAATGGATTTTAACTATCTTTTAAGAGAATAACAAATCCACCCTAGATAATATTTCTATTTAAAAAAAATAACAATGTACTGAATGAAAAAACAATTTACGTCTTTACACAACAAATCCTTACTTTTAAAATTATAATTTCACTATCCTTTTACTTTTAAAGTAATTATTTCTTATCTAATGATTAAATTTTTCCCTTTCCACTTTATTAAAATATTACTCTGTATAACTGTGTGTGTTAAAACATAAATATTTTAAAAGACAATTTAAATATTTTCTTTTTTAAAAAAACAATCATTTTGCCTTATAATTTAAACATGCACACGCTGTTCATTTTAGATAAATACTTTTTAATACATTATTATTGAAATAATTGAGAGAGTGCAAATCTCTCAAACGCTTATGACTACAACCAGCCAATCAAATATTAAGCACTCGGACAGGGAATTTTAATAAGAAGAGTGGTTCCACTCTCTTCTTAACTTGTCTTAATATATATCCAAGCCAGTCCAAAGTACTTATATTTGAAAGCATGAATCTTAAATATCATCACACTTAATTCACTGAGTTCAAATTATAAACATACAGCGTGAAATCTTTCAATTTACTACGCAGTAGTTTTTCGATGTTATAAATTTGCAGCAATATATGTAAATAATATTATTTTTATAAAGCGCAGTCGATATTGAAATAATTGAGAAAGTGCAAATCTCTCAAGTGCTTATGACTACAATTTGATTGGCTGGTTGTAGTCATAAGCTTGAGAGATTTGCACTCTCTCAATTATTTCAATATCGACTGTGCTTTATAAAAATAATATTATTTACATATATTGCTGCAAATTTATAACATCGAAAAACTACTGCATAGTAAATCGAAAGATTTCATGCTGTATGTTTATAATTTGAACTCAGTGAATTAAGTGTGATGATATTTAAGATTCATGCTTTCAAATATAAGTACTTTGTACTGGCTTGGATATATATTAAGACAAGTTAAGAAGAGAGTGGAACCGCTCTCTTCTTATTAAAATTCCCTGTCCCAGTTCTTAATACTTGATTGGCTGGTTGTAGTCATAAGCGCTTGAGAGATTTGCACTCTCAATTATTTAAATATCGACTGCACTTTATAAAAATATTATTTACATTATTATTATAAATAAAATATACACAATACATTAACTTAAAATTTACATATTCGTACACAATGTTTTTAAATATAATTAAATATAGAAGCCGATATTGTTTGTATTTTTCAAATATTATTTAAAAAAGTTTAAAGTTTTATTTAGCACAGTTTATTGTTTATCTTTAAAGGAAATCAAGAATGAAAGCATATTAAAACAAAAGTTACCTAGGATTTATGAATTTGGAAATGATGTACACAGCACAATGTAGATTCTTTAAAATTACTTATGACCAGTTAGCACTAACTTCCAGCAAATCTTCTTTGGATCCTGTGATCTTATATAAACTTTCATGAATTTTCCAGCATACACTCACTCTGCTACTTTACTTGCTTTATTCGAACATGGTTTCCCTCCGAACTAAGAAAGCTCCAGCTGATTGTACAATGTGGTGATTTAACAGTGCATTGTATCAGAAGACATAACAATTTATATAATTTTTATATCTATAACTTCAAGAAATATTTTTAAAATGTACTGTCCTAGAATGATAAATGTTGAAATATTTAAACCTTTTAAACAATGGAAATTTTTTATTAACTCCATCATCTTTTGTCTCGTGAAATAACTGTCCTTTGCTTCACTTTGATTGGACTTCTATTTTTTTTCTTTAAAAGTTTCACACTCACACATTTGTTTTATTATAAAACAAAACGAATTTTCTTTATTATTTTTTATTACAAATTAATAAAAATTATATTAAATCATTTTTATTTCATAAGATTTTTTTTTCTTTTTTTAAATAAAAAAAAATCTTATTCTCTTTTAAAACATTTATTGTTTACTTTTTCTTTAATAATAAACCCCCTACTCTACTCTTTAGTTTTAAATCTTTATTCTTTCAACTTTTATTTTTTTAAAACTGCGACATTTATAAAATATACCTAAAATAACAATGTACCTCAGTACAATATATATATTCCATGTAATTCTAAAGTTCATATGGGTCATAAATTGGCTGGTTTGAAGTCATTTTTGTTTATAAATGATTCTTAGTGAAAATTTGTTAGTGATAGAATTGAAAATATTAATGTATATGTTACGGATATGTTGAATGTTGGTTATGGAAGGAATATTAGTTATAATACAATTACAAAATATAATCAAAATAAAAGTAATAATAAGAAAATATTAAATAAATTAAAAAGTGATAAATGGATTTCGATTCCTTTTATATCTAATCAACAAGCTAAATTAATTAATAAACTTTATAGTGATTTGTGTTGGATTTTTTTTTCTCTTCAAATAATATAAATGATATGGTAAATAATTCTAAAACCAAGATTTCTAAGTTTAAATTAAGTTCTGTTTTATAAATGTTGGTATGTGTTTGTGGAATGAAATATATATGGGAATCAAAATGTACATTACAAAAATGATATAATAATCATAAAACATTATATAAATGTGTACAGAAAGAAAATGTATCTTCAGTAAATATGAATACTCCATCAATTGTTTTTGATCAGAATAAAACATGTAATTATGGTTTCAACTTTAATAATAGAGATGTAAAAATTATTCAAATTGAAAGATGTAATAAAAAACGAAAAATTAAAGAGGCAATGATGATATCTAGGAATAGAGATGGTTTAATGAATAGACAATCAGCTAATATAAAGACAACAGAATTGTGGGAAATATGAATGGAATGAATGATGGATAATGCAAGTTTTTATTTTCTGTCCATTTGTATTAATGATTGATAAAGATTGTCAGTGAACAATTGAAAGTACTTCTAGTAAAGAATATATTATTTAATTTTAAATACTGTATTAAATAAATTTGTTTGAATTATTAATATATATATAAAATTAAGAGCATGCTAATTAACTCTAAACAAGCTTTTTTTATTTTTTTATTATGATAAATGCTACTACAATAGAAAGCATTCAAATCATCTTTACCTTAGATTGTCCCCAAACCGGTTTCGACCTATGGGTCTCTTCAATGAGGAGTTGGGACACTAGATTCAAAAAACCAACTCAAGCTAGGCATTTATCTAAAAGTTAATTGTCAAGAAGAAGATCTGAAACTTTTGGACATCTGCATGTCTTTAAAGTCAGCTCTCCAACTGAAAAAATCATATAGGCCTGAACTTAATTCAGATACTCCATATATTAATAGGCTTAACCATTTAATTTAGCCAAAGACCCAACAACAAAATAATAATAGTAGTAATAAAAAGTCAGATGTGACATTACTTATATATAGCTTGCATTTACCAATATGTAAAATTAAGAGCATTCTAATTAACTCTAAACAAGCTTTTTTTATTATTCCTTATTATGATAAATGCTACTACAAGAGAAAGCATTCAAATCATCTTTATCTTAGATTGTCCCCATCCCCAGACCGATTTCAACCTATGGGTCTCTTCAGTGAGGACTCTAGATTACTATTATTATTTTGCTGTTGCAGCTTTGGTTAAATTAAAGGGTTAAGCTTATTAATATATAAAGTATCTGAATTAAGTTCAGACCCATATGATTTTTTCAGTTGGAGAGCTGACTTTAAAGACATGCAGATGTCCAAAAGTTTCAGATCTTCTTGACAATTAACTTTTAGATAAATACTTAGCTTGAGTTGGTTTTTTGAATCTAGTGTCCCAACTTCTCACTGAAGAGACCCATAGGTCGAAACTGGTCTGGCGGTGGGGACAATCTAAGATAAAGATGATTTGAATGCCTTCTCTTGTAGTAGCATTTATCACAATAAAAAAACCTTGTTTAGAGTTAATTAGCATGCTCTTAATTTTACATATTGATAAATGCAAGCTATATATAAGTCATGTGACATCTGACTTTTTATTTTATATATATATTGAACTATGATAAAGGTATGTGTAAGAAATTGTGATCTGAGCCAATCAATGGGTGTTGGTTCATGACAAAATATGACCCTTGGGGATCAAACACTTTTTTCATATGACTTTGGTCAAATATTTATGATTACACCCTTCTACAAGGTCTTAGAAGTAGATAGAAACCAGTTTCTATCTTGCTTAAGAGTAGTGTAGTGAATATTACCCTACAAAAATATTATTCAATTTGCTTATTTTTTATTTCTGGTCATAAAAATGTTATACAAATTTTTCTTTTAAAAATGTTCTTGATGCATTTAGTGTAATAACTAATTATGCATCACCTATGTAGAATTTGATAGCTGATTAATGCAACATAAAATTTTGTTTTAAAAAAAAATCAAACAGAAGCTAATAAATATGGTGGACATTAAAAATTTAACTAGAAATTTCATTTGCATTACCTTTCTTTACTTCTAGATTTAAAAATGTACATTTTTTAAAGATAATCTTCTAGGAGCGCATATTGTAATAATCTTAGCTATATGCCATAAAAGTAAAATTTGAAATCTGATCAATGTCCAGAAAAAACATTCCTGTAAAATTACAAAAACTAAATGCAAACATAAAATTGATAAATATTTGTTATAATCACCAGTCTGACTGTGCCAATGTTATATCCACATGTATGACTGTGTGGTCAGCAAATAACTATGTTCAATTCCTATGATGTTCTCTTGCAACAAATGCTCTGCTGCAGATGCTCTCCAACAAATGGTCTGCAACAAATGCTCTGAATACACTCTGTATTCTCTGCAATGGATGCTCTCCAATGAATGGTTTGCAACGAATGCTCTGCCATGGATGCTCTCCAACGAATGGTCTGCAATGAATGCTCTGCAATGGATGCTCTGCAAATGGATGCTCTCCAAACGAATGCTCTGCAAAGACTCTATTTCTACAGTTCACTAAAGTTCAATTTCCTCAATGTTCTTTCAGGCTGTCTGCTACAAAAATGGTTCACAATAGGCATACCTTAGCCCCAGTCCAGTTTAGCTGTACACGAACTCTTCATAGTAAGCACTGCGACTGACCTTAAGCTCCTTACAGCTCCCATCTCTGCAACAGTCTACTTCACTTGAAAACTGCTGGAAACTCAACTCTTTATTCAGCTGCTATCCAGACAGTTTCCTCAGGCTGTGGTCTCCTTCAGCTATACCCATGAACTACATTTCCACTGGGCGCTGGACATTAACCACAAGCACTGATGCTAGATATCTCCTACTGGAATTGAGCAGTAACTCTACTATAGATGCACTCAATACTGTCTACTCAAATACTGTGTAGTTGTTACCCAGTCTTCTTATCGCTTTCTGATAACTGCAACAATCAATCAATACACCATCCAATAAGATAACATCTCTTATCTAGAAATATTTGCAATCAGCAAATATTTCTTGGAATTGTCGATTGCCATTATGTCAATGCCTTAATTAAATTCCACAGTTATCAGTGCACGATCTAAAAACAACCTCTCAAATACATTCTAGTTTTTCTGGAATGCTCAAACATGTCTGCCATTTTTACAAAACACTACAATATTATTAACAGAAATATTTTTTACAATATGCAATACTAGCTGAAATAGAAACTAGTGCATACATTTTTTGTATCATTTTAGCTGTGAGTAAAAGTTAGACATTATTATTGCATTTTATGAGCTTATTTGTTTTGTTTTTCTTTTTTAAACTCTTTTCATATATCTGCAAATATTAATTGTAATCATGAGATAGAAAAATAATGTCAAATCAAATGGATTAATATTGAAGTGAAAAAAAAATCTAAAACAAAAAAGCTGTAAAATGGTGGCAATTTAAATTCTGAATATGATGTGATTAAATTTTAGACAATACATTTGAATAATATAAAAACATGCACATCCAGACTCATCATATACCCTCAGCCATTCACTCTCATATTTCATCTCCTACACACATATATAATCAGTGCTCATAATAAATTTGTTTATTTTGATGTTTATTGACTTTTTTTGTTCATTTGATCTTGGAGAAATTTTTGTTTGATATTTATTTTTTGAGTACATTTTATTTATTTGAAAAGAATACACATTTTAAGTCACACACCATTTTTCACTAAAAACCAATCATATTTCTAACAGATACTTGCATGAACGAATAACCAAACATTTTGAGCATATACTCTGTTATATAAAAAAACATCTGGGTCAGCTAGTAAAAATGGAAGTTACCAATGGCACTGTTTTTGCAATTTTTGCATACAAAAATTACCTCAGGTAAGACATATTATATATATCTTTTTTTTCCAGCATTTTGAGATACATATGATGAAGTTGTTTATGAAATTGTAATTTTAACATTTAACTTTTAAAATTTAGAATTTGTGAACCAATGTAAAAATAAAGATATTTAAAAGTGTTAAAAATCTCTTTTTCTTTAATTTTTTTGAGGTAATAATTATTTCATCAGCTTTATTACATTCTTTCATATTTTCTGGTTCGAAAAATGTATATACTTTTATATTTACTGTATTCAAACAGAATATATGATTTAAATTATACTTGTTGTAATTTTTTTAAAATTTTAAGATGGCCGCTCAGAATTCAAAGAGTTAAAGTCACACAAAGCCCAACGAAATGGCTGTTCTCTTGTATGTATATTTTCATGTTCAATTAAAGTGCATTTACTTGCAGTCTTGAATTGCCACCAATACTATATTTTCATAAATAAAATTGTACAGATGTATATTTGGAAATTCTGAAAAATATTCATAATTGTTTTTATGTGAATACCAAAACAATAATGATCACAAATGATATTTACTGTTTTTCAAGAATTATTTGATTCAAAATGTTTGGCTTTCTTTGAGTAATAGTTATTTTCAGATAAAGTAATGTTCTCCATAAAGTTCTACATATTGTTCATGTCATATTATGAGCATAGGATACCTGTTTGGAAGAGAAATTCATAGAATGGTTATTTTCAAACTATAATTCTTTCTTCATACTGACTAATAATAATAATAAATAAGAAACATATAGTTCTGTAAATATAAATTCATGTAAGTCAATCATTTCATCACTATGGTTGCCATGATTTTTAATTACATATGGCATGTAATAAAAATAGTTAAATGTCTTCCTTTTCAACTATACTTTTTAATCAAGAAAAATTTTTTTTGATTAGAAGTGTTACAATCCTTACAGGTAAACAAATATTTTTTTATAATTCTATCCAATTTTTTTAATATTTCAATAATATGCTCTTTTTATGAAATATAATTCTCTTTTTCCATGTTTTAGATCTACACAAAACAGAAAAAAACGTTAGACACATTATTAAAATGACAAATAAAAATAGTTTACTAAGGAAGTAAAGTAATTAAAATTGTGCTTTATGCAAAAAAGTGAAGCTTGTCTAAAATATTATTAAAGAGTTATATGGCTAAGCGCTTTCAGAGAAAAGTCTCCATATTCATAGCCTACTTTAATTGAAGTTTAGCAGTGATTTATTTTATTTCAATAAAGAAGTAAAGATTGTGAACTATAATTTTCATTAAAAAATTCTTAAAATAAACAACCACTTAAGCTTTTTTGACATATGTAATATTTTTATTAAACCAAACAAATCACATTTCCAATTACTGACACCAGAAAATCTATACTGCTGTTTCCCTTTTATAACCATGTTGAGAATTAATATTTGTAATGTTTTCTTGCTTTACATAAAATGTGAAAAAAAAGTTGCAGGCAATCACATACATAGTTTATAAATTATAAATATGCAAGTGGTTATGAAAAAATTATTACTCCAAAACAACTATATACTTTTTTTTCCTTAAAACAAAAAGGACTGTATAAAATGAGTCTGCATTTTGCAATTTCAGTTCCACATGAATTATAATTAATTTCACGACCACTTTCACAGAAATAAAGTATTAATATTAGAAAATGTTGATAGTAACAGTAAAAAAAATTCAAATTTTATTCCTATTTTATTTTCTGACTACCTTTCTAATAACACAACTATCAAATTTGATACAATAAGCATAAAGATAGAAACATATAAGAATAATTTCTTGTTCCCCTTACTTTTACAAATCCCTCTTTGATATATAGTAGAAATCATTCGTTTTCTTTAACAAAGCCAAACATAAAAATAGTTATAATAAACTTAATTGATTTGTAATAGTCTGTGTGTGAACATGTATAGTGATTAAGCCTATTGATTATTGATTGTGTGCTGCTATTATTATGAATATATATGTGTGCACAGCTGGAATTACAAGCCTTTGTAAAATTTCAGGAATTAATAGTACTAAAAGTAACATTTACGGGAAGTACAATATAAACTATCAGGAGTTAATTATTATTCCAATCTTATCATATTAAAATTATTCTGATATTTAAACCTATAGCAGAATTGTATATTATATAGACTATATTCTTAAATTTTTAATAATATTGCTTTGTTAAGTGTTAGATTTGTCATATTTTGTTTACTATTGTCTGCACTGCCAATTCTAATTTTTCCAAAAATCTGTTCTCCATGATCTAGCAGTGATTTTAGATATATAAGTGATGGTATAGCCATGGTAGGCACTTGTAATGGTATCCTTATCAGTAAATTATAAATTTTGATGTGATGTGATACACTGTGACTTCTTATATGGAGTCAGGAATCTCTCTGCAACTATGCCCAGAAAAACCTGTTAGCCACTTTACCTTCCCTTTTCATTCCCCACCCTAAGTTTTCCCATAATCTGCTCCATCTCATGGCCACAACATAATCTTTGTCAATTCCAAGACCTTCAATATATAGATCTCTTAACTTTTCCCAAACCCAGCATAAAAACCAATAACCCACTTTTTGTATAATCACTTTGTTCATATTTATTCTTTTATAACTTCATTATTTATATCCTTTCTGCTTTCAAGAATTTACATTGAAGTAACAGATGCCTAATAATTTTTATGCCTTCCTTACACAACTTGCAGATTAAATCACCCATATTTTTCCATTTACATGTAGATTTTTTTGTTCCTAAAAATCCCATTTGAGCCTTAAACAATAAACTACTTTCCTTGCTATTATCATAAATTAACTCTCACCCAATGTTCTGCTTACTTCTATATATATTTAAACTCTTTTTACTCTTCAAACTAGTTCTTCATCTCTCCAACTCCCTATTCTTTATTAATGCATCTATTCGTCTATCCATTCCTTATCATAACACTCAACAATCTTCCTAACACAAGTTAGACTAGAGATTTAGTGATTCTCTCTGATGATGGATATTAGGTGCCTGATGTCCATTACATAGTATATTAATTTTTAAAGTCCAATGTGGGGCTTGATTACAAAATACACCACAAGATATCAAAACCTGTTGGCAGAATATATTATTTAATACGAAATTTGGTCCTGTTATAATCAGAAATAAACAACAAAAAAAATTGGACAGTTGAAGTGTAGTGATATTCATAGAAATCTGGTGATGCTTGGAGTGAAGTTCATTATTACAAATATAAATTGAATACTAATAGTGAGTTCATTATATACTTCTCTTTTTATATGATAGATTGGTTCCTGGAAATTACATGGAAAAAAATTTGTGTATAAAAATACATGATATATATGGAAAATAAGGAGATTGGCTCCGGATCTAAGAAATCAATGAAAATAATTAAATAAACCATATGAAAAATTTTGTTAGAATGTTATATTTTTTGTGTGCAATCAAATTTTACTTCATACATATTGAATATAAATAAAAAATGAGTTATAGAAACATAAATTTCATTTGAAAAATAAAAAAACTTGAAAGTGATAACTCTTATGATAAAAGACTCCTTGGTTTCTCTACACAAGCCATCAAAACTTTAAAGTTCAAAGCATATTGTCATTTCCATATAAAAAAATTGAAATAATGATTACTAATGGAATTTATTATTTTTATTTCATTTAACTTATTGATTTTTTTAAATTTAAGAACTAACACATTCAAAGTTGTAGGCTTTTAGAACTGTATATTCATCAAAAATACAGCAACATTTTGCTCACCAGTAAAAGAGAAAAGTACCCAAGATTTTATTCACTGTCACTTTACGACAATAAATACATATGTTTGTGAATGATTGGAATAACATTGCTATCACTAAAACTTGCAATTTATAACTTACTATTTTTTGATTTTTGAAAAAATTAATTATAAATTTAAACAAATTAATCAATTAATTTTAATCAAAACTAAATTTTTTTTAAATCAACACCAACAAAAAATTAAAAAAAAAAAAAAAATCTAATATCAAAATGTAAATAAAGCAAAACATTACAATGCAGTTGAACAAATTTCCCCATTTGCATGAACATTGGCAAAAAAGGGAATTTTGGTTTTAAAATAATGGGAAATAAGATCAAACTTTTTTTTCAAAATTAGATGATAATAAAAGACATAATTTATTTTTTGTTATGATGTAACCATGACAAACTTGACATCAGAAATAAATATGGAATATAAGTACTACATTAAAAACATTTACAGTCTTCCGAAAAGGAAAATAAATTATTTTATATTATAAATATAGGGGATATGAACTCAGACTTTCAAGCAACCTTCAACTATTCACACTATCTCATACTACTGATAGACATGACCACACACATGTAGAAAAGATAAATAATCACCAATATACTGTAACGGGCACATAAGCCGTTACATTATTTTTTTTTATTAAACATGAAATCAAAATATAAAGTTCGCAAATAAAAATTTGTTTTTAAAAAAAAAAAGAAATTTAAAAGTCGTCTAAACTTTATAATATATCTAAAGTCGCACAGATGAAAAGAATTATTAAACGAAACTTTTATTAAGAAGAAAAAAGTATTTTAAAACTAAATTTTCAGTAAAGATTTAAAGATAAAAATATATCTAAGTTTGTACAAAAAAAATTAATTAATTAATGTTATTGAAAAATGGAAATGATTATTTTAATTAGTCCAAGTGAACTAGCCCTTGGGCATTTCATAATATATAATCAATGGTCAGATAGGAGAAAACAATAGAAACTAATAGCAAATAAAAAGAAATCCTTCAGGAATCAGACCTCAAGGAATGGGACATCATCATCATGATGTAATGTTGAGTTAATCCGCAAAATTAATATAAAAGGAAAAGTTTGGAAAAAAAAATAATTATTATTAAGAGAGGACAGATATGTGTTAAGTCGGAGAGGGTTGGAGAAGGGATTGAAAGATGCACTTTCAATTCCTTCAGTTGTTCAAAAAAATGAAACATCATTTTCCGATATTGCGGACCACAAGACATCAAGGCCCGGAAGAATACCATCAACCATAAAGAACCAATGGTTAACTGCACACCGATCTCCTCATGACTCCGTGGGAATTAACACCTTCCATTACAAGAAATTAGAGACTACAGACATTGTTCAAAACAGTAAGAAATATATAATTAATGAACATTTCTAAACAAAAAGAACTCTAAATGCTAAACTTTTCAATATTCTAAATAGAAGAATTTCCTATCTGATGAAATTATTTATTATTTTATTGAATGTATTTTTTTTAAAATCATTTTTTTTTGTTCCTTTTAAGCTTTATTATGATTTCTTTTCTTCTTTTAAATAGCTTATATATAAATGTTAAACTTAAGTCAGGCATGAATGGCTATATAGATTTGTAAAGTTATATTAGTTTTATTAGGGGAGGGTAATCTTAGGTTATTCATTTCATAGTTAAATTAGGTCAATGGATTGGATATATTTGTGTAATTAGTAGAAGTAGTACAAAGTTCACTACATGCAGAATCCCATGATATGCCACACACTCCCGTTTTGCCTATGGAAAGGGATAGTAAGACTGAAATGCAGTCCCTTCCTATGGAGTTTTTTTTATTGTTCTTCTTGCGGACAGATGTCACATTCCTGTTCTGGGCAAGAAACAATTTCTTCTCTTAACCATGCTGTTCAAATGTACATTCCTGACAGTATGATATTAGTGCTGTTGTATTCGTGCTACATTGAATACATCGATATATCAGATGGATTGACATTGGTTTGGCTGCGAACTTTGGCCTAAGGTTAAATAAGGGATAGAATATTTTCTTTTCAAATGCAATCTATGTAGTTTATTCATACTCAACACTCTAAATAAAAATATTAAACTCATCTGTGTGAACTTATAAAAGTTAAAATGTAAATTAAAATCTAAAATCAAAGTTTAAAATGTAAGTTAAATTTTAAAATGTAAACTGATACTAAAATAATTTTAAATCTTATATATGTTTAAATAAATGTTTGTGTGTTATTACTGGCAGTGGCTTCTATTATTTTTTAATATTGAAATATAATTAGATAAGAATTAAAATATAAATCTCTGCTCTTCCACTGAGCTAGTGGCATGGGCTGATGGTCTGAATAAAGCATATAAAGTGTGAATCTTAATTTATGTATCTGCCTACTATATAAATTTTCTAGGTTCAATTGGCCTAGATGGAGCCCTTGTAGTGCAGATGCAGTAAGATTCAATCATTCACTTCTTTCGGACTGTTATAATACATATTTTGTACTGAACCAGTACTCATTAGTTGGTCCAGATTATCATCTCCCACATATATATGTAATCATTGCTCAGTTTATATTAAGATAGCAAATCTTTATACATTAGGCCTGCATTCAGCCCCTTACTTTTATATGTATTTAAATGGATACTCTACTATACATGAGAGATTAAAGTGATTTGAGGTCAACATTGGCATAACAACAATATTGGCATCAGTATGGGATTTGAGCATTCTATCATCAGATTTTTAATGGTATGGATGGATGAAGGGTTGGAATAGATTGATGCCTGTCCATTAAAATATAAATATTTGCTATCTTAATATAAACTGAGCATTGATTATATATGTGTGTGGGAGATAATAATCTGGACCAACTGATGAGTACTGATTCAGCACAAAATATGTATGTATATTGGTGATTATTCACCTTTTCTACATGTGTATCAATAGTATGAGATAGTGTGGATAGTTGCAGGTTTCTTGAAAGTCTGAGTTAAAATCCCTTATATTTACAATTAAGTTCCAGGTATAAGAATGCCTGTATTTCAAATCTTACACATTAAGTCTGCATTCTGCCCATCCATCCTCTATGTATTTAAATGGATACTGTCCTATTCATAAGGGATCAGAGTGACTTGAGGTCAACATGGGCATAACAACAATATTGGCATCAGCATGGGATTTGGGTATTCTATCATCAGATTTTCAATGGTATGGATAGCTGAAAAATTGGAGGTTGGAGTAGATTGAAGCCTATCCATTATATTTTCTATCTTAATATAAGCTGAGCACTAATTATATATGTGTGGGAGATGATAATCTGGACAAACAGATGGGTGTGAGTTCAGCACAAAATACATATATTAATGATTATTTCTCTTTTCTACATATGTGTGTCAGTAGTATGAGATAGTGTGGATAGTTGAAGGTTGATTGAAAGTCTGAGTTCAAATCCCCTATGTTCCAGGTATAAAAATTCCTGTATTTCAAATCTTATTTTATACTACTTACATTAAATTATTTTGAATTTTTTTAAAAAAAGTTTAATAACAACTTAAGACATTCTAAGAATTACTTTGAGAATGTAAGATGATTTTTTTAAAGCTTTTCGGATAATATTTGTTTCTTCATTTCCAATCATGAATATTGCTTTTCTTTTAACTGATCATGTTATTTTAAAATTAATGCAAAAAAAATTTGTGTAAAAAAAAAATTAGGTGTATAAAACCATAAATTGAATATAAATATAGTGGAGTGCATCATAAAAAATAAAAGCAAGTATAAAGGTTAATTGAACATATTATAAACAGAGTAGTTTCATACAAACAGAAATAAAATATTTTCTCTCTCTCTCTCTAACCTGGAAGCAGAGAACTATAATAGTTCTCAGCACCCTGATGAGATAGCCTGGGAAGAAGACAGCCCCATCACATTTAAAACCCCCGAGGTAGGTGAAAAATAGACAAGACAAGGATATCCAAATGCTTGTGAATATAATAATGCAAAATCAGCATTCAAAACAGAAAATGATTAAAAAAATTCAACATGCAATGGAATAATTAAAACAGAGTCAATGCTCAATGCAACAAATGAAAGAATTTTAAAAATCATTGAAAAAAAGAACCAAGTAAAGAAGACATGATACAGAAATGTAAACAAAGTCTACAGTCCATGGAAATTTTATTACAAAAGATGTTAAAGAAAATGGACAACAAGAAAGAAGATAAAAGTGATTGTATTCAGATCACAAAAAATGACATTGATCCAGAAGATGAAATAAAATCAGAAAGAGTAAAAGAAAACCAAGGATAAATTGAAATAAAGACAAACATGAAAAATAGAAAGCAAGATCTTAAAAACAGAGCACATGTAATAAAAGAACAAAAGGTTTGGTGTAACAATAACAGAGATTATGATAATCATTTCAAGATCAATATGCAGTGGCATAATAAAGTTTTGTGTTTACAAAAGAAATTTACTACATGTAGAGCAACAATGTTATGACTTAGCTATTTTCTTGATTCCTTATATAATATAGCCCCTGTTTATATGATCAGAAATTATAGTATGAAATTTAATGGGATGAATATAAACATTTTTAAGTGAAATATCAGTCAAACTAAAAGACAAAGCTCAGACTTTGGTAGCAGCAATGGAAAAAAAGTGTTTGAAAATCAAACGTTCAATGAAATGATTGGAAATCAAAATAAAATGTTTGAAAATCCCAATAAAAAGATGGCCATAATGTTTGAAAATCAAAATAAAATGTTAGACTTCTAAATTAAATAAATGAAAATATTAAAAAAATGCAAAATCACATTAAAAAGTGACTATAAAAAATTATAAGATTTATCACAGAGTAGAATAAAATGGAAAAAACATGTCAAGAGATGATACAAATTACCTACATTATGTTACTGGGGAAATACAAGTTAAAACAGAACAATGAAATTTAGATATAAAGCTTATGAATGTTCAAAAAATACAACAAAATGAGGAAAAGGATAAAGATATTCAACAAAGAATTAATATAATACTAAAAAATATAAATGAAGTACTCTTGAAAAATAAAAACATTTTCAAAAAAATGCAAAATTTAGATGAAAAATTCTATAATATAGAAGAGCAAATAGAAGGGTTGTCAAAAATAGAAATCCAAAAGATTAATTATAAATACATAGTGGGAAATTATAAAACAATAGATTTGAGAGTGAGTGAAGAGTTGAGAATAAAAATTACAAGTATCATTGCTATAATAGCAAAGAAAATAGGGAAAAAACCCACACCCACTGCAATAAAAAATTGTTAATGGTAACCATGTGAGAGATAGAGAAATTTTCTTGTCATCATGATTGAGAATGCTTAGATTAATAAAAAAAATACATGGAGAGAGGAAAGGTTTAATCCTGCTTTGAATATGATGATCTATCTCCTCAAAGACCCAGGAAATATTAAATGGAGTAATGATTTCATGTATGGAGAATAAAATATAAAACCATTGAAACATAAATCTTATGTATTCACTTGAAATAATTTTAAAAAATCTTGTTTTATATTAATAATTATTAAAGCCATAAATAATAATTATGATTAAAAAAATATGACCAGTGATGATGAGGATAAAATCAAAAGAGTGGTGTAGTGCTTCAAATGTTTTAGGATGAATGCAAACTCTTGGTAAATAAAAATATTAATATAATTAAGCCTTTCCTTGCAAGATTGGCTGAACTGCAGGCATGAGATTGTGTATAACCTTCTTAGATAAATAGATAGTGAAGCATCAATAAGATATCCTGGCTCACTGTAAATTAGCTGATGATGAGATATTCCCAGTGAAATAATAATGATTGTAATCTAAAACAGATGTTCAGTATAATTTTCCTGACATACACACAAAAAAAGCTATCCAAACTAAAAAATCCTTGGTTAGCAACTGTAGTAGTATACACTATATAGTTCACAATGTAGTTGCAATATTTTCTAAGAAATTAAAATTGTTAACCTTTAGTGGTACTTTGGTATTTGAGCTGCAATATGGAGCAGGTATTAGACCTACTGTGCCTGATCACATTTGTATCAATCCGCTGATAATTTTGTAATCTTGGGATCTGACCAAAATAACGTGTACATGGATCTTGTACACAACGTTTTTTGGCAAAAAAAAACGTGTAAACATCTTTTATATGCTATTTTGGCAAGATTTACAAAGTTATTGGGAGGTTGATACAAATGTCAACAGGTGCAGTAGGTCTAATACATGCATTGTTTTTCAGGACTAAAAATAAATAAAAGTAAAAACATAATATAATTTTAAACAAGACCTTCAAATATGCATGACTTTGACACTAACAACTTTTAAAAACATTTGAAATCAAAAAAACAAAATGTGATTTGCCATCTTAATTAAATAATAGCATTACACAAAAAAATCGTTAGTTTAAATACGCACTAAACAAACAGTAAATAATTTTAGTTTTTAAATAACATTTATTAAAAGACATTAACTATATGCACAACTTCCATTCCCAATCAAAAAAAAATGTGATTTGCGATCTTAATGAAATGACATCATTACACAAAAAAATTGTTACTAAACAAACAGTAAATGATCTTGGTTTTTAAATAATATTTATAGAAACACATTAACACAAAAATATTGTTATTAAACAAACAGTAAATGATTTTGGTTTTTAAATAATATTAATAGAAACACATTAAGTATATGCATACGATATTTACCGTGTAATATATAACAGGAATTGTCACCTTGAAACAAATATTATCACAGAAAATGGACATCTGAACTAAAAATTTTCCCTCCGAAAATTTAGAATGTGATTGCAGAGTATGCTGGGATTTTCAACAGAAATGCTAATAAACGTATTTTTATAAACAAATTAAACCAAAAAAACGAAACAAAACTACAAACAAAAATATACATATTAAAACGGAACAGAAACACAAAAACATATTAATTATGAGCCTGAAAATGTCGAAGTATTACGAAAAAAAAGATCGCGTTGATAAAAAAAAATACGTTTCCACGTATACTCACAGGGATTATTTTCTTTTAATTTGATGTAGACACGGCATTACACATTTATTGTGTGTGTGAAAAGGCCTCTTATATCCTTATGTTGCAGCTTTAATATCAAAGTACCCATTTACTTTACACACAGATCATAAGTTGTTGTTTTGAATGTTATGCCTCTCCGGCTTGAATTGCTACCTAGTTGTTAAGGTTATGTGTGAAAAAAATAGTAATAGTAAAGTTTATCATATAAATAAAATCAGTTGATGTAGTTCTCACTAAAATGGATGATACATCAGTAAATGAAAAATGAAAGAGATCAAATGGTTAAATATAGTTAGTTTATAACAATAATTTTTTCAAGAACAAAAAAGATATTTTTCTTGCGTTGTTAGCCGAGAGGTATCGCAGCTGCCATGCAAGCAAGTAGTTGGTTGCAGACGGGTGTGGGTTCGCGTCCCGGCAGATGCTATGACATATGAAAAAAAAGATATTTGATTTTTTTCTTTTTAAGACAGTTTTAAAATAAAGGAAGAAACAATTAGACAAATTAAGAATGAAAAAGAATTGCTTTCATTCTATCAATTTTAAATACAATAACAGTTAAAGTTTACTTTTTTTGACATATGGAAAAAAAAATTTGTAAAAAAAAAAAGAAAACTAGGAATTTTTTTTTACATAATTAAAACAATGGTTACTTATATTTTTCTCTGGGTTAACACAATTCACTGAGAAAAAAAAAATATTCAAGTTTTTGTTTTGAAATATTGTACACATCTGGAAATAATTAAATAAAAATTTTGTACAAAAGAAATCTAATGGTATTATATGATTTATAAACATGAAATTTAATCAGACTAAATAGTGAAGTGGTAAATCTGTAGTACATATTTAACTTCACTGCCTGATGACATTCGTACCTTTAAAGTAGGGTTTGAACCTGTTTATATGTTTATTTGGTCATCTAGGTATGTTAAGCACACACATATACACATAACTTCCACCCTATTTATTTAAAATGGTTATGTGTAACCAGTTGAATTATTATTTTAGCTTGAGTATATTTTATTTCCAAGCTTGTAAATTCCCTTCACTTAGATAATTGTGTATGTGTGTATATGTATTACAGATATAAAATAAATTCAATTAATGTAAAGCTAAAGCAATGCCAGAAAATTCTAAAAAGTATTACAATTTAAAAATGTTATTCTCATTTTATTTGCAATTTTTAAAATACGTTTAAATAATGCTTTCTGGAACGTATTGTTTACATCTTCCAATATTGCCAAATTTCAAGAATAGGAGGAGCAGAAGTTCTAGGAACGCACAAAAGGAGTTCAAATCACTCTTCTCTCTGGTATTCGTTTGGAGAGTGGAAGTAAAATGGATTGTGAGTAAAAAGAATTTGCCTCCCTGATCTGAGATCGCCTCTGTCCTGCCTCCCTGCTATGCCCTCGCTGCTTGAAAACTATTGTGCTTAATTATAAAAGAATATTGGAAGATGCCTACCATTATTTTATTAATATTGTGCCTTCGCGTCCAAACTTCGTGTAGTTATGTTAAATGGCCGCCATAAATAATAAAGGTAATCTGTTTTGCCGAAGAATAAACTTTTAAGTCTCCTCACTTCATTTCTGTCCTAAATCTTAATTGTAATCATAGTGTAATCTTATTTATTTGGTAAATGACTGTAAACTTAATTATCATTAAATTTATGATTTTCTCTTAAGTTAAATTTTAAACTCATTCTTTGAAACGCTAAGCACAGAATTATGTACTTTTAACGTATCATTAGTTTTTTTAAGTTTCACACTCTAATTATTTTATTTCATGCGGCAAAACTTATTTTAAATATATATCTTATTAAATTAGTTTTAGTGTGCTAATGTTTTAATCTATCGAACTTATATTATTTCAATCATCAATCCGATATTTTAGAATACTTAAATATTTAAACGTAAAATTTTACTGAATGCTGTTCGCTCGGTTAAATATTTGAAAGATATGCTTAATGGCAGATTGTTTAAAAATCATATTATGAGATAAGAACTGAAACATAGGCTTATTTATACCTGTGTCTATATATATGTAATATTAGGATATGAGCACAGACTTTCACATGACCCACCACTCCCCACTCCATCTAATATCACTGATACACTTAAACATACATATGTTGAAAATATAAATAATCACCAATATCCATATTTCATGCTAAACCAGCAATCATCAGTTGGTCCAGATTATCATCTCTACACATATATACTATAAGTGCTCAGATATATATTAAGATAGACAATCCTCATACTTTAATGGACAGGCTTCAATCTACTCCACACTCCAACTCTTCAACCGTCCATCCAATTGAAAATCTGATGATGGAAGGCTCAAAGGCCACCCTGAGGCCGAGATTATTGTCACACCCATGTTGACCTAAGGTCAATCTGAACCCCACATGTACAGGACATAATCCATTAAATACATATGCAAGGATGGGCAGACATCTCTATAATGTAATAACTGAAACATAGGCTATTTATACCTGTGTCTATATATATGTAATATTAGAGTATGAGCACAGACTTTCACACGACCCACCACTCCCCACTCCATCTAATAACACTGATACACTTAAACATACATGTTGAAAAGATAAATAATCACCAATATATGTATTTCATGCTAAACCAGCAATCATCAGTTGGTCCAGATTATCATCTCTACACATATATACTATAAGTGCTCAGATATATATTAAGATAGACAATCCTCATACTTTAATGGAAGGCTTCAATCTACTCCACACTCCAACTCTTCAACCGTCCATCCAATTGAAAATCTGATGATGGAATGCTCAAAGGCCACCCTGAGGCCGAGATTATTGTCACACCCATGTTGACCTAAGGTCAATCTGAACCCCACATGTACAGGACATAATCCATTAAAGTATGAGGATTGTCTATCTTAATATATATCTGAGCACTTATAGTATATATGTGTAGAGATGATAATCTGGACCAACTGATGATTGCTGGTTTAGCATGAAATACGTATATTGGTGATTATTTATCTTTTCAACATATGTATGTTTAAGTGTATCAGTGTTATTAGATGGAGTGGGGAGTGGTGGGTCATGTGAAAGTCTGTGCTCATACCCTAATATTATTATGAGATAAGATAAACTTTTTGTTGTTGTCACTATCGATATTTAAATGCAATTTTATGTTCTTAAAATAAATTTGATTATTAATATATTTTAATAACTATTTATTATATGCCATTAAGAGTTAAATTGCTTATAATATATTGTCGTTTAAAATACTTGGACTTGTTAAATAGGAAAATAATATTTTCCCTCTTCTATATTTGACATCCTAAATTTATTAAAGTTATACGTACGATGCTGAGTGGGTTATTATTTTGTCATGACGTTACGCATGATATTATTGCTTTATTTAAGCTTAAATTATTTCATTAGTCATTTAAGATTTAAGTTATTCGCGTTGCCAACTTACGATAGTATTTTAAAGAATTATATTTTGCTTTATCATATTTATTCATCCGAACTCCGGATTTTCTTCACGTAACTCGTCTAGGAATGAGGTTTGGTGGAACCGATCTCAGGATAAACATTAGAGTATTAAGGCTCTGCATGTGACATGCCGGAGGGCGTGCTATGGAATCCTTACCACTCATATTTTCAAATATCGCTTTGTGATAAATACAAGCGGAATCATATATGTGATAAAGCTTTTTAGTCCAAAGACGGACATCTCCATTTTAAACGCTGTCATTATAGTTAGCACTGCAAGTTCTTGTATGTGTAGTTCTCATATTATCTATAAGACGTGGTGTAGTGATGTTTGTAAACCACTCATTTTATAATTAGGCAAATATTTTAGGATTGTCACAGTAAAGCTAATTTAGGCTAACCCATTCCTCATTTGTACAGGTCCAGATATGCTCATAAACGACAAATTATTAACTATCATATCAAGAGTAAAGCTCTCTTTAGAAATGAATTTGTAAACACCCTTATCATTACTTAAAGTAATGGTCACAGCATTAATAACATTGACTTATTATTATTTATACTTCATTAGCATACTAAGTGAGTTGCCTATATGCAAAGTAATAACCGCATTAAATCTGTGCTATGTTTTCTAATGTAAATCAAATTGTTTATATTTATTAAATTATTATGTTTTAATAATTACTCATGCGTTTGTGTCTTACTGAATCTCATTCATTGAATTCCATTTAATATTTATAAAAATATTAATAATATTATTTAGAAGTTATAACTAATTACTTTAAATAAATATTTATCTCTGGGTTATTCTGTTCTTGCTCATTCTGGTTGGATACTATTTTATAATTCATGTTTCTTTTGCAATGCTAGCTGTGTGCAATTCATATAAAATTTATAAATTGCCCTTTTACATAAGATTTTGATTGAGCCAAGATTGGATATTATCTATTTACATTAATTACCCTGTAGATCTCATGTTTCTCCGATGTGTTTCTGGGACCAGAATGAATAAAATTTCATGTTATCATCAGAATGTTGTTTATAATGTTATAGTTTTAGAGAAGAGCAAATAGGGCAAAATTCATGATTGCTCCTGACCTGTGTATCTCGGGCATGAATGGATTTAGGGTACTTTTGCTTAGATTCTAAACCTTGTTAAATGAACATACAATTCTGACTGGTACAATAGTATACATGCTTTAATCAAAAATACTAATGAAAATATTTTAAAAGTAAGATATAATGAATGAAGCAGTGGCAGACAATGGTCAGACATTTTTATCTCTCCATTTCTTTCCTTAAAACCTATAGAATGTCTGAAATATATATCTGTTGAGATCACTATTAAAAATCTGTATTAGCACAAGATGTAGACCCAAGATATCATATTGTGAGAAATATCAAAATTCAATAACAGTAATTTGATTATATGCTAATATTAAAAAGATTAGTATTGAAAAAACTATACAAAAGGGTGTTTGCATACCTCAAACATTTTTTCAAGAGTTATTCAATAATTATTTTATGGATTAAAATGAGAAGAAATTTAAAATAAGTGGAGATTATTTAAGATATCTGGATTTTGAATATAACTGATTTTGCAAATAATGCTCCATAGCTTTAGAAAATGTTACAAGCATTATCAGATAATAGTAAGAAAATGGGCTAAAGATAAATGCTAAAAAGACTAAAGAAATGTTAACTAATTTTCTCAGAAGAAAATAATTATTGATAATCATGAATTAAAAAATGTTAATAGTTATAAATATATCTTCATCATCTAATTAATAGAGATAGGAATGTAATGAATGAAATTAATCATAAAATAAAATATAGATAGAATACTTTTAAAAGAAAGAAATATTCAAAGAAAATATGTCTATGTATTTCAGAGAAAAGTTTTTAATGTATGAGTTATATCATTTCTTATTCATGGATCTGAAACCTGAATATTTAACAAAAAAACAATACAGAAAATTCAGACTATTCATCAAAACATGGAAATGAATGTTAGAAGAAGAAAAGATTGAAAACAAAATATACAAAATACAAAACAAACCATTATTGCTGATGCTACTCAAAGAATTAAGAGATTCAAATGGAGCTGAGATGAAAACATTGTAAAAAAATATAGGTAATAGTAAATAGACAGTTGATGTTTGAAATTGGATCCCAATAGATTGTAAAAATCTAGAAAGCAATCACATATGAAAGGATAGATGAAATAAAAAAGTTTACTAATATGATGTGGAAAAGATATTATGGATCAAAAAACAGGATTAATCTTAGAAATTTTTTTATCTTACAGTGAAGCAATAATGTTTGAAATGATAATAATGTATAAACCTAAAATATATTGTTAAATCAAAAAATGTATAGCTAGTTTGTAATGATATAAAGATAACAAATTGGAAAATTAATGAAGCATTTTTCATAAATAAAGTAAACTGAAATACCATTCAGTAGAATGTACTTACAAATATTCCCACTTAACTGTACAAAATTGTATTTCCATTTATGGATTTTTTGAATACAGGGAATTGCCTTTGACAAGGATGTGTTGTATTTAATTTTCTCAATATTTACTCCCAAGTAAGTATGGCTATTAATATTATCATTAACTTATTGCCACATGACGAAAAAGGAAAAACCATTTTTAGGATGTGTTTTAAAGGAATGCCCTTTCAAAGTATAGAAAAATGACTGACTCTCATTTTAATTATTTAAACTTGCAAAGATTGTTTAGATCTTTTCATAACATATAAAATTTGTGGTAATTTAAAATAATGTCATTAATTATTTACTTAGATACAAAGGTCTTTGAACGCACAAGACTTCTTAAGAAAAACATGCTAATAACCCTGTGCAATCTGAATTTTAACAATAATTGTTTTGGATTGTTGATACTTAAATAAAAAAAAGACATTGTTTAATTTGAGAAGGCAGTTCCTTGTCTCAAAGTCGATGAAAAAGTGATTAAATAAAAATATACTTCCTGTGAAAACGGCTACAATTTTTTTAACATTTGGCACTAAAATGAAATAAAAATTGGGTAGTGCTTATCTTACTTCAAATTTAAAATAAAGTTAATTGTTTATTTCATACCATTTTTGAATTAAGTAATTACAACAATAGAAAATGAATTCTAACTTAAACTTATCAATATATAAACCTCAGTAAAAACAATAATACTTTGAATATTGTATCAGCTTTTGATTAAGTGCATAAAGTTTTAATATATGGAAAATGTGTAAAGATCATTGCCTGCTTAGCATTGCATGTGAATGGCACAAACACATTAATGTGTTAATTTATCTGAATGCAAGCATTCACATTGTGAAAAAATTATCAGAAATCATTTTGTTTAGGCAAAATCTTATTTAGGCAGTATTCATTCATTATTAACCATTAATCCTTATTACATCAGTCAGTATTTTATATTTAAAATAACGGAGCAGAATTATTTTTATATACAACCGATACTATATAGTTGTTGTTTTTTCTGGGGCAGTTTTAGACTTTATTTTCTTTAAAATGTTGTGAATAAAGTATTTTTAGGACAAAAAGTTTATATGAAATGATATGCTTATTTTGCAATCTATGAAACAGTACAACACAAATGTCTGTTTTTTCACTTCTAATACTATTTTTAAAGGAATTGTCATTTTTAATTTTTTTTTGCCCAAACTAATTTTCTACAAAATGCATATGACTACTAAGTTAGATATGATAGCTTGACATCATTTGACTAAGAATTACTTGGATACAAATGTTACATATAGCTTCATATAATTCTGAAGTATATTTGAAAGACTAGGCTACATAGTCATGAGAGCTATTGTTATTATTACATAGACATTGTTCAATTGCAGAATTTAAATGTTTACTCAGATTTTGTAAATCAGCTAATTCAATTGTGCAATGTTAATTTACCCATTCAAATCTTCAACATAAACACAATAAATATTATGTGGGTACTTTAGTATTAATTAAGCTATGACGTATTACGCTTAACATGTTTTCTGCTGGTAAGATTTTATCGAAGATTAGATAAACATTGTCATGGCAACAAAGACACTGGCATGACTAATCCATGGGAATGATGATTTTTTGATCATAATGACCCGCAAGATTTAAAAAGCTGAGAGATAGTGTGAAATTTTGTCACTCTGTCTTTTGTGATTTTGCTGTCAATGGAGTCACTTTGTAGAGATTTTTAGAGATTTTTTTGCATTTAACAGAATTTTTGTGTCCATTTTGATTCTCTTTTATTTAGAGATATTACTGTAAGGTATTGAAAAGTTGATTTTTTGAATTTTTTTTTTTTTATCATATTCATATTAATACTATAATTTTTTCAAATTTACGGATTTTAATTGGATTTAACATAATTTTTTTTGCACCTATTTTGATTCTTTTTTACTTAGTGATATTACTGAAAGTTATTGAAAAGTTGATTTTTTGAATTTTTTTTATCATATTCAGATTAATACTATAATTTTTTCAAATTTACAGATTTTAATTGGATTTAACAGAATTTTTTGTGTCCACAGCAGCGACTGCTTTTCGTAAGTAATTTTCATTTTGTTTCTAAATAATTAAACATAGTACCTTTCCAAGACATTTTTTATTATTTTGTAGTAATATTTACAGTTTTACTTTTAAAAAAAAATTTATTTAATGTTTGATTCTTTATTTTACTTATGAAGTATAATTATTTTTGCTAAAAAATAATAAAAAAAATTCATAATTCTAGATACTACCTTCTTTAAGATGCCATTACCACTGTATGACAGATTCGCAGTAAGGCAGGAAGATTGTTCATTATTGGTTGTTAAATTTTAAAATTACAAATATTTTTTATGATTATTTTTGCAATTATTTTGTAGACAATTCAAATTTACATTACTTTTTAATAATTTACTATGAATTTATGTATTTTTTTGTTGTATGTCTTCTTTATTATTCTTGCTATGTCTACCAAAATCTTTAGTATTATTTTTTTCTATTAGAAGACTTCTTTAATATTATTCTTGCTATTAACATGTCTTCTTTAGTATTATTATTGCTATTAGATGTCTTCTTTAGTATTATTCTTGCTATGTCCACTGGAATCTTTAATATTGTTTCTGCTATGTCTACCGGATATCTTCTTTAGTATTATTCTTGCTGTTAGATGTCTTTTTTAGTATTATTCTTACTATGTCTACCAAATATCTTCTTTAGTATTATTCTTGCTATTAGATGTCTTACAGTAAATAATTATTATAGTATTTTTTTTTCAGAAATGACAAACATGGCATCCAATGTTTACCAGATGGCTAGCTTCTTTACCATTTTTCTTGCTATAATGTATTATCCCGAAGACATACTACTCTAATCTTTGATCTTTAACATAATGCCTTCATGTGATCTGTGGACAAATTTTAGCAATTAGCATTGTCCAGAAATCACTAGGAGATGTTATCTTAAAGATTGGAAGATTGGAGTAGCATGTCTTTAGGGTAATACACCATAGCAAGACAAATACAATACACTTAACTTTACTTTTTTACTACAAAAATGGCTGTTCTTTTTTTAGTCTCAAAATTCTTCTTTGCACCGCCATCTACAGGGATTGTAAAATTTTCAAGCAAATGAAATTAATGTGGCTTTATGATATGAGTGCACACTAAGAGAGGAAGATGCATGGATTAGAAAAAGTAAAAAATATTAATCTTAATTATCCAATACTGGAATTGTTGTATTTAGCCTTGGATTGGTGTATTTGTATATTGCATAACATTTTTATCAACTAACCATAAATTTGTTTATATATTAATATAATCTACAGATATCCTAAGAGTTTTTAAAATTTAAGCTATTTAATAAGATAAACATTATAAATAAATGAAATTATTACAAATTCATTTTTTTTCATTTTATTTCCTTTGACTTTATATTTCATTTTTAATTAACTTTGGTACTTGTGTATAATTCAACCGATGACGTTTTTGACTTACCGATTTCCCTTCCGGTAGACATCGACATTTTTTGCATGACAACATTTGTCATGGTAACCAAGTGACTGGCATGATTAATCTATCAGAGAGTCAATTTTTTTTTTTTTTTACCCGCGAGATTTAAAATTCGTAGAGAGGTTTGGGAAATTTTTTGATTTTTCTGTCTATTGCGATTTTGCTATCCACGGCATCACAGTTACTTTTTTGAGCTGTTAATTCGGGTAAAGTGTTTTATTTATCTGTTTATTTTAAATTTACAAAAAAATTTTGTTAATATTTCTACAATTCTCAAACTTACATTGAATTACGTTTAATGTGCAAATAATTTATTCCGGTAAAGTGTTTTTTATTTATCTGTTTATTTTAAATTTACAAAAAGTTTTTGTTAATATTTCTACAATTCTGAAACTTACATTGAATTAAGTTTAATGTGTAAATAATTTATTCTCCGGTAAAGTGTTTTTTATTTATCTGTTTATTTTAAATTTACAAAAATTTTTAGTTAATATTTCTACAATTCTGAAACTTACATTGAATTATGTTTAATGTGTAAATAATTTTCAATAATTTTTTAAAACAAATTTGGAATATACATTACCAAATGCATGTGATAACAAGGACACCATTAATGCCAGATTCGCATTAATTCGGGTAAAGTGTTTTATTTGTGTTTATTTTAAATTTACAAAAACTTTTTGTTAATATTTCTACATTACGTTTTTAATGTGTAAATAATTTGAAATAATTTTTTAAATCAATTTTGCAATATGCAGTACGTTTTTAAAATTACCAAATGCACGTAAAAGTGTGGCGTTTTCTGGATGCCATTAATACCAGATTTGCATTAGATCGCGTCTTTTTTATGTAGGTGTTTATTTAAAATTTACAAAAAGTTTTTGTTAATATTTCTACAATTCTCAAACTTATTTACAAAAAATATTTGTTAATATTTCTACAATTCTCAAACTTACATTGAATTACGTTTTAATTTTATTTTTAATTTCTGAATTATATCATACAGCTATGAGAGTAATACAATGTCTGATATACATGTACGCTGAGCCTGCGGCTCGACAAAAACATCCGGAGGCCCCCCCGCCAATTCCAGTGCTATGCGCTGCTGTATTTTAAAATTGAGAATAATATTTTGATGCATGCATGTACATTTTTTGTATTTTTTTTTTAGTATTTGCCTGACCTGCGTCAGATATTTTTCATTTTTGAATATTTTTTAGCATGTGACTGGATAATTCAACCGGTGACGTATTACCCTGAAGGCATATCAGTCTAATCTTGCGATTTTTAACGTACCGTGTTCACGTGATCTGTGGACACATTTTAGTGATTACATGTGTCCGCAGATCACTAGGAGACGTTATCTTAAAAATCGCAAGATTAGACTGATATGCCTTCAGGGTAATATGTCATCGGTTGAATTATACACAAGTACCGAAAAAAACAATAGCAAACAAAAAAGTGTTAAAACTTTACTTAATTTAATCTTTTTAAAAAAATAAAAATAAAATAAAACAAGTTAGGCATTCAATATCTTCAAGTAAAGTAGATATTAATTACGCAACACAATCGAAAATCCATTAGAATTTTTCATTAAAATAAGATAAACATTTTTAAAAATAACGTTGTTAACAATAAAGCTTTAATAAAAAACTTTAAGACAATTCCAGAAAAAATAACATCGTAGAATTCAATCCTAATGCCAAATAAAACAAAAATTTAAAAATAAAAGCATTAAAAAAGTAAATGTTTATTTTTTAATCAACACATGTTTAGCTAAATAATGTATAAATAATAAAGGCTTTGTGGTCGTAGGAAATCTACCTGCCACGCGTACATCCTGGATTTGAACTCAAAGCCTAATCCTTTCACATTTTTTTAACTATAATCATTTTTTGTATTTATACAAATATCTGTTTCATATTTATTCAATGTCTGCTACTGCATAACTTTTTTTGTTAGAGGGTAAAACAAGGTTGGAACTCGGCAAACCGGGTTATTGGCAAGTTTTGTGACTAGCATATTCTTTTGTACTGTTCTTTTATAAAAAAAAAAAAACACTGAAGCACTCTTTGTTCTGTAGTTGTCTATTTAAAATCTGTTTTTTTTTATCTTTATGTGAGGATATTCAATACACTCACGAATTAATCTATGTAATTTAACGTTAATTTAATCTGGTTTTCACTGATTAATTATGCATGATTTAACATTTATGTAACCTGTATTTAAATCTAAGTAGAATTTGATGTTATGTCGAATAACTAAGAAATTGTACACAAAATGTTTTTTTTTTAAATTTCTGATTCATTACTATTATTGACCAGGTGACTAGTCAGCAAATGAATATTTAGAAGATATTAACAAAAAGTATTATCAAGTGGCACTTAGTTAATCCTTTCTCTTCACTGACTAAATGCAGAAAAATACAAAGATTATTATAATTATAAATTATCGTAATAGATTTCTAACTATAAGATCTTTCCATTGACTCATTGTAAATTGAAAGATTTCGTGAGTATTGATGTGTAATAAGAAATGTTGACTTAATCAGTGGAGTATTGAATAGCTTCACATTCTCAGATCTAACCGTTTCAGCTTTACCTATTTATATACAAAGTACGTTGAAGTAAAGAAGGATTGCCCTCTTTTCTTCCAAAGCTTAAGCTTGTGGTTGCCTTAGTGTAATATCCACACTTACGACTGTGCCAAGGTTATAACTGCAAGTCATACTGTGCGGTCAGCAAATAACGTTATACAATTCCCATGCTGTTCTTTTCCAACAAAGCTCTCCAACAAATTGGTCTGCCACGAAGCTCTCCAAACGAATTGGTCTGCAACGAAGCTCAGCCACGGATGCTCTCCAATGAATGGTCTGCACCAACTGCTCTCCAATGAATGGTCTGCAAGCGGATGCTCTCCCACATGGTCTGCAACTTGCTACTGTGTGACTGTTCTCTACTACTCTATATTACACTGCTCGATGTTACCTCAGTCTTCTTATCGCTCTCTGACAACTGCAACAATCAATCAATGCACTGACCAATAAGGTAACGTCTCTTATCTAGAAACATTTGTAATTAGCAAATATTTCTAGGAATTGTCGATCGCCATTATGTCAATGCACTAATTAAATTCCTCAGCTATCAGAGCGCGATCTAAAAACAGCCTTTCGAATAAATTCTAGTTTTTCTGGAGTGCATAAAAATGTCTGCCATTTTTACAAACCCTACACACCTCCCTCCACTCCAGAAAAACCTTTGTTGCAATTCCTTGATGTTTTCCTGTAATTTCACTAAGAAATGTACGATTTAACTCTGCTGCCAAAACTTTTTCGCCAGTAACGTTCAATGGTGACTGCGCAAGCGTGGTGGAACTCAGCTTCCAATATTAACGTTATACTAACTGGGCTTTCTATTTTTCAGATTTCTCCAACTGTAGTTAAACTTGATGTAATTAAAAACTTATTCTCTACTCACAGGTTTAAATGCAACTGCGCCCTTATAATATCCGCACTTACGACTGTGCCAAGGTTATAACTGCAAGTCATACTGTGCGGTCAGCAAATAACATTATACAATTCCCATGCTGTTCTTTTCCAACGAATTGGTCTACCACAAAGCTCTCCAAACGAATTGGTCTGCAACGAAGCTCTCCAACGAATTGGTCTGCAATGAAGCTCAGCCACGAATGCTCTCCAACGAATGGTCTGCACCAACTGCTCTCCAATGAATGGTCTGCAAGCGGATGCTCTCCAAACGCATGGTCTGCAACTTGCTACTGTGTGACTGCTCTCTACTACTCTATATTACACTGCTCGATGTTACCTCAGTCTTCTTATTGCTCTCTGACAACTGCAATAATCAATCAATGCATTGACCAATAAGGTAACGTCTCTTATCTAGAAACATTTGTAATTAGCAAATATTTCTAGGAATTGTCGATCGCCATTACGTCAATGCACTAATTAAATTTCTCAGCTATCAGAGCGCGATCTAAAAACAGCCTTACGAATAAATTCTAGTTTTTCTGGAGTGCACAAAAATGTCTGCCATTTTTACAAACACTACACTTAGTAAAGATTATTATAATAAATATATTTCTTATACATATATTGTTTTTGTTTAATAATTATTAAATTTCATTGTCATTTATTTTATTAATTTGTCATTTTATTTATTTGTAAGGTAAATGTTAGGACGAATAATAAATAGGTGTATAGCAAACAGTTGCTCTTATAGATAAAAATTTATTATTTTTTGTTTTCTCATGTCATCTACTTCTCTATTCCTGCAGTATGCAAGAGACACAACAATATAAATTATTATCTTATGAAAAAAATGCACTAATGGTATTAATGACATTGTAGCTGACATAGGTTACATTTGTAATATTCATAATGCTCTTATAAAGTAATTTGTAAAACTTTTTTGTATATCACTATTATAATAGTAAAAAAAAACAAGTCATACATAATGTGACTTAATTAGCTCATATTTACAAATATAATAAAATGAGCATGCTAATAGCTCTAAACAAGTTTTTTGATAAATGCCACAACAGATAGCATTTAAAATCTCTATCTAGAATTATCCTTATCTCCAATCCAGTTTAAGACTAATGGTTCACAGCAGTGAGGTGCTAAAATATTAATATATGGTGCATCTGAATTTAGTTCAATCCCCCGACTGCTGGAGGGTTGCATTAGAGCCTAAGATCTAGGTGTAGTGCTCTCAGATCCAAGGCTCCTCACTGATGATGGCCACAAGCCAGAAACTAGCCTGGGGATATTGAATGAGTAGGCACTAGATAGGGATTTTATGCACAAGCCTTCTGGCATCCAGGGATTTATTAAATGTATCACCTGGCGTTTATTAATTATTAAAGCTTATAGTAAGTGACATAGAGATATTGAAAGAAAAATGTGCACTGCTAAAACAGCAATATGTAAGCTGGAGTCACATGATCAGGTCACGATAATTTTTATTGATTTAATTCCTGTATATTATAATGAAAATTTTATAAATAGCTAGAAGGGCATTTATATGCTAAACAGGAGTCAAGGGCATCTAATATTTATAACACTTATTTTGCCTTCATTTATTACCTATTTTGTATTTACTTTTATTACAATTTTAAGAAATTTAAAAAGTAAAATGTGTAAACAATAATATATATGTAAAACCCTTAAATATTAAAGCATATCACTTTGTGTTTGTTACATATTCTGTTTTTGTTAAATCCTTCAGAGAGTTTCATTAAACAAATTCATGTCTAATTTTCATACACACACACATTATGTAAATAATTGCAATAAAGTTTCATTGTTTTTCTACTTATTCCTTGTGCACTTTAATCAGCAATAAAGCAGTAGATTCCTAATTAAAGGTTTCATAATCAATTCCCATCTGAGTAAATAAATCTTAATTCAACAAAATAAATGGAATTGTGCTCAATTTACTCAGTTGTACTCAATTTACTATGCAACTAGACATGCTATAATTTATTTAAAAATAATCAATTTTTTTTATCAGAAGTTCACATCAAATTCAAATACCAGAATTGACATTGTCCAGCCATGATCCATGGACCTTGAGTTTTAATGTCTGCCATTCTAAACTGTGCCACATTATGCATCTTATACTTCGAGATAACAATATAATTATTTTGACAAAGTATGCTTCAGATAACATGTAAGATAATCTGATGTGCAATTTTTTTGGTTGTAGAAAGAAGTTTGCTGCTAACTAAAAGACCTTTGATTCCTCTTTGAGATGTTATAGAAACTCATCAGGGCAAATTTCTAATATCCATTTCATATATCCTTATCATTGCAGCCATTATTACTATATGATTATTCATATAGTAAATGAACAAGGATAGATTGTTCATCAACACACATCAGCCCAGCATGGTATACTTATTTAAACAAGGGATTGATAGCCCATTCCTTTTATATCACCAAAGATGCTCCAGAAGTGACATCAGGATTACAGATCATATACAGTCACAAAATGACCATGGTCTAGATTGTTTGTTCTCTTTGCCTTAGCTCAATCCTCTTATATACTTGATATAAGTTTCATATTCCTAAATTCTAATAGTTTAGTATCGATAATAGCAGAATTGTTTCTGAAATATTGTATTTGAAAATGTAGATTCTATTTAGCACTGAGCAAAACTATGATAAAATGTATGATATTAGTTAAAAGTTATTTTATAGTAGATTGTTACTTAATGACTATCCATTCAAGATGATCTCATCTATACCATTAATTTATGTTATATATCATTTATATCCAAGTTTTTTTAAAATGCTAGTAATTTTCTTTAATCTCAAAAGAGTCCTATAAGGTAAAACAAATAATTAAAAGGTAGAATAATAATAGTCTTGACTCTTAAAGCAGTCTTGGATCTTTAATAGCCTAAATAAATGGATTAAAAGAAGTCACTAGTTTCTAGTAATTTATGGTAGCTTAAATTGTTGTATCTTAAGTATATTTATTGTGTTATCCTGTGTAAAAATATTGGTGGCTTATTAATCATTGAATAAAAATTTTGAAATATATTGCATGTGTCTACTTAAAGTGGATAAGTTCTTAGATCCATGCTATTAATAAAAAGGTAAAATATAAAATGTATAAGTCAGAATAAACTAGATGTAAGTAATAAATTTAAGTATAATAAATTAAAAGGTAATAATTTATTAAACTAGTAAATACATCCAAAGAGATCTTCCCTTAGTCATAAAATGATATAATTAAATCTACTTATATGTAAATTTCTGTTTATAGTTGTCCAAGATTGTGTATGTTTTCTTTGTTGTTATTAAGTATATTCACAAACTTGTAAATAATGTAAATAAATTTTGTTTGAAAGTATATGTAGTTGTCTGGGTCCTTATTGCTAATCACTATCCATATTGTTATTGCTATCAACGTATTATTTTTATTGTTATCATAAAAATTATTATCAGTCAGTATAATAGATTCTATTATGTGTTAACATATCTAAATAAGTTTTGCTAAGCCCTTATATTTAGAGTGCATAATGTTTTATTGTTTATTGATTAAAACACTATTGATCTTAAGCACATGCATTATTTTTAAATAATGTTTTAAAGATGAAATATTTAGTTTTTAAAATAACATGTTTATCTTAATCATTCACTGATCTTGATCATATTGCCCATGGTCATTAAATAAAAGATAGTTTGTAGATTATTATATTTACTTTAATATATGAAGTTTTTTCTACAGTACAGGTTTTTTCTTACCTGAACTCCAATTTTTATTAAAAATTTATTAATACTTCATATTATAGTTAGTATTGGAACTGTCAAATATTATTGGTCGGGTACTAAATGATGATGATTATTTTTGTATAATTATGAATATGGATAAACACATAAAAATTTCCTGCAGGGAGGTAAATAATATAAATTTGGTCCAATTTAACAGCATTTCAAAGTTTTTTTAGCAATAGCTAAAATTCTTCGTGGTAGCAAACAAATATTTATTATACATAAGTAGAGCAATAATTTATTATTTAATTCATCAGACTTATTTAAGCATTTGTTCCAAATTTTCAAAAGTCATTCATCAGGCAAATAATGACTCAGTTCATAAAACTATTTAAATTCATAGTAAGTTTATTGATAATATATTTAAAAAAATCAAGTGTAAACAAGGAGAACAATAAAATCCAAGAAATTCACAACCAGTTCATGCCCTTCAATTCATTCATTTATCAGCACATTTAGAGATAAATTAATAGTTCTTTAAATCATATGTCACGCATTTGTTTGATACAAATGGTTAGGTATATATTTTTGTCAATAATAATAATAAAGCAGGTTATAATAAATTATCTGCACACATCCTTCTGTTTATACTTTATTCCTTTATAGTTAGCAAAAATTATCAACAAAGTGTCTCTGAAGTGTTTTATGAAAAAGTTCAACATAAATCTTCCAGAATAGTAACAAAATTCACACATTCCAGTTATTTCTTTAATGTTAGAGATTAAATCTAGGTAAATCAAACTTATAATATAGGCATACATTTCAATTGCTTCCTTAATATTAGAGACAAATTTAGACAAAGTAGATTTGGCACATAAACACATTTCAATTATTTCTTTAATGTTAGAAATTAATTAAGTTATGAGAAATGATAGAAATTAAAGTTAAATATAGGCACACATACACATCTCAAATGATGATTTTAGAATTTAAACTAGTCAGAAGTAGGGAGATATACCTTATTCTACCATTGTCTATGTCTGCATATTACTTCCTTATCTTTCTCATTAGATTTTATGAGCTGTTTTCATCCAGAAAATTTATAGTAGTTTTCACTTTCAAGCTTGAATTATGGAAGAACTAACTTGTAGAAACAAAACTGTACTAATAAAAACTTTTTATGGAGAGAGAATTGTTGAAATCAGAAAAGCCAAGTCTTTTGTAAAAGGATTTCCCTTTTATATCAGATTATTACCCAAGCATCAGTTCTCCCATCAATCCAAGGTCACTCAAAACTTCAACTCTGGAAAAAAAATTACTCCTCCCATTGCACTGGCTCAATTAGTTACAAAATATGCAAGAATCTTTCTTTTTTTCTTGAAAAAGAAAAAAAATCATTTTGTCTTTTTAAAAAAAAAATATTAAATTGAACTAAGAATAAAATATTCTGTATTTCTAAAGTAACAAAATAAAAATAATAATTATTTTACCAAATAAAATATTTGATAGTGTATATGTCTGTTGATAATCCACTGGTCCAGTGATCTATTAATTCATTTAAATTGTATTTTAATTGGTTATCCAAGCTATAGTTATGAAATTAAATGTTTTGTTATGAGACATAATATTTGGTGGTTTAATGAAGGAAATAAATGGAAACTGAAAGATGGCATAAGCATACATGAACATCCATAAATACTGTACTACAGGTACTAAACCAATCTGATTAAAATGAAAGTTTAAATGATGATGAGTCAAACATCGCACTGTTTACACTGGATTGAAATATTATAAGCAAATAAACCAGAGAATTACCTTAACAAATATCAATACTGTTCTGCAGACATAAAACAAATGTGGATCAACTTAAATTAAACTGACAATTTCTGTGACAAGCCACCCCCCTTTTCCAACATTAATTACTCACTAAAAAAATATTAAATATCTAAAACCTTCAAATTATACCTGTAAGTGCTTTTAAACATAATTTTAGGTTATTAATAAAAAAAAATTAAATTTCAGGTTTTTTTCCTTTTTTTTTTTTTGATAAGACACAATCAGCTGTTACTGATACAGTGCTATATAATTACAATCAATATTTCTGGTGCATATCCAGAAAGTTACAATATATATATATTGTAACGTTTATTTATATACGTTGCAAGTATATTGGCATTTGGTAAAAGCTAAAAAATAAAAGTAGATTTAGATTTTTTTTTTACTATAATTTTTTTTTAAAAAAAAAAAAACGTACAATGAAAGTTAAATTATTCTTCATATTTTTTTTTAAATGTAATTAGAAATAGAAGTAGAATTGGAGAGAACAAAAGACATAAATTACCAATCTAGATAAGAGAAAGTAAAAATACTTCAACTAATTAAAGATGGCAGAATTATGCTAAAAAAAATAGACTTTGTTACATAAATTTGATAAAGACTGTATAAGATTATGAACCAAAAATCGCCATGATAATAGCATGTGAAAAAGTCTGAAAACTGGACCTCTGGTATAAAAAGGAGGGATTCGGTTGGAAGAAGGTCTTGTTCATTTGTTTCTCTAGTTGGTCTTGCATAACAATAATATATCCAAGATCACTCTACGCTGAAGTAATTTGGCATGTCAGAGTGAACCGGAGCTTCTGAGGACATCATGCCTGAAGATGTACACCAGGAAAAGCCTTCATGACCGACTAGAAGAATGGACCACAAGATCAAATAATAACCAAAAGGCCGAGCTCATTCTACCCAAAAAATTATGTATAGTTATCTACTACTGAATTCACAAAAACTTACCGGTAAGTTATGCTTCATTATCCTGATTGTGACAAATTTAAGCATTCGCAAACAATTCTTAAAAATATACGTATGAAAAGATCCCCATAGTGACTTTAATTTAATTGATCAAGAGACTCTTATTTAACCAAGAACTTTTTAATTGTTTAACTGTTATTTATTTGATTAATATTTCACATCTGAATTAAATGTGTTCTCTCCAATTTATTTGATAAATAATTTACTTCAAACATTTTTTTTTATCTATTAGAATAAAAAATATTTCTAATATCAATTTACATTTGTGCGTTATTAATAATAGTTAATATTTTTTTTTTATTAATTTATTATTAAGTTAATAAGATTTAACACGTAATTTACCTTTGCCAATATGTTTGAATAAGCCCAAGAATAATAATCTTAAAAAATAATAATTCTCGTTATGGTATGATGTAATACCGATTAGTTTAAAAACATTTTTCTTTTTAATTTGCGAGATGTTATATGACGGTTTCAGTGAGTTCTTGTAGAACTCTGGCGCCTATCAAATAAATTAAAAGCTGATCTCATCGATAGCATAATTCTCAACAATTACTAGTCTGAGTTGATCAGGAAATATAGCTATGTTTTTAGAATAGAAATATAACTTTCTTCTTTTTTGACATAGCTTGATCAACTCGGCGCAGTTTATATTAGCATGTAGAGGCCTAGCAAAACAGAAAATGTTATAATATATATATATAGAGAGAGAGCAATAAAAAACAAGAGAAAATATTCCCTACAATTAGTACATCTTTCAAATTGTCCAAAAATTAAATATATGAAAAAGGGAAAAGCACCAGGTAATAATAGAATGTGAAGAAATAGACAAATTGTTAACAATATGCCAAATGTGTCAATGATAAAGATTTGCCAGATGATTAAAAGAATTCAATAAGAATAATTTTGATAATTTAAAAAAGTGATAGAGAAGATATTAGAAATTATAAACCTATGTCTTTCATTAGTTGTAAACAAAAATTTTAATAGAATTATTACAACTTGGCTACAGAATATAATATTCTGTAGTGTAATTTTCATTACACCATGCTCATACAAAGTAGGGACTGGTTTCTATCCACTTTTAATACCTTATAGATGAATATAATCAAAAACAATGATCAACGACGTGAAAAAGTTGTATGATCCCCAAGATGCACATTTCATGCTGAACTAGCCCTTATCAGTTGTCTCAGACCACAATCTTTATATCATTGTTTATCATATATAAATAGAAAACTAATATAGTTTAATTGATAAGTGACAAATTTGCTGCTCTCATAATTATAACAAACGATATCATGGAAGATCACTAACTTGCATGACAGTGATGTAGTGAAAATTACACTACAGAAATATTATTTGTTATTGGATAATCTCTAATGAAATAAATTACTAATAAAAATTAATAATTGTCTGCAGAGAACTTTAGATTTAATAAGCCAAAAGAACAAGCTATATTTAAAAATATTTTTAGCACAGATCACATTTGAGAGAAATTATGGAAAGGACACCATCTTTATGTTTTGGATTTATAGCTTATGAAAAGGTCTTTATTCTACAATTATTTCTGTAATGATTAAGGAATTGGATCATCAAGATATGAATTCAGAATACTGTCATATTTTGAAGAATAGCAATAACTATATGAGATAGTGATAATAAGATGATTAAATTGAAAAGAGTGCACAGGGTATCCAAAATTTTTACAGTAGTTTTATAACAAATATTTTGTGGATTAAAATGAAACAATAAGGAACTAAAAGAAATTAAGATTGCTTTTTCAGATGATTGTGGTTGTTCAGGAAATGTATCAGATGAAAATAAAAAATGTGGAATTAAAGATAAATGCTAAAAAGTTTGAAAATAATGATGTGGATTTTCCCAAAAAAGAAGATAAAAAAATGATATGAGGAACTTGGTTTAAGCTTACATCTACAAATACTTTATTCAGATTATTAATGCTGATGAAAATATAATGGATGAAGTTAATCATAGAATTAAAATTGTATAGAAATAACAATATTAAACGAAAATATATCTATATATTTGAAAAGGAAAATTTGTAATAAATATCTTTTACTAGTTCTTATAGATCTAATACTTGGAACACTTAACAAAAAAGTTGTGCATACCTTTCAGATAGCTCAACAAAGTATAGAGATAATATATGTTAAGAATAACAAGAAAGAATGGAAAATGAAATGAATAAATAAGAGAATAAACTGCATTATTGACATATCTGAAAAAATTAAGAAGTATATTGCTAGAAAAGATGAAGATAGATGGATAGTTGAAATTTTAATTGAAATTCAAAGAGATTATAAAAGACTTAGAAAGAGATCACATCTGAGATGGTTGAATAAAAAAAAAGTTTGCTAGTGTGATGTTGAGAAGAAAGGCTAGAGATAAAAGAATGTGGATTAAATTTGGAGTGACTTTTATCCTGAAATGGATCAATAATATTTAAAAGGAATGACGATGCAATTTTATATTTAAAATTTTAATTATATGCCTTCCCCATCCCAATTGAATAAATTTCATACAAGCTATGAAAATTCAATCCAGCTTGAAATTTTTTTTAATTTTTTTAAAAATTTTATTTGATAATGATTATTAAAAACTATTTTGGTTTAAAGAAAATATTATAAAACCAAAGATACATTATTAAAACTTCAAGATGGAGTCCATCCAGTTTTCAATGAATATCATAATTATACTTTCAATTTTTGAGTATGTGAAAATATTCATGCTTTCTGATCATAAGTAATTAAACATTGTAATTTCTGAATCTTTATTTTACTCCTAAACCTTTCTCAGAGTTGATCACAAAAATACATAAAGATATGGCTATCTCATTAAGATTCATGTTATAATGATATATTGCAGCTCGGAGTTAACATACATCTATAGCTTTAGCTTCATCAAAATTTTGTAATGAATTCTGTTTTAAAGCTAATGACTCTATATTATTGTTTTTGTTCTTAGATGGAAGGAGTCATTAAAAAGATAAGAAAGCTCTAAATCATTATTGCAAACTAGAGAATTTTGAAGAATAACATTATCTAGTACATATAGTAATTTAAAAAACATGTTTAGACAAAGAGATAATTTTTAATTGTTTATTATAATTTAAAAACCAATTTTATTAATTGAAAACATAATTATGAAAATGAAATACATTTTATATTTAATATCAAAAATATGTTTAAAATATATGTTCAATTTATAGAAAGAAAATAAAAATATTTTTTATCTCACAAAGGCAAAACTCTCCATACAGTAGCACCATTCAGTGCAAGCCAGAATAATTAATGGATGCAGGAAGGTTTGTGCATAAACCTTCCTGCATCCATTGATTACTCTGGGTTGCACTGAGTGGTGTTACTGTATGGAGAGTTTTGCCTCTGTGAAAAACTGCTTGGGCAAGCGTAAAGAATGTTGTAATTTCTTACGTCATTCAATAATATTGGGAATTTTTTTTTTAATTGTATATAATATTTTTATTATTTTTAAAATATTTCATTTATCTGGAAAATAAGTATGCAAAAAATATAATTTTACTTAGGCACAAATTCTATTTAAACTGAATGTTACATATATAAAAAAATAATTTGTAGTTTGAATCTTGCTTTAATTATATTTAATGAATAAAATAATTAAGTATAGAATAAAAGATGTTTCTGTTTAGGTGATAGTAATCTTGTATTTACATAAGATACAATGATAAACTACAACAGATTATTTTAATGATTATTTTATCATTTTCTAAATAAAATTTATTCTATATCTCAAACTCAGAATTATAATGCAACTTTTGTATTAATTTTTAAAAAATTATCTAGTGGATGTTATTATCATGTAGATATAGTTCAGAGCTACATAAGACTAAATAGTCAAGAATATATGATAATTTTAGAAAAAGATTACCATTACTTTACATAAAAACAATATCTTTGGATACCAAAAAAAAAGTAAAAGTAGGGTAAAAAAATTTACTTCAATAGTTTATAAGTATAGGGATTTGGACCCAGACTTTCAAGCACTCTTCAACTATCCACACTATTTCATACCACTGATACCCATGACTACACATATGCAGCAAAAATAAATATTCACCACTATACATATTTTGTGCTGACCAAGCACTCATCAGTTGATCCAGATTATTATCTCGCACACATTTATATAATCAGTGCTCAGTTTATATTAGGATAGCAAATCGTCATACTTTAATGAACAGACTTCAGTCTACTCCAATTCTGCAGCCATCCATATCATTGAAAATCTGATGATGGAAAGCCCAAATTCCATGCTGATACCAATATTACTATTAGGCCCATGTTGACCTCTAGTCACACTGACTCCTCATATATAGACCTTTATCCATTTTTATGTGAATATGGAAGGAAGAGTACTAAACATTTATTTTTGAAGTGAAAGATGTTGAAAGAGATTTATTAAAAAATGTATGGAAAGCGCCAGAACATAAGAGAGCAAAAAAGATTAAGAGTATTTGATTTGTTGTTAATGTTTTTATGAAGAATCACAAATTATATCATACTACCAAGAGTCACTTGGTCAATCTAGAGTTTGGCCAGATCACCGCTGGAAAAAACTCTGCAACTATGAATGCTTAGCTATTGTATGCTAAATCTGATGTGTTCAGTTTATTATTATCCATTTTGATAACATTGTAATTTATTCTATCATCTCAGATTAAAATTTCACATCAATACTCATATCAAGTTTAAAAAATTATTTTTTTAACAACTCTCTTAAAATTTCAAACTGCGGTTTAAATAACTTTAAAAAAAGATATCGAGCGTTGGTGGTTGCGTGGTCAGCATAGCCGCCTTACAAGCAGTTGTCCCGGGTTTGCGGGTTCGTTTCCCGGCCGATGCTTTGACACATTAGAAAAAAAAAAAGATGGGGGGGGGTTTAAGTTATAAAATTAATTATAATAACTGAAACACAGACTTATTATATACTTGCGTATATGAGCACAGACTTTCAGACAACCCATCATTCTCCACACTATCTAATAACACTGATACACTCAAGCACATATATGCTGTAAAGATAAATAATCATCAATATAAGTATTTCATGCTAAACCAGCAATCATCAGTTGGTCCAGATTATCATCTCCCACACATATATACTATAAGTGCTCAGATATATATTAAGATAGACAATATTCATACTCAAATGGACAGGCTCCAATCTACTACACACTCCAACTCTTCAACCGTTTATCCAATTGAAAATCTGATGATGGAATGCTCGAAGGCTTACTTTCATAGTAGAGTAATAAATTAAGCAATGATTATTTTTTGGTGAATACTGCACTGAATAAGGTTTTCTTTTGTTTTTAAAGAAACTCTGTTTGGTTAATTGAACGTTGTTTTTAACCTGTCAATTGAGCATCTAATAATGTTTCACTCCTGAATTTAACTAATTATATACCGGTAATTTATAATGTGAATATATATATATGTATCTATTCTATGCACGTTTATAAATAACTGTAGGTATTTAAATATTGCGGGTGAACATAATATAATGATTTTTTTTTTCTACATTTCCTTTTAATTCATTTATTTTTATATAAAAACATATTCATGCATTATATTCCATTTATATGTAAAATTATATGTATATTTAACGACTATGTCACATAGCTTTCTTTAAATTCCTAATATGAAATTGATTTTCACATATAATAAATATTTTATCTATATTCATATCTACATAATTTTTTTTAGAATATTTTAAATACAGTAGAGATAAAAGACCAAAAGGACTTTAATAGTCTTCTACATTTCTCTACTGAAAGAATAAAGAGACCATATTTTATAGATTAATCAGCTGTCAACTTGTGATATTTTATATTTCTATAATAGCTAAATATTACATTACCAATTAATAAATAGATAGATAACAGAGATGAGCTTGCTGAGAAATAAAAAAAAAATTTAAATTTCAACTGGATTTGAATCTTAAATCATTAGCATGACAAATTGATGATTAAGTATTAGACCCTGAGACCTGTTGCAAAGGATGTAATAATATTCATACATATGCAAATAAATCATCATCATTTTCAACCATTATCAATTCACTAATTCACCTTCTCCGATCTCTAACATCTCTTCCCAACTTTATCGCCACACACTTCCTTTCTTCATCCATCCATCTCCCACGTGGTCTCTTTGTAGGTCTTTTACAATCTCTTGGAATCCAGTTTAAAATTTCAACTGTTCATCTATTATCATCTCTTCTAGCAATATGACCATCTCAATTTCGATCTCTTAAACATAAATAAATATATTTCCATTAATTCTTAGATTTTTTTTTCTTTTTTTAGAAATGAATAAGAATCGATAAAGCGTATTGCAATCTATACGAAAACATTTTGAAAGATTACATTATAATGAAATAATGTGTGTATGTAATTAGATAACTTTTTTTTTATTTATTATCTTTTATTTTTACAAAAAAAAAATCGTCAATTTAATTTTTTCTTCTACATTATTACATTCTATCTCCACCCCTTTAGAATTTCAGTACAGGTGTTTTTCATTATATTTTAATAATTCCAATACTCATTTATTTTTTTAAAAAAAGAATAAGATTGTCCAATTAAAAAATCTAGAGCTGACTTTGATTTTAATTCTGAAAGATGAAATGAAGTTTTATATTTGCTTATTTTAATTCAAAACATTCATTTTACAAAAGGAAATTGTTTTATAGAATAATGATTCTCTATTTCAGCCACATCATCTCTTTTTTTTAATGGAGCAAATACAATGAATAAAGATTATATTTTCTAACTTTTTCATATTAATCTTTATTCTTTGATAGTGATCAAACATGACCCTTTCAGATTCGCTGTAAAATGCATTACGGGTTTGAAATATATCGATTTTAAAAAGTTATTAAAAATCTAAAAGCCCTACTGCTGAAATTATATATTTAAAACGCCCTACGGTAACACAATACATGTTTTATTAAAAGTGAATGAATCAACAATGTCTACATCAAGCAGGTTTATTTCTTCTCAGTTTTATGCTGTTACAGCAGCTTTAACAATAGTGACATGTTTGAAAATAAAAGTGTCATGAGTTTTCAAAAGTTCTTTTTCCAATTTCTAACCGAAATATTTTTTTTTTTAAGTGTCATAGCATCGGCCGGGACGCGAACCCGCAACCCGGGCAACTGCCTGCAAGTTCAAGGCAGTCGCGCTGACCTCTCGACCACCAATGCAAGACTAACCGAAATATTTAAATTAGTTTTGTCACCTTAATTCTTTTTTCATATAATAACTATGAATTATCGCTTTTTTTTTAATTTACTGCTATAAAAACTATATTTTACCAGTTATATATATATGTGTTTAATCATGTGGCAAAAAAATCAGATATATTTTATATGCATAAAAAGAATTTATTATTTAATTAAAATTTGATCTACTTCCAATATGTTAAATACTGTTGCATCATTAAAAAGTTGATAAACAAAACGTCACATGATCTTCAGTCTCTTTTTAAAAGACTTTAATCTTTTCCAAATTCCTTTAGTTCTTGAGCAGAATGGCATTGTTTGGATTTGTTTTGTTTATAATTTTTCTAAACTTGATTGAAGTTATTTTGTATAAGTTAACTATTTAGACTAGTTATATTTCATAATGGGTTTATTTTATATATATTAGATAGATGCAGTCAGAAAATAAAAACATGCTTTTGCTAATCATTCATTACACAATGTATTAGAATTTTTTTATATTTTGAGGACAAAATGAAAGTTACATATTCATTTATTTTGAAATTTTATTTTTTTATTTCAAATATAATTCTGTTTATTTCAATGATATTTGTATTAATAAATGTAAAATATAGTTTAAAGAAACTAACATGTAAGTAATTAAACAACATGGCAAAACAAAAGAAAAGATACAATTTTAACTGATACATGATTCAACCCATACTTTGTATTTTGAAATTATTTGCTACCTATTGAGAAATTTTGCTAATCCTCCCATTATAAAGCCTGCATGCTTTTACCACATTAATTTATGTTTTATTTGTTTAATAAATTATGTATTAAATTTATTCTGGTTTTGTGTTATTTCTCATTTCTATTTCTATCCAATTCACTCTTAGTTAAATATATATGTGTGATATAACTATATATGCATTAATTACCATTTATGGAAGTTATCTTTAATTTCATGCTGGTAGCAATTAAATTAGCTAATATATATATTTAAGTCCCCAAGTCTCCTGTTTCTCCATGCCCTATGCCAGCCGTGAAACATGAGTATATTATGTGTAACTTCATGTGTGGTCATTCATAGGGTTTTGAGTTGTGGAGTTCTGGCAAACGAGTTTAAGTGTGTTGGATTCAGACATCACACTCCTGGTCTGGTGAGCTTGGGTCTCTTTGCCTGGATTCTAGATTATGTTACGTGAATGTATAAAACTTGACCATTACAATATAACATTTCAATATATAAGCACCCAGGTATGTTGTATGATAATTTAAAATTAACATGCTAGAATTTGTCATTAACTAATAACATTCCAATTCATTTCAATAATTCATAAATAATGGCTGATTTAACACAAATGTGAGTCTACCTGACATGCATTCAAATGTGTGCATATACTGGCATTTATATCTTACAATATTTCATTTGTCAAAAAATAATAAACTTATTACATAATATTATATTTTTACAAGACAATCAATTAGGTGTTAAAAATATAAATAAAATTCACATGTATGTGTGTATATATAAAAAAATATATAGTATTAATCAAAGTTATTAATTAATCCATTATTTATTTCTAATGATAAGTAAAAAAAAATCTTTTTTTAAAAAAAGAAAATTATCATGAGATTCAGTTTGGAAAGTTTATTTTAAAAAAACACTTTTGCCTTTTGTTTTTTCATTTCAATAAGATTTCCAAGTTTATCTTTTTTTTTTAATTTCGAAAGTAAAATACCAAGAAATCAATCCTCTGTTTTTAGATGTATAACCTAAAAAAAACTTATTTGCTTTTAAAACTTGTAAATTAAATATGGAAAAATATTTAAAATAATCTCGTTCTCAATATATAGCACATTCTACTCACCAGATGTATGTATTTTATATATTTTTTACCCACAGAAACTATACATTTCTGCTTCTTTGCATAAAAGTTAATTAGCATATATATAAAGTCATAGCATGGAAATCCTTCCAGCAAGTCAATAAAATTTTTTGGTAGGTGGTCCATTATAATCATGTCCATAATAGAGTATTATAAGGTCCCATTAACATTTCCAGGAAATGTATAAACTGTTGGCATTCATTAGCTCCATTCAGTCTATAATTTGGTAGACTTCAGGCATGCCATCTAATACATTATATATACAGGCTATAAACTACATAAAAGCTAAACCTTGCTTCCATGTGAATTCAAACTTTACTGTTGCACTGGTAACAGCAGCTGAATACACTGCCTATTCAGTTATAACTATAATGATAGTACTGTATGTAAAATATTTAATTATATTTAATAAATTTAGTTATAGTACTATGAAATAAAATTGATAAAAAAGAATAATTAAACTAGGTTAAAAAATAAAAAGGCTTGAATAGAGACTAACAAATAAAAGTATGTAAACCCTGCAGATCTTCAAAGTTTAAATTATAGCAGAAACATAAATTCTTAAGATAAATGAGTTGTTAGTATTCAAAAATTAGGATGTTAAAAGAATGCCATGGTACAATAATTATTGACTTACAGGCAGATAATGAAATAATAATGTTTAAATTGTTCAAGCAGAACTAAAAACTAAAAGGCAAGAAAAGAACTCATCCACCAACACCAGATTATATGGTAAAATAAAATCAATTACTCCAAAAAAGAAGACAAAAGAATAAAAGATGGGGTGTGTGTAAAAAGTTAAAGAAAAAGAACTGGGTGTCCTTTTGCTGCTGCCTGCATGATGAGTCCATAAGCTTCATTGCAGTGAAAATCACCATTGGTGGTCTGAATTCCCAGGATCTCAGTTTCTGTAGGTAACCAAGCCAATTAGGACTTTATCAGACCACCCTGATCTTATTATTTATGAAAGACCTCAAGAGGTCTGCCAATGGTTTTATTTTTCTATCATTCAAAAATATAAGCTGTATACTGAAGGTAAAGTACACTGTTCATTTACCTAGTGTATGAACATTCTATTTAATTCTTTATTCATTATTTAACCTGATGAGTTAGGCTAGCACAAGTTTCGGCCCTATATGTGTATAAAAGATTTAATTATTTAACTGTTTTAATTGCTAATATTGAAGCAATCACTCTGTAGTCAGAGTGAGCTTCATGTTTTCTTTTCTAAAAACTAACCATCTACAAGGGTTCAAACCCGGCAGTAATATTTAAATTACTAATGGTACCATCATATATATGTATATTTGTATATATATACAAAAACTATTGTTATTTTGTTACTTCTGAATATTTCAAGCTTGTGTTTTTTTTATAAAAAAGAGAATTTGTTTAATCACATAAAGTTTGTCATTTGTAAAAATTTATTTGCTTTTAATTTCAATTTTGTAAAAATTTAAAAGAAAGAAAATATAACCAAGATGGCAGGTTCAAATTAATCCATTGTGAAGTTTTGCTTCAATAATCGAATATTTTAAAAGCTCAACTTTCATTAATTAAAATATTATTTTCTTATCAAAGTTTTTTTAATTTTAACTAAAAATATTTTGCTAATGAAATATTTTTGTTTCATTCATTTTAAATTTTTTCGAGGTGGAATGTGATTTGAACCTTATCATCTTCTTATGTCTTGTTTTTAATTTAAATTTGTTAATTTCTTATCTGCCTCTGGGCAAATGAACCAAGGTATTCCTGTCATAGTTGGGAAGGTATAAAAGGGGTAGATTGGAGATGAGGGGGCTTTTGCTTTTTTTTTTACTTTTTGGATTTTTCTTTTTTTACTTCTCTTGTACCATTTTCTCTTTGCTCATAACAAGAAAAGAATACAACATAATAAAAGGTCAGTTGAATAGGGACCCAAATCATCTTTCTCCATTCCTCCCGTGGCTGCCTCCTAAATGCTGCCATGAAGCTCCTGCCATGGAAGAATGCTGCCACTGATGAAGAAGCAGTAGTGATCAAGATTGCTGACCACCAAGCCAATCCCTGTAAACTAAAGTCCAAAGAATGAACCATGTAGCCATTGTAACATTGCCAAGGTAACAGTTCCATGCTTACCTATATCTTTACTAATTAATGTTTTGTGTGATATATATTTATACATAATCTTTGCTTATAAGACTCTCTATAATCCTGCCTGATATATATGTAAATGCTTACATCTATTTAAGTTTAAATCCTACATTTTATTTAGTGTGATAAATTTTACTATTATAATTATTTGCTATTTACTTTTATATATAATGTATATGCCAAGTCAACTCAACTTCATGAGCCTCTATTTTAAATTAGTCTTTTAAATCCCCAGTGCTTCAGGGATATTTTTTATTTGTTTTAATGCCTTTGCTCACTGGGTTGAGAACTAGTTAAATATTTGTTTTCAGTCAGATTATTATTGTAATACTACCACATGTATTTTTTGAATATATAAAAAATGCTATTTAAGAATGCTATTAATCTAATTGCTTAAATTCCAGTTAAGATATTTTAAATAATAATGACTGTCATTTTTTTAATGTAATAATCATTTATATATAGTGCCTCGAGCATTATAGTATTAAATAATGTTTATTGATTCCAAATGCATGTGGGACCCATTTAATGAAAGGAAATGTAATTGTATGTCATTAAGACATTCATATAGTTTTATATTTCAGTTAGTTAATTTGGGTTTAGTATATAAGTCATACCATTATGCCCAATTAAAACTTTATATTTAGGCCATTAGTTATTTTGACATCATTAAAGGATTCATAGTTTCATAGCATTGCCAGCATAGATCAGCCATCATCATTTATTTGATTTATCATAATTTGATGATCAACAGGAACTCCGAATCCTCCATCTTCACTTAATATGTTTTAGCTGGCATCGTAAATGCCCTAGAACACATTCGGAAAGAGTAGTAAAAGCTCAGCATGGGACCATTGCATCTCCCTATCTTTCTCCTCTCCATGTATGGCCTACCAGAAGAATGGGCATAACATTTCTCTTTTCTCACTTAAATGATGAAGCATCTCCTTAGCAGAAAATAGACCAAATTTTATATTTGTTCCTCATGCTTGCACTGCCATTCATTGTAGTATTTTAGAATCATGCTTAAAACTAATCTGTAAGCCATAATTCTGTGATATAACTAAACCATTTTGTTATTTATTAATGTATTTATATTTGGAATATCATGAAAAGCTTGCATTAAACTATTTCCCTTAGATGAGTAGCTCCCATGTATGTAAATGAATTCTCTTTATTTTATTTTATAATTCAAGAATTGAAATATAATATTTGTAATATTGAATACAAAAATATTCATGTATTCAAAATCACTGTTTTATAACTTTGTTGTTCAATAATTAATAAATGTAATGGATGTCAAAGATCAATTTACCTGGCATCATAGTTACATACATGTAAATTTCTTGTGTGATCGAAGTGGCATTGACTATAGTTTGTTAAATACATGATATTAATTTATTCAAACATTAAAGTGACTCTCTTGTAAATTCATTTGTCTAGATCATTATTTAATTGTCTGTTAAAATAGTGTTTTTATTCTCAATCCCATTATGTAAACTTTTAACCAAACATTGGCATATGCATAAACCACATTATATATGTATTAGCGTGACATCCCATAATGATCACAGATGTAAGCATAATAAAAGTATGCATGAACTCTATAAATAATGTATGTTTAGAATAAATTGTTGTTATATAATATTAAATTAAAGTATCTTTTAATCCTATCCACAGTTTGAATCTTTATTTTAGTTAGTTTTTAAAATAAAAAGGTTTTATATAATTATGTATTATTTTAATTCTTATATCTCATTTGGGGATTCATCCTCAACAGTCCTAATTCAAGTCTCATGCCTCTTTGCTGCTGTTCTATGTCTGGTACAATATATTATTTAATATTAATATATATGTAGTTGTTTGTTAACACAATGGTGTACAGATTTACTAGTAACTCAGTCAAGGTTGGGGTCATAGCAAATTAATGGCATAGTTATTCAAACTTAGAGAAAAAGTAGAAAGTGAAAATCATTAGTAAGTTAGTGGCAGCCAGAAGGTTGTTAGTAGTGAAACAGTTAACAGTAGTCAGCAAATGAGCTTATTTGATCAAGATAGCGTAGTGGAATTTGAGGTTAGTAATGCATCTGAATGGCCATTATATATAATGCAGATAGAATTTTTTTACATTGAACTATATCAAAGATTAAAAATGGAAAATAATGGCACATGTGTTTTGCTGACAAAAAAGTAGTAGAGGTCATAAGTAGATCTATTTGAGATACCCATAACAGAAAATGCAATGTACAACAAATTAATAAAGAGATTAAGCAATCATTATTATGGGAATGACTTATGATAGACAACAATTACTAACAGAGCTGGATAACATGTATGAAATGGCCATTAAGAAAGGCATAGAGTGTGAATTAATTCTCAAAGATGCTCAGGTTTTTAGAACTAAAACTGAGAAAAATGCTAAAATGGGAGTGTTCAAGACAGAAACAAAGAGTACTTACTATATTATGGAAAATCAATCACAGTAAGAAATTCTAAAGTAACATGTTTTTGCTGTGGGAAGAGGGGTCACATGGCAAAAGAATGCAGGTAGTTCAAAGAAACATTTTAAATGTGGTAAAAAGGCTCACCTAGCATATATATATATATAAAGCCAAGAAGGTATTAGTAAAGGTAAAAAATAAATTACCAATGCATGCAAGTAGAGGAAGTACCCACATGATCAAAAACAAGGATATGCAAGATTTAAATCTATTAACAATTAAGTTAGTGCCATATAAGAAAGAATTGTTGATGGAAATTGGTAGTGGGTCAGGTATTTTACTCTTGTCATTAATAGACTGGATGTTACTGTCAGCAGCTAATGTGGAAAGTGAGTGAGAGAAAAATAACATTAGAGTGCATGATAAAAATGGAAATGCACTAAGACTATTAGGTCACATAATAGTGCCTATTAATCAACATGGTAAAAAAATATTTTTACCATTATACATTACATTCAAATATCAGCCTTTCAAGCTAATTGTGCATGCACTTTTGCAAGTGTTAATAATAATAAATGAATACTTTCCTCTCCAATACAAGATATAGTATTTATGCAGGAATAAAATGAATCCACTTATTCCTACAACTCAAATGCTTATATATGAGAAAATCTGAAGTACTGGCAAGGAAAGTGTGAGGATGGACCACTCACTTTAAATTTATTCATTTATTATTATTAACACTCGCAAAAGTGCATGCACAATTAGCTTGAAAGGCTGATATTTGAATGTAATACAATTGTAAACATGTGCTATATAAAAATAAATGCTTATTTACATTATACATTGTAAAAGGAAGATGAGATCCATCATTGGTAGGGAATGGTTCCACGAATTTGGAATCCAAATCAATATTATAAAAAAATACAGGAAATACCATACATATATCCTGATTTATTTAATGAAGAACTGAGTTGAATTACTACAAGCCTGGTTGACATAGAATTACTGAGAAATGTATGACTCATCATAGGTAAACCTTGTAAAATCCCATTCACTCAAAAATAAAAAATGGCAGAAAAACTAAGATTCTTGGTCACTAAAGGCATATTAATACCTATTGAACCATGCCTCTAGTGGTGATAATTAAGCCAAATGGCAAAATTAGATTATGCAGCAATTACAGGATAATGGTAAACAAATATCTAAACAGAGGAGCATATTCTGTTCCAAATGTGACACAATTACTGGCTAGCCTTCAAAATGCTTCACATTTTGCAAAGTTGGATTTCCAAAGCTGAATTCCAACAGATACAGGTGATAGAAAAAATCAGCTGAAATATTAGCTGTGACAATTCTGATGGGATGGTTTAAATGTAATCATTAACTGCTTTGGCATATCAACATCCCTAATATTTTTCTAGCAAAAATTAATGCATTATCCCTTATGTGAGAAATTAAATAAATTTGGAGTAAAACTAAATGCTCAAAAAAGTGTATGGCATGCAAAATAATTGCATTTTCTAGGTCACATAATTTCCAATAGGGCAAAAAATACAGTACCAGAAAAAGTAAGATCAGTGCAAAATGCGACAAAATCTATTAATGTTAAACAATTGCAGGCATATTTAGGATTGATAAATTTTTTGAGTCCTTTTTTGGTGAATAAAGCACATGTAGAAAAACCATTGTACAACTTATTGAGAAAAAAGCAAAAGTGGCAATGGTTAAAAATTCATGAAGCGGTCAGCAAAATGAAAGCTCTATTGTCATCCAACAAATTGTTAGTATACTATGATAGTAATTTAGAAATGTGTTTAACTACCAATGCCTTGGATTGGGGAGTAGGTATTGTGCTTTTTCATCCATGTTATAAAGGTAAATTCCCCATTGCATATGCATCATGTATGCTCTCAAAAGTGCAGAGAAATTACAATCAGATTGATAAATAGGCTTTAGCTATTTTTTCACTCTGAAACAATTTCATCAATATATATTCAGCAGAGCATTTCAAATAATAACAGACCACAAGATTACTAGGAATTCTGGGTCTTGATACATTATCCCCTAACCATTTAAGCCCATGCATGCTGTGTTGAAGAAATATTTTTTCTTCTTACGACTACAAATTAGAATATAAGAAGGGCAAAGAGATCTCTCATGCCAATTTATTGTCCTAGATCCCAAATAAAGAAGAACCAAGCAGTAGAGACAGACATTAATTATATTGACTTGTTAGAATCAGAAATTCTTAATAATAAAAGAGTATCTAGCTGGACAAAAGCCAATGAAGGTTATTAACTGCTTATGGGCTGGATTAAAAATGGCTGGCTATCTCAAAGCCCTATTACATTGCCCCAGGTTTCTGGATAAACTGAGACAAATTATCTATTTGTAAAAGGTGTGTTCTAATGGCAATCAGGTAGTAATACCAACTGAAGGCAGACAGCAAGTTTTAAAGTTACTCCATGAAGGTCACCCTGGAATTGTGTGGACCAAAACATTAGCCCTCAGCTATGTCTGGTGGTCAAATATAACTTCTGAGATCAAGCAGAACATCAAAAAATGCATGGTTTGTCAATCAGAGATGAATGTGAAGGCAAAAGAATATAAATTCATGGCCAATATCTACAAAAGCCTGGCAGAGATTGCACATAGACCATGCAGGTCCAATTAATGGGGAAATACTGCTGATATTCATAGATGCATACTCAAAATGGGCAGAGTGTCACATAGTAAAGGGTATGAGTGCAAAAGAAATGATAGAAACTATAAATGTTGCATTTTCATCTCACAGTTTATCAGAAACCATTGTGTCTGACAATAGAGCCAGATTTTCCACACAAGAAAAGGAAAACTAGCTGACAATGGCATTAAACATATATGCACACCACTGTATCATCCTAAGTTGAATGGTCTGGCTGGAAAGGCTATACAAATAATAATAAATGTCCTTAGAAAATCAAAGAATGAAAGTATGCAACAAACAATATATAGTGCTATGTTTCATCAACCCTCTATACCATCGACAGATACAGGAGAATCCCCAGCAGAATTGTTGCTGGGAAGAAATTTTGTGAATTAAATTATCACTACTACTTTCAAATATGGTCAATAAAGAAGAAAGCAAAAATACATTTGTAATAGGTGAGAAAGGTTGGTTTCATGATGTGATTAGAAAGAAATGGGGTCAAATGGTAATCCCAAAGATAGTATCAAAAAAATAATAAACATACAAGTATAATATGGGACAACATACAGGTGACAAATGGAACTTATATCTGAAAACAATTGCTTTCCAAATAATTATGGTAGTAATAGAATTTGTTGATAAAATAAAAACTTAATCTATTTTTTGTAAAAAGAAAATCAATTGGTCAAGGCTTAATAATTATGTTATTAAATGAAAGATTGAGATAGTATGTGATCAGAGAATTCATTAGCAATTCAAGTTCAGCTGCGATTAAAATAGGCAAACTCATACAGTAGTGCCACTTAGTCCAAACCAGAGTAATCACTTGTGCATAAAATCCCTATCTAGTGCCTACTCATTCAACATCCCCAGACTAGTTTCTAGCTTGTGACTTTCATACATGAGGAGCCTTGGATCTGAGAGCACTGCACCTAGAATAGATCTAGGTGCTGTGCTCTCAAATCTAAGGCTCCTCATGGATGAAACTAGTCTGGAGATATTAGATGAGTAGGCACTAAAAAGGGACTTTATGCACAAGCCTTCTGGCATCCATTGATTACTCTGACTTGCACTGAGTGGCACTACTGTAAGGAGAGTTTTCCTGTTTTAATAACAGTTATAAGCAAGCATAAGAAATGGTGATCATGTGATGTTTAGTAGTTCAGCTGTGATGAGATAAACAATCAAAAGCCCAACTTGATAGTCTGAAGTTAAACTAATTTCACTTCTATTTTAAAAAAATGATTTGTGAAAAGCAATCTACTAATATAAAATTTATGTTAAGCTTTTGCTAAAAGTTAAGCATTGCTAACCAAACTATCTAATGAATTTCATCAAAAATGAATGTAGAAGGAAAATACTCTTGGAAAAAAAAACTTTCATTATGCCTTATATATTAATTTATCTAATGTCATGACTGACTCAGATGAAGTTACCTGATGTGAAAATAATTGTTAAACTGGAAACATGGACCCACGGGAAAGAAAAAGTAATGTGAAATGAAGATAATTATTAAGCTAAAATCTGGAGTTACGAAAAAGTGAACCTGAAATGGAAATAATTGTTAAACTGAAATCTAGAACTACGAGAGAAGCAAAAACTAAATGGAAGAAAATAAAATGAAAAAATTTTATTGTAGTAAAAACCAGGAGCTATCAAAGAAAAGTAAACTGGATAAAATAACTATCAAAAAACCTGTGAAAAAATATTGGAGTTAAGAGATTGAGTAAACATCATCTGTTACATTTACAAGAGGACCAAATAAAAAAAGAAATCTATGATATTATAAGGCATGATTGATGTGTGTATATCTTCATTTATACATGTTACTTTATAATCAAAGTAATAATTGACAGTAGTGTTTTCTTAAACATTGTTTTCTTGAAATGATTTTTTCCATAGGATTATGTGGGACATCCTCATTTTCAAAAGGGAGGAAAATTTCAGTAAATTTTTTTTCTTTATTTTTGGGATGGGAGTAATTATTTTAAAGGAATATATGTATTATATAAAATTATGAATAAAACTTTGGATTTGTCACATAATTTTCTAAAATTTTTCAAACTTTTATTTATTAGTTAACTTTATTAAATAATTATTTTAAAAGATGTTTTCCAAATCATTTTTGTTGATGTCTTTATTTTTCCATCTGTTCTGTGAATTAGCAATGGACATGTGATTGATTTTCTCATAAAGTCATATTTCCACATGATCACATCTCCAATACTAGCACATAACTGTTTATAAACAAAGCAAAGCAAAACTCCATATAGTAGTGCCACCTGTGCTAAACAGAGTAATCAATGGATGCCAGAAGGCTTGTGCATAAAATCCCTATCTAATGCCTACTCATCCAATATCCCCAGACTAGTTTGTGGCTTGTGGCCTTCGTCAGTGGGGAGCTTTGGATCTCACTGACGAAGGCCACAAGCCAGAAACTAGTCTGGGGATATTGGAGGAGTATGCATTAGATAGGGATTTTATGCACAAGCCTTCTGGCATCCATTGATTACTCTGTTTAGCACAGGTGTCACTACTATATGGAGTTTTGCTTTGCTTTGTTTATAAAAAGTCATATTTTGTGATTTATAGACTATCCCAGTGAAATTTATTAATTATTTGAATAGATTAAGTATTATATTTAGATTTTTTTGTGCACAGTCTCAGTCACTGTCTCTAAGGTCCATGCTATCCCAAGCTAGTTCAAGCATAATGGTATTTACAATATATATGTGTGGGTATCTAAGTCGGAATCCAGATGGTTCTCTGTAGAAATATTCGAATGGTGCAAAAATAAAGTTCATCTTTAAAGTTCACATACATCACTTTAGTTTACAAATTTTATCATCATAATTTATTGATGGCCAGTATGTTTAAGATACCAGATATCCCAAAGTATTGATAACAATCAGCTTTGATATCATGATCTCAGCATTTTTTAAATATTTATTATTGTAGATATTTTAGTACTCTTGTATGTGTATGGAAATAACAATTTGATGACTGCTTTTATAATAAGTACTAAGTTTGATTATGTTTAGATAATGATTATCCTGAAAATTGCAATTTATCCATTTGAAATCCAGTCACAAGGATTGATTCTTGAATACTGATGTCTATTTCTGTTGATGTTATGATAATAATATCTATATTATTTATTATCTGCTTGCAATCCTAATTTGTACTCATATTCATTGATGATTTAGGGATGATGATGATGATGATTCTATCACTCCTATACACCATTACAAATGGCAAACAACATTTGCTAGAATAGCCCATGATCATTTGCACCACTCCCTTCTATTTACTATACTCATATGTATATGTGTTTAAAACATATATTAATATACAAAAATTTTTGCATCTCCATGACTACTTGAAATTAATGTTAATAGAGATTCTTTCATTTAACTATACTAAAGTTTTGTTTAGATTTAAAAAATTGTTTTAAAAAAAAGTTTTTTAAAATTTACTTTTAACCATTACATTGTAAACCAGTTTCTTCTATACTTTTCAAACAAATGTTGTTGTTTTTTCAACATAGATGGCATTTTATGGGCTTATGGAAAAATTAAAATACTTTGTGGCACAATATATATATATATTAAGGAATAATTAAAACATATTTTAAAATTTTTTTGTTAATGTTATAATTAATAAAAAACAAATAAATATTCTTATAACTTTATCACCAAAAAAAATCAGAATAAATTAATACTGACTACATGCTTAAAACATCAAATTATATATAAAAAAAATAATGTAATTTAAATAAAATAATTATTCTTTTGTTAAATGGAGTATTAAAAAGTGCTTATATTTTTTTTTTACTTTTTTCCCATTTAACTTGTTAGAAATTAATTTAAGAATAAACTCTGTGTTTTGCGCAGATCATATTATTTATTTTAAATGATTTTATTTGAAAAACATCTGGAAACATTAGATTTGGATGTAGTGCTCTGTTAAATGGTTGGATTATTTTTTAGTTTTTAATTAAAAAATAAAATCCAAATCAATAAAAAAAGTTTTTATTTAAAGCATCTGTTGTTGCTGCTGTTGTTTCAAAGCCAGCCAATTCATTTATATTTAGATTGTTTGATTCTATTTGAACTTTGTACTGAATGCAGCTGACAATTGCAGTTTTCATCAAAATCCACAATGCATTTCACTCCCACCTCCCTCTTTTTATTCCCTTTTTAAAAAGCCAATAAGGAAGAAGACATTTAAAAAAATTTAAAGATAAAGTAATAAAAATTCAAAAAACAAATCTGTCAACTGCAAATCAAAAGAGATTGTTTGAAATTCTACATATGTTTTTATCTAATAATGTGTAAATTGTTAAAATTTCACAAATATCATTAATCAAAATCATATGACTAGTAATTTAACAATTAATCAAAATCTTCATGCTCTCAGTTCCAAATGCTTCAGATTGGCCCATACATATAGCTTGAATAAAAAAGATAGAGTGGATCCATTCTATCTTTTAAAAAGACTTTATCTTGTGTTTGGAAAGAAGAGTATTCAGTTTAAATAGTGTTTCATCTGTAGAGTGCATGTGCCATGGTTTACACTACATTATTATTTATAATTTATATGAAAACATCACTCTATATAAGTAAAATATTTACATATGTTTAAGTTTCTATCTAATAATAATGTATCATAAATGGTTAAAATTTTGCAAGCACCATTAATAAAAATCATATGAATTAGTAATTTAAAGTGATTAATCAAAATTTTCACACTCTCAGTTCCAAATGCTTCAAATGGTCTCATACATATAGCTTGAGTGAAAAAGATAGAGTGAATCCATTCTATCTTTTAAAAAGACTATCTTGTGTTTGGAAAGGAGAGTATTCAGTTTAAATAGTGTTCCATCCATAAAATGCATGTGCCATGGTTTAAGCTATATTATTATTTATAAATTAATTTTGTAAATCAATATAAGCTAGTATTATAATAATGAGAAATCCAAAGAAACTTTGAAAATGTAGAATTGATCTGTTTTAGAAATTGAAAAGACAAATACTACTAAAAGTTCACAAAAAGACCTCTCAATGAAAAATAATATTAAGAAATTTTAGATTACACACTGAATTTATAAATTAAGTCTTCATAGTATTAGTATGATAAATTGCTGTTTTTCTAAAGAAATCTTCATATGATCATTAGTCATCCAGTATTCTTTCATGACATTAAAGTAATGCTTAGAGTAAATTAAAGAGGAAATATATATGTAGGTAACTGACTAGATCAATACCAATTTACATTCATAAAAAAAATGTAATTTTCAATTAAATGTCTTCAGATAAAATCTATTTGTAGTGATTAAGTGAAAGGTATTTATCAATATTTTGTAAAATACTTATTTTAAACCAAAAACTTAATCACTACAAATAGATTTCATCTGAAGACATTTAATTTTAAAAAGACAACTCTAAAAAAAGTTTGTTATGACAAAAAAAAAAAGAATGACTTTTTGTAAAACAGTAAATATATTTTTTTAAATTTTAGTAACAATTTTAATGTTTACTTTTAAAAAAATTTCTTTTTTAATGATAACTAACCTTAATTTTATTTTTCTGTTAAAATATTAAATTTAAATGTCTAATATTTCATTCTACTAACATTTTGAATAGATAAATTGTGTCCAATGGTGCCAAGGACCATTGCTGTAGATAAGAATTTCATTTACAAATTTATTTTCATATTTTGCTAAGATCAAATATTAACTTTTAGAATGTCTATTGTTTGAAAGTTTACATCTGTAATAAATAATGTTAAGATTATCAATTATGATATAGAAAAAAAGATTTAATTGTACAAATAAAACGTTCACATATGAAGGAATATAGATGAAAGTCTCACTAGAGCCTTTAAAATAATAAAGTAGAGCTTCAGTATGAACAAGTTATAAAAAATATAACTTCAAAATTTTTATATATTATCAGCACTACAAATTTAATGCCAGTATTTGTTAGCCAGATTAAGCATTAAGATTAATAGAATGAATATCTACATTATGAATTGAAACTGTGAGTTGGCTACTCATACATGTTAATGGATACAAATGGAAATGGATTCATTTTTCATTTAGTTAGGAGATTGTATGAGAACATTATATGCAAAGTTTATTAAAATAAATTCTAAAAAGTCTTATGAAAGATTCTTATAAGATTATTTCTGAAAAATTATATTATCTACAAAGATCTATGTAATATTTTTATCCCTACTAAGTTAAATGCTAATGAAAAATAAGTTGCTTTTATTTATTAAAATATGTTACAAATAATCCCGGGCATCAAGGTTGGCAGCCACGTTTTTTTTTTAAATATATATATACATTTTCAGAAGCATAGTTATCATGTAATCCTAATGAATGTTTTACTTATTAATATTAAAAAATATCAATAAATCAATTCTAAATTCCTGCTAACTTTAAAAAATAGCAATTAATGTATTATAAAATCCATTCACAGAAATAACACAAAACTACAATAATAAATTTGAAATAAAATAAATGTAATAATTCAAATTACAGGAATTTTTTATAAAAAACAAAAAATGACTAATGTGAGTTATTTATATCAGTGGCTAGCATTTAAATATATATAATCTTTCTCTCAAACATATCAACAAATCACATATAAATCTTTAAAAAAATTTAAGTACCATTTGCTATATTATAACGTATATTTTATTATAAATAAAGCTTTTATTTTTATATATTTTGATTCAAAATATTATTATTTAATTCAATATATGTATGATTAACTAATAATTATTTTACATACCAAAATTCACTTAATGTGCTGAGATTATTGTCAATTAAATCTTTAAATTCACGGTAATAAAGTTATTTAAAATTTGTTGTTGTAGTTTTGTGTCATTTCTGTGAATGGAATTTATAATACATTAATGAATAATTTTTAAGGTTATAAGGAATTTATAATCGATTTATTGATATTTTTTAATATTAACAAATATAGGGGATTTGAACTCAGACTTTCAAGCATTCTCAACTATCCACACTATCTCATACAACTGATACACATGACTATACACATGTAGAAAAGATAAATAATCACCAATATGCCTATTTACTGCTAAACCAGCACTCATCAGTTGCTCCAGATTGAAGCCTGTCCATTAAAGTGTGAAGATTTGCTATCTTAATATAAACTGAACACTGATTATATATATATGTGTGTGGGAGATTATAATCTGGACCAACTAATGAGTGCTGGTTTAGCATGAAATACGTGATTATCTTTTTTACATGTGTGTGGTCATGTGTATCAGATGTATGAGATAGTGTGGATAGTTGAAGGGTGATTGAAAGTCTGAGTTCAAATCCCCTATATTTACTATTAAGCTTCAGGTTTGTGAAGAGTGCCTGGTTTTCAAATATTTAATATTAACAAGTAAAATATTCATTAGGGTTAAGGGATAACTATGCTGAAAATGTATAATTAAAAAAAACATGGTTTCTAACCTTTAATAATTTTATTTTATTCATGATTAAACAACAAATATAACTTGTTTTTGATATAAAAGTCTTTCATTTATTTTTTTCATAATTAATCTAAAAGATTAAAAAAAAGTTTATGGATCATCACAATAATAAACAATTACTTATTATAAAGTCAATAATTTATGTGATAAACATATTTTAAATTAAATCTAAATAAATTTGAAAAAATGCCAGCTCCAATTTTCTTCTGCAATACGTGTGTTTTTCATTGGCATGTAATTATAAAATCATTTTAAATCTTATTATGTGTATAAATTGCAAAAAAAAATGTATTATTATTGGAGTTGATAAAATGGATTATAAATATGTTTTCCTTAATTGGAAGACTGTATAAGAGAAAATGATCATTGAAAGAGATTTTACTTATCTTCATTTATTTTGTATTTTATCAAGCATACATATACACTTGCAAAAACTATATTGAGAAATTTTATAACTCCCAATTCATTTGTTTATAAATAAAAGTGGTATAGAATGAAATACAATAATCTTTTATTTATTACTAATTAAATTTCAATATGACAATAATTTGTTTTGCAATAAATAAATAAGTAGTAAGTAGCTCGGAAGGTGATGTAACATTTAAGCAATAAATTCCAGAATGACTGTTCGAATGTGCTTTTGTGGAATAGTAGAAGGTTGGACTTTTGAACTCATCCATAGTCCACAGCCAATCTCCATCACTGTTAGTGATCAAATTCTCTATAAGAAACCATTCAATTATTTTATATATTTATTGGAATATTTTTTCTTATTACTCTATACAAAAATGTAATATCTCCTTATAACAGTTAATAAAACTTCAAGAATCTGACATTTTACTCATACACACCTATGCATTACACCTTTTACATTCCGTTTGTTTTAATATTTCAATACTAATTTAATATATATATGCTGAACATTAGATTAATTAGAGGGGATTTAAACACAGACTTTCAAGCTCCATTCAGCTATCCACTCCATCTTATATAACTGATACATATGACCACATACATGTGAAAAAGATATAATTTTCAATATACATATTTTGTGCTGAACCAGCACTAATTAAATGGTCCAGATCATCATCTCCCACATATGTATATATAATCAGTGTTCAGTTTATATGAAGATAGAATATCTTCAAACTTTAATGGAAAGACTTCAATCTTCTCTTCCTTCAAACTCTTCTGATGATGGACTTATCAAAGCCCTTGTTGATGCCAATATTGTTGTTATATCCATAATGAGTTTATGTCACTCTGATCCCTCGTGTATCAGACATTAATATGTTAATTTAAATACAGACGAGGAATGGGTACAATTCAGGCTGAATTAGTAATATTTGAATAGAAGTATAATGAATATACTGAACTTTAGATGTAATTAGAAGGAATTTAAACAGACTTTCAAGTTCCCTTCAGCTATCTACTTCATCTTTTATAACCAATACACATGACCATATACATGTGAAAAAGATAAATGATCTCAAATATACTTATTTTGTACTGAAGTAGCACTCATCAGTTGGGCAAAATCATTATACCTGTATTCAAATATTACAGGTTCAGCAGAATTCTGCCTATCCCTCTTCTGTGTATAAAATAAACATATTAAGATTCTATATATGAGGGGTCAGAGTGACTTTTATTAAAGTCAACATGGGTATGACAACAACATTGTAATCAATAAAAGCTTTGAGCATTCCATCATCAGATTTTCAATAATATGAATTGCTGAAGAGTTGGAAAGTGGAGAAGATTGAAGTCTGTCCATTAAAGTTTGAAGGTTTTCTATCTTAGTATAAACTGTGCAGTGATTATATATGTGTGGGAGATAACTAACTGATGAATGTTGGTTCAGCCTGAAATGTGTATTGAAGATCAATTATCTTTTTCACAAGTATGTAGTGCATATGTATTAGTTATATAACATGGAGTAGATATCTGAAAGGAGAAAGGATGCCTGTTCTCAAATCCCCTCTAATTAGTGTTTCAAATGTTATTTTAAAAGCTTGTATTTTTCAAAATTGAAATTGCATTTTATTTTTTACTTTTATAAGATATAGATATCACCATTACTATTGCTGATATACTTTTAAGAACTACAGTGAGGATAGTTGTTACAGAAATATTGCAGTTTACCATTAATTTTTCTGCTGAGGTAAGATAATGAAGAAAATAAATTATATAAAAATATAGGAAACTGATCCATTAAAAAGAATTGAATATCATAAGGGTTTTGTAAAATAGTAGGAAAAATATTTAGTAGTGATATAATAAAATATAATTGAGAATAAATAAAGAAAAGTATATAAGAGAATAAAAGTTTCAAAAGTGTAAAACAATATTTTGATATTGGGAAAAAAGATATTTCTTCAATAAGAACAAAAAATGGGGACTATTATTAAAAAGAGAGATGTTATCATGAAATATATGGAAAACTTTTATAAAGAAATATATAGTAATAAAAAACAAAATGCCTATTATTAATTATTACTACTTCACAATTTCTCAGCATTTTAAATGAAGAAATGTGATATGTAATTAAATTTATAAAGAAAGGAAATGCTCAGGGTAATGATGTAATTATAATCAATAAATATCTCAAAAGAATCAGATAAAGAAATCAAAAAATTGTTGGCAAAGTTATATACCAAATGTCTAAATAATGAAATACCAGTTGATTGGAAGTAGTAGCAATATTGATATTTAAAAATAGTAATAAAAATAATAGAAATTACAGACCTATAAGTCTTTTATCGATTCTGCATAAATTTTTTTACTAAGATAATAACATTTCATTTACAGTTAACTTTAGATTTTAACCAACAAAAACAACAAACTTAATTTAAAGGTGATTTTAAGTATAGAATTATATCCAAGTATTGAAAAAACTTATAGAATGGATTAATAAATATGAGTTGTCATTATGCTTTGGGTTTATAGATTATGAAAAGATATTTAATTCTACATCATTTCTGAAGTCATTAATGCATTGGATTTTCAAGATATAGATCCAGCGTATTTATCACAATTCAGCAGCAACAATTAGATTACATAGTAATACTATAATTACAACTTTAAATTATCGTAATAGATTTCTAACTATAAGCTCTTTTCATTGACTCATTGTAAATTTAAAGATTTCATGAGTACTAATGTATAATAGGAATTGTGGACTTAATCAGTGAAGTATTGAATAGCTTCACGCTCTCAAATCTAACCGCTTCAGTTTCACCTATTTATATAGAAAGTAGGTTGAAGTGAAGAAGGGTTCCTCTCTTTTCTTCCAATGCGTAAGCTTGTGGTTACGACCTGTAGAGGTCCCTACCTTCGCATTTTCAATCACACATGCTTTAGGTTTATTGTCTTAGTAAATATACTAAGACAAAAAAGATTAATATTGAGAAGGATATATGACAGGGTGATTTCACATCTCCAAAGCAATCTAACAAAAATATTTTGTGGATTAAAATGGGAAGCTAAGGGGGTAAAAGTAAATGAAGTTTATTTAAGTATGATGTTGGTGATATTGAAAATGTTTCAGAGCTTCAGGAAATGTTGCAAGAATATTGGATACAAGTGAGAAAGTACATTAAAGCTAAATGTTAACAGGATTTTAAAACAATGTTCAATGGAATTTTTTCAAAAGCAGAAAATAAAGATTGGTGATAATGAATTAGAAAAAATTAACAACTACAAATATTTTATTCAGGTTATTAATGCAGATGGAAACATAATAGTTGGGATTAATTGTAGAATTAAACTTGGGTGGAATGCTTTTGGTAGAAATAATTTTAATATTAAAAGAAAATATGATTACGTGTTTGAAAAAGAAAGTTTTTAATAAATGTGTTTTACTAGTTGTTTTGACTCTGACACTTAATAAAAGAGCAATACAGAGACTTCAGATAACTCATCGAATTATGGAGAGATGGTTGTTGGAAATAATAAGAGTAATACATAGATAACAGACTTCTCACTACTCAACAAAATATGAAGAGGCATATATTAGAAGTAATAAGAAGAGATTGAAAATAAAATACATAGATAACAGACTTCACACTACTCAACAAAATATGAAGAGGCATATATTAGAAGTAATAAAAAAAGATTGAAAATAAAATACATGACTGAAAAAACAAATGGATATCTCTGATATCACTGAAAGAATCAAAACACTAAAATGAAGCTGGGCTGGGCATATTATTAGAGAGATGATAAAAAGTGAACACATGTAAGATGGATGAATGAAATAAAAAAGTTTGTTGGTGCGGTGTGAAAATGAAAGGCTAGATATTAAAAAAATTGGATTAAACTTGGAATTATCCTGCATTGGATCAATAATGGTTGAAAATATGATGATGACTGTGTATTTATAAACAACTACGGGCGTATTATCGTCACAATAATATATATATGCATAATTTTGTAATATAAAATTGTATATTTAGTGTACTTGTTTTCTTCTATATGATACAAGTATGTGTGTGTATTTATGAATAATTTGTGGCTTCCTACTTTAAGTCGAATTCTAAATTTCTATCTTTTGTTTAATTAATCTCCGTTTTCGTGTTTGTAAATACAGTCATTAGTAAAGCCATGGATAATATTAATATTATGTGAAAATTGATAGAAAGAAACTAGGGAAGGGGAGATCACGTGTAAATAGCTAAAATCACTATGTTGGTTTTGTAGAAAGTCAATCAAGGACACCTTTCTCAGCCAGAGGTTAATTGCGGCAGTGACTCAACTTCTTTGTTACCATTCTGACAAATGCAAATGAGCGATTAAGCTAGCATTTCTACGGTTTGCCATAGGGGGAGCCGTAGAATTTTTTATCTTTTGTCAATTGTTTGTCAATACGGAAAACATCATTTGCATTCTCAAAGAAAAGCTCTTACTCTATCATTTTGAAAAAAAAAAATGTAATATTCATAATAGAGATCATTTTAATTTCAGGTTTTTATTTCAAAATTACTGTTAGAACTTATATATTATTATATAACCGTTTCCATTTTATATGCTTTTAACAATTTATTGTTTATTCATTAGATAGATGAATGGATTGTGGGTAAAAGAATATATATATAATTATCTTTGTATATATATGAATGATTATGTAAATTTTAATATTAAAAAAGAGTCTAATACTGTAGTGATTAATATATATATCTGCCAAGTTCCCAGCTGGATTTAAAACTGCTTGTCCACTACTGGTTTCAAATCCTGGCTTGTGATTTTTTTCAGATAGTCTACCCGTGGTCAATCTAGCTATATTAGTCGTGTAACTATTTTTTATCTAAAGGGTAAAATAAAGATGAATATTCATTTAAATTCCCAAACCTGATAATTAGCATGCTTGGTAATTAACATTTTTTTCTTGTTCTTTTACGAAAAAATTGTCGTTAAAAGATTTTGTCTGAAGTGGTTATCTTTTCGAATATATTCTTTTTTTTTTTCATTTCATAACTGAAAAATTGTTAAATGTATTCATTTTTTATTTTAATGTAAACAAAGTATGTGTGGATCTGTTCTTTACCTGTTTAACTGTCTACTACCTATTTTTCCATCCATTAGTTCATCTATTCTATTCATCTATACCACGAAAGGTTCATGAGCCAAATGTAGCTCTTTGATCCCAATCCTGTGGTTCATTTTATCATGATAAACATAAACACATTTTTTTTTATTTCCTCTTGTAAAATAAATATTTTGACAACTCCAGGAGAGGAAAAATGTGCATTACAACATTGTTTTTTAATTTTCCCTTGTTATAGAAAAGCAATTATTGTATATGATGAATATTTAAATATTAAAAAATTGTCAGTAAATCAAACTGTCAAAGTAATTTTTTGTTTATTTTTAAAAGAATTTTTATTCTTGTTATGATGTATATAGATACAGATTATATTATGTTCTAACTAAAATATATGTTCAAAATATATCTTCAGCCATTCAGAAATTCGTATTTTTCATTAACATATTTTTCAGCTCTTTCCTTGCGGCTCTTTAATTGGGGGGATTTAAAAAGTTTGCCGACTCCTAATCTATATAAATGATATGTAATTACGAAAAGTTATCAACTTTCCAATAAATACTGTCAATATACGTGTTTTTTTTTTTTGCTAAAATGTTAAGCATCTTAAAATAAACAAGAGATGGTGATCATGTGATACTTAATGGTTTAATACCAATCCTGCCTAATAAGATAGTGGTGGCTATGGTTGTTAAAGAGCCAAAGACACCAAAATGTATGGGTGCTGAACTGAGTTCAGACCCATATGACTATATAAGCTATTGAGCTTAGATTGAAAATATTTTTGTGTTTTAAATTTTATTCTCATAGTTTTATAGTTAAGTAGAGATAAAAGGTGGTTGCTGGAGGGTTGCATTAGATCCTAAGATTTAGGTGCAGTGCTCTCAGATCCAAAGCTCCTCACTGACGATGGTTACAAGTCAGAAACTAGTCTGGGGATATTGGATGAGTATGCATTAGATAGAGATTTTATGCACAAGCCTTCTGGCATCCATTGATTATTCTGGTTGGCACTACTGTATGGAGAGAGTTTTGCCTTGTTTATGAACAATTATGTGCTAGTATAAGAGATGGTGATCATGTGATGCTTAATGGTTTAACACCAATCCTGCCTAATAGTATAGTGGTGCTATGGTTGTTAAAGAGCCAAAGACACCAAAGGGGGGTGTTGAACTGAGTTCAGACCCATATGACTATATAAGCTATTGAGCTTAGATTGAAAACATTTTTGTGTTTTCAATTTTATTCTCATAGTTTTATAGTTAAGTAGAGATAAAAGGTGGTTGCATTAGATCCTAAGATCTAGGTTCAAGTGCTCTCAGATCCAAAGCTCCTCACTAACGAAGGCCACAAGCCAGAAACTAGTCTGGGGATATTGGATGAATAGGCATTAGATAGGGATTTTATGCACAAGCCTTCTGGCATCCATTGATTACTCTGGTTGGCACAGGATGGCACTACTCTATGGAGAGAGTTTTGTCTTGTTTATAGAGATGGTGATTGTGTGATGCATCTTAAAATACAAATAAATGTTGGAGTATACATGTAATAAATCTATAGATAAATTAGAATGTTTTACAATGGGGATTCTCTGCATTTATCTTTAAAAATATACTTCATAAAAGGCAGGAGTACAAGATCATAACACATCTGATAAGAACACAGAGTTGAATATCATGGGTAGAATAAAATGATTGATATGCTATTTTATGTTTGATAATAGTTTATGATCATAAGTTTATGTATGCAATGCAATGAATTAAAAATTTAATATATTATTCAATTATATATATATAACCATAGCAATCATTTATATATATATGCTATTTAATATTTAACTCAAGGAAATAGATTTCATTACAAACTATAGTTTGTGATGAAACTCACTCCTCTGTTTAATATATTGAATATAGATAAGTGATTTCAGTGATGTTGTTTTGTATATTTCCTTTATTTTAGTTAATTTTTATTGACTTTCTCTTTTTATATATATATATACTGAATGCATAAAGGTAAAACTAGAGATTATAAATATATAAAACTAGAGATTGTAATAAATTAAACAACACCTCACTAATATTTAAATGTAGCCAAATAGTTGATTAACAAATATTTATTTTTAGACTTTATTAACTCTTTGACTAAAAAAGTTAAACATTAGTAAATGTTTTTTCATTAACCGTGTATTTATTTGTGATATCATTTCTTGTATATTTGAGTACAAACGTTTTCATATACTACATTTCATCTGAACTAGCTGGAATAAAATACATTATTTATTTTCTATCTTGGAAATCTCTGATATATATATTTTTTAAAATTTTGTTAAATAAATTAATAAATAAATTTCCTTTCACTAGAAAATAACTACGAATAATTAATATTTTTAATCTTTTATAGCTTGGTTCACCAAAAAAGTTTACTTAGTTAATAAATCAATAGCTGGAGGAATAAATTAAAGTTGTAAAAATTATGGAAACTCACAAGTGGCTTCAATATCAAATATATTCTTTGTTTTGCAACAACACTTTTCTTTAAAAGCATATTGTTTGATACAATTGTTAAATTTTTGTGTCCCCTCCCCTCTTTCCCACAAACTTTACAATACATAAATCTTTATAGAGGAAATAATGCATGGATTATGAGACCAAAATCTTTTAAAGTTAACAAATGTTCTACTTTTTGCTAATATCATAAGAATAGTGATGGTTGGCAATCATCTGTTCACTGCATTTAATATCTTTACTTTTTAAGATGAAGAATAAGCAATGATTTTTAATTGATTTTTATATCTTTTATAAATATTTGAAAACCATGCATTCTTCACAAACCTGGAAGCTTAATTGTAAGTATAGGGGATTTAAACTCAGATTTTTAAGCACCATTCACTTATCCACACTATCTCATACAACTGATACACATGACCACACACATGTAGAAAAGATAAATAATCACCAATATACATATTTCATACTAAACCAGCACTCATCAGTTGGTCCAGATTATCATCTCCCACACATATATATAATCAGATAGCAAATCTTCATACTTTAATGGACAGGCTTTAATCTAGACCAACCTCCAACTTTTCAGCCATCCATATCATTGAAAATCTGATGATGAAAACCCAAATCCCATGCATTATTGCCATGCCCAGGTTGTCCTCAAGTCACTCTGACCCCTCATGTGTAGGACCTTATCCATTTAAATACCTAGAAGAGGGATGGGCAGGATACAAGCTTGATGTGTAAATATTTGAAAACCAGGCACTCTTCACAAATCTGGGAGCTTAATTGTAAATATAGGGGATTTGAACTCAGATTTTCAAGCACCCTTCAACTATCCACACTTTCTCATACAACTGATACCCATGACCACACATGTAGAAAAGATAAATTACCAATATGCGTATTTCATGCTAAACCAGCACTCATCATTTGTTCCAGATTATTATCTCCTACATATATATAATCAAATATTTACACATCAAGCTTGTATCCTGCCCATCCCTCTTCTATGTATTTAAATAGATAAGGTCCTATACATGAGGGGTTAGAGTGACTTGAAGTCAACATGGGCATGGCAATAATATTGGCATCAACATGGGATTTGGATTTTCATCATCAGATTTTCAATGATATGGATGGCTGAAAAGTTCAAGTAGATTGAAACTTGTCCATTAAAGTATGAAGATTTGTTATCTTAATATAAACTGAGCACTGATTATATATATATGGGAGATTATAATCTGGACCAACTGATGAGTGCTGGTTTAGCATGAAATACATATATTGGTGATAATTTATCTTTTCTAGATGTGTGTGGTCATGTGTATCAGTTGTATGAGATAGTGTGGATAGTTGAAGGGTGCTTAAAAATCTGAGTTCAAATCCCCTATACTTATCTTTTATAAAACAAATAATACTTAACATTTAATATGCAATGGTATGTTTCTTTATCATTATATATATTCAAAAGTTATAAAGGCTATAATTCATATTTTATCATAGTTAAACATTTTTGACAAGCCCACATTCAACATTTTCACATCAGATATATTAGACATCTTGAAGTCCTACCAACTATGATAAAAAAAGTGTGCCCTATAAATATATTAACATAATTCTGTTTAATTTCCAAAGTATGAGATTACCAAATATATACTCTCATACATGCACACATATATATATTTAGCAAATATGCATCTGTGTTTCATAGTCATGAAAAGGAATACGGGCATGTTTAATCTTGGTATTGCTAAGATTAATGCATGAGGAAAGAAATGATAAAAAGTGAAAGATTAAAAAGGTTTGGTTTATTACTCAAAATGAACATGTAATGAATCAGAAACCCAATAGTGTTCAATAAATAAATAAATAAATAAAATTTTTGGGAGAGGGAGATGTTTTTAAATTTTAACAATAAAGAACTGTGGATTTATTTTTGTTTTTTGTTTGGTAATCATGATTATGGTGCACATACTTTGAAAGTATACTTGGTTTATTTAAATACATTTTATTTTTTACTCTATGTTTCAGTGTTTTAATATTATTTATAATAATGACAAAGGTTCAGTCTTTTATATTCATATATATAAACATTAAAAGTATAATACTAAACTAGTCAATAAATAATTAAAATTTACATCAAATCCACAACTCAACCAGACTAGCCCAAAAAAAATCTCTAAAACCCAATCAATGGTTTCACTACTAGAACGACACTTCTCAAGTCTAAAGAAACTATTAAACTAAACATCACCCACAAATCCATTTACTTCACATACACCCTTAACATTAAAATAACTTTTAAATAAATTAATTGCTTCAGAATCATAAATTTTTAATAATAAAAATTCTTTAATTCTTTTTATTTCATTTCTCTTAAAATAACACAATCTTGGGTTCATCAAAATTAAGTGTGGCCTGTTTTTTTCATGGATATATAAAGCAAAACTAAGATATTTATTTCTAACCCTATTTTTATGTATCTTTATTCTTTCATTTAAATTCAAACTACTTTCACCTATAAATACTTTCTTACAAAAACAAAATATATTCTCCTCCAGGAATAGTCTTTCTATCAAAAATTTCCGTTGTATTATTTAATAAAGTATTCAAAGTAATACCTCTTTTTCAAGCCATTTTCTTATTTCCAAACAAATTACTATTTTTACAGATAATTCTATAAGAAGACTATTCAAATGGCAAGGAAATAAAATCATATTTTTCTTTATTCTTTACATCACTACAAATATTATTAATGTTGTGTATTCAAAATGCAAGCAATCAGAATACCAACAATTAAAATAATAAATAATAACCACAAATAAATGATGAAAAGTAATTAATAGTGAAAAGTTATCACTACTCACAAACACAATATATATATAGTTCATTTTTGGTTCACTTCCCATGACACACTTCACAACTTTCTGCTTTCTTCATGGTTTCCCAAAACTCTTTGGCCTAGTTCTGCTGCTGCTCTGTCATTTAAAATCTCTCAGCACTCATTCACTTAGTAAATTCACTGGAAAATCAGATTTATTGTTGTTCTTGTCTTGTTTATTATTCTTGTTTGGTTGGTCTTGTTTCTGGGTTGTAGCTGTCTTCGGTTTGGCAATCATCATTTTTGCTTGATGTACTTGATTCTATGTGATTAATTTTAAATTGGTTTAGGTGACAGTGATATTGATACCCATCTGCTATTTGAACTAATACAGTGTAGAATCCTTTCAGTTGTATAACTACTGTTGGTATCCATTTTGTGGATCCCTAATACATTCTACATAGCATCTGAGGGTCTATTTGTACTTTTCCTTTTTTACCAGTGTTTGGATCAGATTTCAGGGCTGACAGGTTAGGTTTAGACAACTGAGATGTTTTGTCTTTTGCCGACATGTTTTGATTTATTTTGCTTAATGTTGTGACCTGGTTCATCTTTGTCACTGCAAAGCCTAAGTGACTGAACCAGTCACAACCTAATAAGTTTCTATGATCACCTGATGCAGTCACCTGTGATAGCTGTATAGTCCTGTTATGCATAGTAATTTTAACTTGTTTGGCCCAACAGTTTTATTTTATTGCCCTGATAGTCTGAGGTAGACTTGCTGCTAAGATGGAGCTTATATTTATTATTCTTATTAATGGTAGCCCAGGTCTTTTTTGAAACAATAGACACTGCAGATCCCATGTGCAGTTCCATTGTAACTGGCATATCATTAATTATAATAATGTGTGTAAATTCAGACTGTTTATCTTTAATATGATTTTTAAATGCAACTTGTTTAATTTTCTTATAATTGCCTTTGCTGTTTTTTTGGAATGGATTTTTTTCCATTCTCATATTGGTTGTCCTTTTAACTTCAAACATGCAGCCTTTATGTCTGAGCCACTTGCAAAACATTTATGTTTTACAGTGGTTCAGGCATTCTATATATGAGTGCATTTGTTCATTGCATCTATAGCAATTGTTTAGACTATTTAATGTTGAATTATCTGAATGGATTGGTCATGCTCGATTTTTTGCCCATCATACTTGGTAAATTTTTTGATGGGTTTGCCTGACTAACTATTGATTTTGCTAGTACTGCTTGGACCACAGCTATTTGAAAATCTAAATCCGGCAACATTATCATTTTAAGTCTTAAATTATGATTATTGATGCTGCAAATAAAATGATCATGAAGTGCTTCATTCAGGAAATATTTGAATTCACCCAAACTCTAGCTCCCCCCCCCCTGTTCTTGCATGTAGAGGTTGAAATAATATCTCTGCACTACTGTCAAGGGTTTTGAGAAAAAATAACCTATGAAAGTTGTTAATGTTTTGTTAAAAATCTAAGTCAGCTGGTGTTTCTGCCATAGAATAAGATTTGAGTATCTTGTAAGTTTGAGGACCTGTTACAGTCATTAAGGTGTCTAATTTTACCGCAGACTTCTTGATTTGCTTAGCCTGTAGGTAAAATATTAATCACTCTTTATGGCTTGACCAGCCCTCAGGAAGGAGTGGATCGAAAGCTTCCATAAAGCCAGTAGAATTAGCCATTTTTAAATTTCCCTCATTTCTTTCTAAAAGAAACAAAATACCCATTTTTTAGAGTTACCACTCATAATTTTAAATTTTGGCAGCTACTGTTTGTAACTGTTCCTACAAAATTTTTAATCTACTAGAGAGAGCTTCCATCACTTTATTATGAGTTACGCACTTGTAAGATTATGGTTTTAATTGACACACCTATTATGTTTACAGGCAATTTTTCTTATGAATCTGCCAAATGTTTTTTTATTCAGGCATATTTAAGTGATATAATTTTATCACCATTTTGTAAGTATGATGAGACTATTTTCTTTGAAGATGCATATTTTCTCCAAACTGATGAATCTGATTTTTATTCAAGCAGAATAGTGATTTTAATACACGAATGTCTAGCTGCATACTTGCATATTTATTGTATTTTTTCAATTCTGGGCAACAATATATATATATCTGACTGTGCTAAATCTGTTGTGTTTGGTCTGAATTGCAGGTTTCAGGTTCAAACCAACAGTATCCCAGTTGGTTTGAGCTGAAACCTGCAATTCAGACCAAACACAACTCTGTTGATTTGAGTCTAAAACCTGCAATTCAGACCAAAGACAACAAATTTGGCAACTGGATTCATTGAATGTTCATATTTTTATTGATATCACTATTGGTTTGAGCCTGACACCTGAAATTCAGACCAAACAAAACAACTATAATTAACTAAAATACTTTTAACAACTTGAGCAGAATAGCCATCACTGAAATAATCTTTATAAAATTAACCTTTTTGAAACAAAGTTATGCAATTGGAATTATTAATCTCTTAAAACAATAATTTCTTAAAGTAGCTACTTTATGGGATACAGACTGATAGCTAATAGGTTTAATTATAGATTTAAACATTTCAAAATACAGCAAAACTCTCCATATAGTAGTGCCATCTTGTGCTAACCTAGGTGCAGTGCTCTCAGATCCAAGGCTCCTCACTGATGAAGGCCACAAGCCAGAAACTAGTCTGGGGATATTGGATGAGTAGGCACTAGATAGGGATTTTATGCACAAGCCTTCTGGCATCCATTGATTGCTCTTGTTAGCACAAGATGGCACTACTATATGGAGAGTTTTGCTGTATTTTGAAATGTTTAATAACAATTATTGTGCTAGTATGAGATAGTGATCATGTGATGTTTAGTGATTTAATTATAGATCTTAATTCTTTACTCTTAACATTACACCATTAGAATATTTAATCTCTTATTTCTATAACAAATTTTTTTTAAAACCATAGAAAGGAGTTTGCTATTAACTGAAAGAAGACTCTTTGATTTCTCTTAGAGGCCTTAAAGGAACCAAACAGACCAAATTCCTAATGTCCATTCCATACGTTCTGGTCATTGCAGCTGATATAAATTATTCATATTGAAGCAATGGATCTGAAGTCCGATCCATGCTTCACAGCCTCCTATAAACTTAATTAGTATTGTAGGCCTGAATTAAGTTTACAGTCCAATATCAGCAGGGGTTTGCATTAAAGCTAAAATTAATTATGTTTATTAAATTTGTATTTACATTTAAATATTTCGTGTTAAATAAATTCCATTCAAAGATTAAATTTCTGTTAATAAAAATTACTTGTAAAACCTATTAGTCAAACATATATATATGTCAAGCATATATATATGAATTAATGCAAAATTCTGCTGAAATAAAATGCTTATTTTACTATAAAAAAATAAGAATATATTTTTTTGTTAAAATCTTATTAAAATATGCGTATGATTTATTTTGAGATAAGCCCGCCAACATTTTCTAAAAGAATGTATGTTTGTAATTAATTAGCCCATTCAAGGCAAATTAAAGATGGCCTTCTCTTTCTTTTTTAATTAATAAAAATCCAAAGTTTAAAGAAAGAAATTTAGAATTTTAAGTAAAAGTTTATTTTTAGTAAAAACTTACTTCAAAACAAAGGAGTGTGGGAGGGCTTATCAAGATCTAAGATCATACGCAAAACAGTAGAAGGTAGCTTATATAAAAAGGTATAAATTGGAGAGAGAACAAAAGACTTGGCTCATTCAGATTTCCCTTTGGAGATTGCATTCAGATTTCTCTTTGGAGAACTCTTTCAGATTTTGCTTGTTGAGATTTTATTCCAAAAAGTTATACAACTGTCGTCTTCAAAATAACGGAGAAGTTTGAACATGCTACAAGCTAAAAGTCATATAAATTTGATGGATTCTACTATGCTTGGCTAGGCAAATAGCTTTGCCTATCGCCGAGGTTCCTAAATACCATCAAAATGCCATAGTATCCATCCAATATAATCTGAACTCTGTGCCGTGTCTGTAGGACTTTTCGTAAAAGCATGCTACTTATTTCCACTTTCCTTGTCCGGACAAATACCTATCAATGGACGGATCAAGCCACGAACGCCATAGGAAACATGACCAAGGAACCAGGACGGTAATCATATCTCTCCTCCATTGAACTATTTACTTTCTACCCTTTTTTGTTCATACCTTTTTTAAGTGCTTCACTGAATTATATTTCTGAAATGTTGTATTTAATTATATTTGTAATGTAACCATTTTTTATTAGATTAGTCTTAGATATATATATTGCATGATCATCTATCTATATATTTAACCCTTTTTCCTTCGCTATTCTTCATTACTAACTTGTATAAATATTTTGTATTCCATTGCGGTTAAGTTTAAAAGTTAATTTTTCATTTAAAATCTCTTTCCAATTTTATTTATGTTTCTAAATTCCATACGAGTAAGTTTCCTTTGTTTGCCAACTTGATCTCCTCGATAACACCTCTTTTGTCCACCATTAGCTTATTACGTACATCTGATTTAGCTATATACATTTTAAATAATTTTTAAACTGCCTTTTTAGTGCAAAGCAATTAGAAAATGCTTTGCAAAAGATTTTTATTATTGTACTTTATCGAGGAAATTCGAGTTGACAATTTTATTAAAATTGGGAAGAAAAGACTTAGACCACAAAAATATTATATCGTTTAATCTGTTTTGATTATCTAATTAGTTTTTCATTAATTTAGGGGAATAGTGGAGACCATTAAATCATTATTCATGTATTAAAGTCATTAATTAAATATCTATTATTTAACTAAAAAGCTTCAGTTTTCTAATTTTATTTTAATGCTTTGTTGTTACTTTTCCAATGATCCAGGCATGCAAAACACATATTTCATAGTACTTTTACACACATTTAACTATTTAGCTCAGTAGGTGTTCCCGTCCATGTCTCCCTCTGATGCTAAGCTTTGCGGCCGGATGAGAAAATAATTTATGCGTGTCTCAGATAATGTTGTTGGTTCGTAGTTAGCCTCGAGAATAGGCGAATAGGGCAGAGGTCATAGTATTCTTGATTTAATATCTCGCATATGGATGGCCTCGAGGTACTTTTGCCTAGTATTCGAACTGGGTTAAACCAACATACATCATCTGACTGTCACAATATAGTATATGAACAGGAATGAGCTGCTCACTAACACACATTAGCCAGCATAATGGGTTGATTAACTTTTTACTTCTGAGTTTAAGATCAAAAAACACCATGGTCTTTCTTCTCAGTTGCCTGATAAGGCAGAATAAATGTTTTGTATAAATGATAAATATTTTTCCAAGATATATGCAATTAGGACAGATAAAAATAATCATGGCCCTTATTCCCAGGAGGCTGTAAAGTCACCAACCAAGGCAGCAGCTGGTGACCAAGGATGGAGAATGCTAAGAATCGCCTGATTGCAGACCCAGGCTGCCATTTGATGATGACTTTTTATTTAGGTACTTACAATTGCAGATCACTTTCACTTGAAAAAAGATTGCAAGAAATAAAAAAAGAACTGTCTTATACTAAATAGGACATTACTGGACTTGAAGTTAGAAGACAAGGTGAAGAGACAACTGATTTAAAAAGTGGACATGTACTCTATTATAAAGGCACAAATATTGGAAATACAAGTGGATCAGGATTCATTATAAATAAAAAGTGAAAGAACAACATTGTGGAGATTGATGGTGTATCAGATAGAGTGGCAAAATTAGTTATACAATTTAATAGCAGATACCAAATGTAGATAATTCAGGTTTATGCCCCAATAGGTTCTCATAGTGATGAAGTAGTAGATTTTTATATGGATGTATAAAAGGCTCTTGATCAGAGTAAACATTTTAAAATTGTTATGGGAGACCTTAATGCTAGAATTGGTAAACAAATGAAAGATGTAAGTGTTGTAGGTAATTTTGGTTATGGTAATAGAAATGAGAAATAACATAGACTTGTGGAGTTTGAAGAAAAAGACAAACTTTATATTATGAATTTTTTTTTTTGAGAAAAATGTTAGAAGGAAATGCACATGGAAGTATCCAAATGAAGGTACAGCAGAATTGGATTATATTTTGACTAACAGAAAATACATATGTTAAGATAGTGATGTTCTTAATAAATTTAACATAGGAAGTGGCATCGATTAATAAGATGTAAGATATGTGTTAATGCAAAACTAGAGAGACAAAAATGATTAAGAAAAACAATATTTACAGTTGATATTCCTAATCTTCAGAAACATTCTAATGAATTTAAATTAGAACTTACAAATCGGGTTTCAAGTATTAATGGATTTTGAACATGATTCAGATTTGAATGAAATTAATATGAAAATAACTGATACACATTTAAAAACTGCAACAAAGATAGCTGGTAGAAAAAAGCAGCAATTGACCAATAAAATTTCTACTGAGACCAGAGAATTTATGAAGAGAAGAAGGAATATGAAAATATACAAAAATTATTTATTAAAAAGAATTGAATGTCCCAGGTTTGTGGGTTCACTTCCCAGCCGATGCTTTGATACATGAAAAGAGTTGAAAATAATATAAGAAAGTATAACTGTGGACTAACAAGGAAAGCTGTAGAAAAGAATAAAAGTCTCAAGAGTATAAAACAACATTTTGGTATTGGTAGAAAATTTATATCTGCAATAAAAAAAAGATGGAGTTATTGCTAAAAAAAAAAAAAAGAGAGATGATATCATGAAATGGGTAGAAGACATTTATCAAAAATTATATAGTAATAAAGAACAAGTACCTCCTATATCTATTATATCTTCTGAATTGCCAGAATTTTAAATGAAGAAGTGAGACATGCAATTAAATGTATGAAGAAAGAAAAGGTTCCAGGTAATGATGAAATTTTAATTGATATATTAAAAGAAGCAGGTGAAGAAATAATTTTTTTTAGCAAAGTTATATACCAAATGTCTAAATGATAAAGATGTACCGGATGATTGGAAGAATGCAGTATTAATATTAATATTTTAAAAAGGTGATAAAGAAGATATTAGAAATTACAGTCCTATCAGCCTTTTATCAGTTTTATACAAAACTTTTACCAAGATAATTACAACTCATCTACAGAGAACATTGGATGTCCACCAACAAAGAGAACAAGCTGGATTTAAAAGTAATTTTAGTACAGTAGATCATATCCAGGTATTGAGAAAAGTTATAGAAAGAACAAATAAATAGGAGTTGCCATTATGCTTTCAATTTGTAGATTATGAAAAGGCATTTGATTCTATAAACATTTCTTCAGTGATTAAAGCAATGGATCATCAAGGATATTGTCATATTTTAAAGAATATTTATAAAAATGCAACAGCAACAGTTAGATTCCAAAAAAATATTGGGAAAGACAACATTGAGAAGGCTGTAAGATAGGGTGACTCCATATCTCCAAAACATTTTACAGCAGTGCTGCAAGAAGTATTTTGTGGATTAAAAGATAAAGGAATGAAAGTAAATGGAGATTATTTAAGTCATTTAGAATTTTCAGATGATGTAGTTGTTTTTGCAAATAATGCTTTAGCACTGCAAAAAATGTTGTAGGAGATATCAGATGAAAGTAGAACTAAAGATAAATGTTAAAAAGACAAAAGTAATGTTTAATGGATTTTTTCAAAATATAAAAATAAAGATTGATTGTAATGAGTTAGAAGAAGTTAACAGTTACAAATACCTTGGTCAGATTATTACATATAGATGGAAACATAATGGATAAAAATAATCAGAATTAAACTTGGTTGAGTGCTTTTGGCAGAAATAACTTGTTACTAAAAGGAAATATGCCTATGTGTTTGAAAAGGAAGGTGTTTAATAAATGTGTTTTACCAGTTCTTACTTATGAATATGAGACTTGGACACTTAATAGAAGAGCAATACAGAGACTTCAGATCACTCAAAGAAGTATGGAGAGATGCATGTTAGGGGTAACCAGAATAGATCGAAAAGGCAATATATGGGTAAGCAACCAAACAGATATTACTGACCTCATTGAAAAAATTAAAACACTGAAGTGGAGTTGGACTTGACATATTGTTATAAAAGATGATAATAGATGCACAATTTAAATCTTAAATTAAATTCCAAGAGACCACATGAGAGATGGATGGATAAAATAAGAAAGTGTTCAGAAGTAATGTGGAGAAAAGAAGCTAAAGATCACAGAAGATGGATTGAACTTAGAGAGACCTTCATCCTGTAGTAGATTGATAATGGTTGATGATGATGAATTTTTTAAAGCAGGTACTGATGGCTAGCAGGTTTAATTATAGATAATCTATCAGTCTATATCTCATAAAGTAGCTGCTTTAAGAAAATATTGTTATAGAAATGAGATTAAATAATTCTAATGGGGTAGCTTTGATTCAAAAAGGTGAATTTTATACAGATTATTTGAGTGTTGGATACTCTAATAAATTTGTTAAAAGTATTTTATTTAATAGTAGTAATATTTGTAATGATGTAAAGGATAAAGAAAAACATGATTTTATTTCTTTGCCATTTAAGTTGTCTTCTAGAATTGTATGTAAAACTAGTAATTTGTCTGAAAATAAGAAAATTGCTTGGAAAAGAGGTATTACTTTGAATAATTTATTAAATAATACAAAAGAAATTTTTGATAGAAAGATTATTCCTGGAGTAGTGTATATTAGCCCTTGTCTTTGTAAAAAGATATATATAGGTCAGAGTTGTTGAGCTTAAATAAAAGAATAAAGGTACATACAAGTAGGCATAGTTCTGCTTTATATATCTATGAAAAAGATGGTTAAAATATATGTAGAATCCATTTTAAAGATGAAATACTCTGATGGTATACAACATAATACAGCAATTTTAGTCATTTTTCTTTTTATAATTTGTCATTTTTCCATAAAATTTTATCAGTAAGCTGCCCCAGTCAATGGGCAGACAATGTTAATTCTTATTTCTCCATTTTGTTAAATTAATTATATATGTTTAAGATAAATAAGCAAGTCATATAAAGAAGTTATGTGTGTGTTCCCATTTGAAATGAAGAGAGAAAATAATGAATTTAAATTATTCAATCCTATTTATAAGGTTTCTTTACTGATGTTAGTGTAACTATAGTAACCATTTACATTCACTCATTAATAACTAAAACACAGGCTTGTTATATACCTGTGGCTATATATATGTAATATAGGGTATATGAGCACAGACTTTCACACCACCCACCTCTCTCCACTCTATCTAATAACACTGATACACCTAAACACATATATGCTGAAAAGATAAATAATCACCAATATACGTATTTCATGCATTAAGTTATTTGTGGTAGTATTCTTCTAAATTGTATTATTCAACTAATAAAAATAAATATTTTAGAAATATTACATACAATAAAAAATTCATGTTTTACAATACTAACTATATTGCACTTTAACAAAAAATAAACAATCTACATCACATTTTCAATATATTACACTGAAAATATATTCTTATATATATTTCCTTAGTATAATATTATACAAATAAAAAGGATAAATATATTTAAAATACTAAACATTTATTTGCAGTGTTTATAATTTACTACAATGAATGCAGCAACAAAAATGAAGCATATAACAAAAAAATAATAATTTTATTATTTTTCTTGAAATATCAGACTTTATTATTTACAAATTTATTTTTATTTTAAAAATGAATAAAGCTCTAGGCCTGCATTAATTTACTTTGATTGTTTTTGTTACCACTAACAGCTTCTTCACCCAGGTGTTAAAGTGCTTGTATATACTAATACAATTAATAATAAACAAAAAAACCAATATTATATTATTATTGTTGTCATAGCAACACAGTTAACACTTTATAATTTAACATATTCATTATCTTAAAATCAAATAAGAAAGAAAAAAAAACTGACATCTTATCACATACTGAAATACATCTCAAATTTAAGTAGATACAATATATTAAAGCACAAAGTGCCAATAATTAGAAGGTTTTTTTAAAAATGTAAATCACATAATAACAAACAAAGTTTAAATAACCCATAAAATCTACAATCTGATGTCAAGGCTATAAAAAATACTTTGACAACAGATTGGAGATTCTATTGTTTATTTAAGATTTAGCTTTTAACATGTAAATTATAGTTATATGACATTAAGCACATGTACTATATGAAGTAGACTTTTATGAGCTCGTTGGCAACCTTACCAGAATTGTTAAATATCACTACTGAGTTATATACATATATTGCCATAATTAAAATCATTCACTTTAAACTAAGCCTTAATGGGTAGACTGTCAAACAAAAACATATCCTTATTTATTTAAAATATAGGTAATAGAAAATTATTAGAAAATGATGATAATTTATTATCTAAACAAAACTAAATTTAATAATAGTAATTTTTAAAAAAAGGAATGCTTTAAACAACATAGATAAGATTATTTAAAAAGAAAAAACAGACTGAAAAGTAAAATCATTGATTTATAACATATATGATAAGGCATATTAATATTCTAGCCAGAAAGAATATATTTTTTTAATTTAAGAAATAATGTTTTTTATATTAGAAGAGTGTTATCTAAATTGTACCACTTAAATTTTTTTTTTCATTATTTATTAATTGGGATGTTTTTATGTGGTAATTAATGTTTGTATCTGTAGACGGATATCACATACATTTCTACTCTGCATATTTAAGTTTTAAAAAAAATGCTTTACACCATTTTTAAAAACCTGCAACTTAAATTGCACTAATATACCTCGAAAATCATACATATAGCTATTGACAGCTTTTTAAGCATTTTTGTAAAAAGAAAATTCTTTATGTTTTCACTTTATCTATCCAGATGTCTTTTAAATGTTGGCTTCAGTATCTCAAATCGTCTGCAATAGTGATAAAATCTGTACTTTCTTATCTAGTATGCTTTTTTGCCTTTTCTACATTTTCTTGAGTCCATTGACCATATATTTTTTCCATGCTATAAAAAAAGAATGATTTTAAGAAAAAATTGATTAATTTTGACTAGATAAAATTTAAATATGACCTCCTAAATCATGCCAATACAATTTTAAAAACTTTATAGTGGTACAATTTAAGAAACTTTGGAAACTTTAACAAAAAAAGTCAATATAATCTCGAAAACAATTTCAAAATATTCATAAAACAAATGTAACTAAACATATTGAAGCTGGTATTAAAAAACTTAATAATAATATATCATAAAATTTAGTTATTCAAATAATATCAGTTAAATAGAGGCATTCAAAATTTATATCAAATTCATCTGATTTTTGTCACAATAAAAACTTTTTCTCTCCAATACTGAAGCGTCAATCTTGGTTTAAGATTGAGCTTCATGGTTCTATCCACTTAACAAATATGAACCCATGTTCAAACCTCATATCCCATCCTGCTCCTTTAGTCGTGTGTATATTTTATGTATATATTTGAGATGCACACCTAAAACTTATAAAGTTTAACTTTACAATTTTTTTATTATTATTAATTCTTTTTTTATTAAAATTAAAGTATATTAGCTGCCACTCAGATATATATATGACGGGAGCAAATACTAATCAAATATTATCTTTCTAAATAGTTTATTATATGAAGTATGTAAAACTTTGTTCATTGTCCAAAAATAATTAAAGGAGTGGAAATTTCACATTGTTTCGCTTTTGGGAAAGAATTTCTAATTAAAGTTTTACTAGAAATAAAACAGAGAATCAGATTAATAGATTTTACTTTTGTTATAAACATTTTTGTCAAATCTATTTCCAATCTGGAAATAGATTTGAATATATTTTTGGAACATTATCTAACAATTGCATCTCCAAAAACAATGACAAAAAAATGTAAGATTTTGTTAGATCAGAGATTAGATTTTGGGCTACAAATAAGAAATTAAAAGCATTCCACAAATATCTGAGTGGGATATAAAATGGGCTGATTGTAAACACCAAGGGTATAGCTACTATTGAGAGAACTGTGCAGTTAACAGAATCCATGCTGTTTGAAATTTAAAAATGATTGAGTAGAAAGCCCACCACCTTTCTGTCCCTTGAGGGTTTTCTTCCACTGTCATACCATCCTGCTGTCTCTAGAATGAAGTAAAGGCCTGCCCTGAGGACTTTGGAATGCTGATCAGAAGCTTGTTGTCTCATAAGAACTGCTATGCATGAGCTGCACTTTTAATATGGACTCTTAAAATGGTGCAAGGTAAATTTTCAAGCCACCACCTGAAAGTAAATCTAACCTAACTAATCTCATCAAAATTTCTTTCACAACTGATTTTACTTTGTGTCTTTATACTATGTAAAAATGTAATTTGCCCTCAAATAACTTCTATAAATCTAATTCTCTCTCATATGTTCTAATTTTCTTTAACTTTGGTGTGGTCATTTATTTATTACTTGATTTTATATGTATGCTATTGTTATTATTAATATGCCAATCTAAAGCAATCTGACAAGCTGAATTTCTCAAAATCTTTCCTCCTTTTAGTTAAATCTCAATGAATTAAGGTTATTAACATCCCCTCAAATCATAATATATTATTAATTAGTATGCTCACCAGATTGTTTTTATAAGTCAACATTTTATTTTGTGTTTTAGTATAAAAATTGTTATTTGTTCAACTCCAAACAGAATGTACATGGGGTAAATCGACCACTCAATCTAATTGATGCTTTGAAATCTTTTAAAATGTTATTTATTTAAATTCTGAAAGGGTGACCTATTAGTTGTTTTCTATACAACTGCTAGTTTCTTATATTTTTCATACTTTTTAAATCTCAAATGTTTAAATATTCTAGTTATTATCAAAATCCACGAAGGTGGAATTGAATTATTTTAAATAGCAGAAAAGGGAGGGGTAAAATCTTAATATATTTTATTAAAATAAATCTTTTCTATGTATATATTATAGCAACATAGCATATTATTTATCTAAATTATGGCATTCAAACAGGGGGCATTAATTTTTAAAGTAGTAAAACCTATTCAATGTCATTAGTGACATTTATCTATACTGCATTACTGACATTTGGCTCATCTTTGTAAATATATATATATATGTGTGTGTGTGTGCTTCTAATCTGGGGGTTGCAACAGGATCAAACCCATAGATTTCTCCTTATGTCCTGTCCCATGGATAGTTAAGCTTCCTGAAACCTTTTCCGTATAAAAAGGCATCTGCATATTGGTGATTCCAATAAAGCCTGGGCCATACCAAACCTAATCTCATCTCTCTAAGTACTGCCCTAGAAAGGGGTCTTAGACTTTGTCTTTTGTCCAGAAGCACAACTTTTTCCTGTTATTTCTTTACCATTATATCAGTACCACCACTTCTTCATATTATTATTTCTTTTGCTTCATGACCCAGTTTTGATGTTATATTAAAATTGCACTCTGCTCAAAAATATATGTAAATGCTGAGTGTTACAAATTTTATTAATTAATAATGTTATTTCAATCTTATTATACAATCCCACCATTGTAATTTGTTGTTTCTATATTTAAGAGTATATGCCTTGGGGGAAATCAAGCATTCTGTCTTCTAAGTGTTGATTAAAAGAATTTTTCAATAAATATTTTGTCATATATTCACATATAATCATTCAAATATATTTTATTTATTTTTAGGACCTCAGCGGTGTGAAAATAGTTGTCTTATATATGTAATGAATCTTGGAACACTCCCCAAAATAAAATGTTAGTCACCGTGTTTCAAAACTGTAATCCAAAGCATTAATAGCAATCTTATGCAATCTTTTTAATAATTGATTGGCATTTTAATACCGTACCCACTAAAGATGTGTGTTAATGTATATATACTACTTAGTTAATAAAAGAGCATATGAAAACCCTTACCATGAATTTCACTATGTAATTATCTATCATTTGGTAAGCCACTTGCTCATTCATGCACACATAAATGTATATAAATAATTTGTCATGTTATTAAACTATTTTATTGTCTAAATTTATATGAGTCATTTGAATTTCTTTTTCTACATTTCCACACATACAACCATCTGCATGCCTATTTAATTAAGTTATAATGTAGTTAATATAAGTCTCATTGTCTTCTTCACTCTGCTAGTGGGTCGGATTTTAGAATAAATTCTTTTGTACCATCATTATATGTTATTAATTAGGTGTTTGATCTGAGGCTTAGGGAATGGGTTCGAATTCAGGTTGGTCCTTGACCTAAATCTCGGGCTTGACTGGTTTTGAAGTATATTTTTTGAATTCCAGCTCATGTTAGATGGATCAACATGTTTTGACCAGTACAATACCAACTTGTCATTTAATTCATATATTTGCCACTTGTATCATTTATATTAATTAGATATTTAAAAAAATTAAAAATATGATTTATGCAACTGATATGCATTAAGAAACTCTCCCCTATTATTATAAAAATGAATAATATCAAAAAAAAAATTTGATATCTTAATTTGATTAATAAATCTTCCACATAAGACTAGGATATTGGAAAAATTATTGGAGTTACTTTTTAAATTTTACATGAGATAAAATTAGAAGTATTATATAATTTTTTCATCACATATCAAAGATCTTATTGTATACTGTTGAAAATGTCTTTTTTTATATCATGATGTTATGATTTGCAGCAAATGATTTCAGCAAAAGGGTTTCAGAAAATGGATAAACATTTAGACCTATTATTAAGACTGTCAAGATCAGTGTAATAAGATATAAGGAAGCAAACATAGATTCCAATTATGAATTAGCATCTTTTATATCAACATGAAGTTTAAGAAATTAAATAAATCACTCACTAAAAAAAATGGCAAAGTTAAGTGTTACAAATTCAGTAAGATTTTGAAGAAAGCAGATATTAAATTTATATTAGATATAAAAAAGTTTATAAAAAATTGAACTACATAAAAAACACAAACAATTGCAGAAAAGACAACTTGGAAAATGAAAAACAGCAATATAGAGCAAAATGCAATACATTAAAAAAAGAAAATTAAAAAAATAATAATACTGTTTGGAGAAATTATTTTCTACTTCAGCCATAAGTTGGAGTAACTGATAGATGCAAGATCTATGTAAGATAGCCTTTCCATGATCTATCCTGAAAGGAGCATGCATTAATACATTAAACTAATGTATCCACACAAAAATCAGGCTATTGATGAAATCATAGAATATCTCAAATACTGAAGATACTTTCTATAGAGAAGCTTTCTTTTTGCCTAAAAAGCAAAATAAAATTACTTTAACTTAGCACAATGAGAATATATCCAAATTCAAAAATGAAGATTCCCTCCAAACTACATGTACAACAAAATGTTGATACAATTGTCCTTCTAGTGATTCATTCTTCTAATAATTCTTAAAATTCCTGAATTTGTATTGACTAATGATAAAGAACATTCTAAACATGGTACAAATGCTTTTGCTTCTAATTATTTTGTAAAGCAACAATTTCTAAATAGTTTAAATGATGTTGCAGTTACCATTCAGTGAGATAATTTTGTGTGTAATGTTTACAAACTTATCTTATATAAATTGGTTTGATTCTCTGCTTTCAAATCTTTTTTTACCTTTTGTATATACAGGATATTTCACTTCTTAAAATAACCTTTAGGGTTATAACTGAAACACAGGCTTAGTATATACATGTGTCTATATATGTAATATAGGGTATATGAGCACAGACTTTCAGATGACCCATCACTCTTCACTCTATCTAATAACACTGATACGCTCAAGCACATATATGCTGAAAAGATAAATAATCACCAATATACATTAGGGTTATATAAATGAGAACTTTGTACAATGGATGAAGTTGGAAAATACCGGTTTTTATAATGCCAAATGAGAAATATTCAGTTCACGCAGATAATGGAAATGCATCTTGGTGAACAAGTGCTTATTTCACATGTCTTCATAAGCTCTCCATAAATACAATAAAATATAAGTTTTAAATTATATATATTGAAATTAAAGCATTTAATATTCATGAATTTAAAAATAATTTCAGAATGGAGCCGATTTATTTCAAATTACTGACACATGTTTGTTCATCTGCATATCAAAGTGGTTTTTTCTTCTTTAAACCTAATGGTAAGTGCACTTTTGGTGAAGTTAACCATAATCATAGCTCCTATGATTATGGTGAATTTCACTGAGAGTGCATTTAGTATTCGATTATAAAGAAGAAAGTAATCATTTCAATACATAAATGAACAAACATTTGCAAATTTGAATTATTTTACTTATGTAATATTGAAATACTGAAAAGCCTGTATGAAGTAGTATTTGAAATAATGTATTAGATAATTATAAACAATGACATTACAAAACTAACTGGAACAGTTTCAAAGGAAACACCTCAATCAATAATTTCATTCCCTTATTACGTAACATCTATTATCTTATTTTGCATAAACATCAACAGATGACAGCCAATGCTATGATTCTTTACTTATAAATTAGAGTTTTTTAATATATTTTACAAATGATTACGTTGGACATTGTTTTAAAAAGAGTATTTCAGAAATAAGCTAGTAATAACCCTGAGCTAACACCACTTATATAAATATAATGTATCCTCACAATAATAAATTCTACATTATATTATAATTATTATTTTTGTATAAAGTGCAATGATATTCATCTGAGTTATTTGAAGACTAAAAGTTTGGAAACCTGAATTCAAACACCAGGTTACAATATAGCAGATGGATGAGATAACCATTGGTTGAGGCTCTTTAATTTAAATGAGTGATGTAGTTTTTAATACATAATGTTAACAATGACATTTGATGTTTAACATGGTGAGTGTTTACTTCCATTAAAATTAAATGGTTTTCAATTGAAGGTTAAGAAATTAACTGAAAATACTCTGTGGTTTATTATACTTATTTATAAAATATATTATCACGGATATAATTCATTATTTTTAATACAGTTTTATTATTTTATAACTGACATTTTATTTTATTTACATTGACACATATATATAGTAGGTAGACTATACACACATGATTTAAATTATTCACTTAACTATTTTCTAATTTAATAGTCACCTCACACTTTGAATAGACAGGAAACCCCAATCAATTAATACTAAATAAATTATTCACTTACAAGAATTTGATGTCAAAGGTCAAATGGTGCTACACGTTGTGTTTGTCTGAAGTAATAAAAAAATGCATTTCATTTGTCAGGCTTAAGATTGACTGCTTCCAATAAACCCACTTACAATCTGTTCAGACCACAGCTGCAGAATAGCGAAAGACCCGACTTTTGACACTACAGAAATAGTGAAATAGCAGTTTGTAAATGGTAAAAAGCAGGCTTAGTATAAAATATTAATGAGAGAATTCCGATCAACAGTTTTCTGTTTAATTCATTTACTTAAATAAGTATATTTTTAATGGATTTTTTAAAATATTTTTTGTAAGTAGATAATAGTAATATTGTAATAAATACACACATACTTTCATTCCAAACATTTATATATGTGTGTATACATATAAGTAAATATATATACCTCCATACTGGTGATCTGAGTTCACATCCAAACACAGTGAACGTAAAAATATTTTAATGTCTTTGATTTTTTTTTACTTTCAGGTAACTCATAGCCAGTCCTGCAAACTATCTAATATTGATTATTAAATAGATAACCAGTTATTTTTAATTAGTCAGTAAAGCAAGAATGAAAATGATCAAACCCTCATCAACCATAACTGAAAAGCCCAATGAGTACCGCCTTAATTTTTATTCTTTCTGTGACAGCTTCTTGCTTAGATAACCCTTTGATCTGCAATAGGCTATTTAAAAGCTCTTTTATCTCCATTGACAAAGTTCATTAGAGATAAAGTATCGATGATCAAGCTCTTCAAAGAGCTCCATATAATACTTTTCATAAATTTTTGTATGTTCAAGAAGTGATAAAAGTGTGTTTAATATCTATTTTTAAATTTGGACTTCATTTGTTCAGCTAATAGTTTAAAATCTAACTGATAGGATATAGCACCTTGTTTTACACAATAGTACAAGCTATAATAATAAATGAATGCTAGAAGGTGTGTGCACCGAAATCTCTATCTAGTGCTTACTCATCCAAACTCCATATTTAATGCCTACTCATCCAAAATTTCTATCTAGTGCTTAAATCATTTAATATCCCCAAACTACAGATACCAGATGAATAGACACTATGTAAGGATTTTGGTGCATAAACATTCTAGCTTCCACTGATTTCTATGGCTTGCACTAAGTGGCATTATTGTAAGGAGAAAATTACTAGTGTTCTAACAGATTGGGTATGCATAAAAAATGCTAATCCTGTGATGTTTTACTGGTAGGATATTAAAGCTGTTCTACAAAGCTCAAACAATAATGAAATACGCTTTACAAATAAAATATGGTAATAAAATACACATTTATATCTCTTGACTAGAATCATTTTTTTTTTTTTCATATGTCATGGCATCTGCCGGGACGCGAACCCACACCCGTCTGCAACCAACTACTTGCTTGCATGGCGGCTGCGATACCTCTCGGCTAACAACGCAAGACGACTAGAATCATTTAAAGGCTAAAAATGTGAAGTTTCAAAATATCAGTTAGTTTTCTTATGCTTAAAATATTCACAAAATAAAATCTTTTATAATGGTACATGTTATATTATACATTTATTAATATAAATTTTAGGAAAATGGCAATGAAAAACAACAGAGAGTAGCTTTGGAGGCCATGTGTAGGTCATGAGCTGCAATTTTCATCATTAATGTAGATAGTTTAGTAATTACCTTTTTTCAATTATGTGATGTTCTAACTATAATCTAATACAAGATATGGGGAAAACCTGATACTAAATTTCCCTCAATATTTTCTTAATTAATTGTACACATTAATTGTACACATAAGAAGAGCAATGTTCTATTTAAGATCATGGAAGAGATTTTCACAGCATGGAGCTTCTAATACAGAAGATGTTTTTTTAAGTCTAAAGAACTTCCAAGTAAAATATTTTATATCGAAACTATCTAAACTTTTCATATATATAATTTAATTATTGTTAATATAATCACAGAAATTAGCATGTGAAACCATTAATTTTAAATGCATACAATTATGTACACACATAATTAAAAATATTATAGTCATCTCCCATATCCACTGCCATTTGGTTTCAAGACTTCATATAAACCTCTGAAACTGGAGATTGAGCTTTATGTAATATAGACGTTTGACATACATACTCATATCTATGATAATATAGTTATGAAAAAGACATTATAGCAATAAATTCAGAGTAAAAGACAAACAGTACATTCATAAACACACACATATACATTATTTATTAAATTGATTATTTATTTGTTTTTATTAAATATTCCCTGGCTCCAACAAAAAATGTTCTTTTTTACTATTAAATCAATTGCTTTCATTATATTACATAAAAAAAATCAAAATTATACCAAATTCACAACTCAACCTGACTAGCTAAGAAAATAAAATCTAAAACACTACCAATAGTTTAACTACTACAAGCAGACTTCTCAAGTCGAAAGAACTACAAAATAACAACATGAATTTGGCATCATTTTGATTATTTATTGATTAGTTTAGCTTTATGTTTTTAATGTTTACATAAAAAAGTACTTCCTGCTTTCTCTTTGGCAGAATTTTCATCATCATCAACTTTCTCTTTTGTGATGATTTTAACAAAAAATTTATTTAATAATTGGCTGCACTTTTATAGCATAAAACATTATTTTCACACCGATAATAATCACATGACTAAGCATTGTAGAAATTTCTTAAACTGCAAACAGTTGAGAAAAAAATTTTATAAAGCTCTTTATAAAAGATACTGTGCATTAAACCAAAAAAATTTAATTTATAAATTTCTATTTTCTTAAAATTTTTGGTATTTGTAAACTATTCACTGTGTAGCCTGCGGTGGTGCTGTTGTGTAAAAACACAGAATAATGCTGCTTTCGTGGCCAAACCTTACAGCTAATACACGACTAGCGACCGTGTTAGCCTCTTATAAGGCAAGAGACAATAGATGTAATAGTTAGAATCCACGGCCAACAACACTAGACGATCGTCTAGTTTGCCGCTTTTTCATCGCAGCATGAATTCCTATGCATAGTGAGCAAATTTGTATTCTCGTTCCAATTTAATCTGAGAGTGTGTGCACTAAAAAGTTTTGCAACTGTCTGTTTGTTTGTTGATGTTTATGATTTTCTGTATTTCCCAACTGAGATCTTTTGGTATACTAGTAATTATAAGCATATTCTTGAGATTTGTCCAAGCTTTTGGGGAGGGGTTGTTGTTATTTGGAACCCAAAAAAACTATGTCAACGTCTCTGTCAGACGATTGTAGTTGTTGGCAAAAAAGTCCCGTTTCTGTCGCGACTCAGATGAGAGTAACAAAAGAAAACAAAATGGCTACCACCATGTTCTTGCAATCAGGGGATGTCCCAAAAAAAGCGAGAAAAAGATGACGCAGTTGATTTGGTTTAGTCATACATGGTGAATAAAATTGATTATTTGATTTAAAAGATCTGTGTTTTGTTTGTGATTATTTTCATCTGTAAGTCAATTAATTCACAGCCGAGTGTGAGTGCGGAGTTGGTTGGACAGGTTCATCTTCTTCTCAAATCAATCAACAACACACTTCTTTCGGTCAGAAGAGAATCGACTCTCTTGATCGAAATCTTAGTCAAAATACTAAACAATTCTTTTCATTTCTAAGCAAAGACGGACACTGAGGCGGAGTTTGTTGGACAGCTTTGTTGTTTTTTTTTTGCTAAATCAGTAATCAGCAACCCGCATTTTTAACAAATTCAAAATAGAATGTGTCTATTTCTAATTTTAAATAACAAAAAAAGACGCCTGTTTTCCAAAAAAAAAAAAAAACAAACAGTATATTAAAAGGCAAAAAAAAAAAGAAAAAGAAAGTCGAATGTAAAAATTGTGTATATTTGAGATATTCAACAAAAAAAGTTAAAACTGTCCCTTATACTTTGAATTGTATCGAATCCAAACCAAAAAAAAAAAAAAAAAGACATCTGTAAAAAAAGCAATAGATTTAGAATGGAAATGCAAACAAAAAAAAAAAGACATATGTCAAAAATTATTTACTTTTGAGATCCAAAAAAAAAAGTTAAAGTGTCCATTACAGATTTAAATTTATCAAATGAAAACAAAAAATAATTATGTCCAAAAAAAACAACAACAATATATTAAAAAAAAAAAACTACAGCCGTATGTCAAAATACGATCTATTAGAGAAAAAAAAATCTAGCGGCCTGGTAATGTTATATCGCTATGTTTTTAACTAGAAACAGCACCACCAAAGGTTGCACAGTGAATACTTTACAAATACCAAATTTTTAAATATACAGTTGATAATAAAGAATGACTATCATAGTAAAAATAATAAATGATAATTTTTTTTTACATTTTTGCCTTTTGTACATGCCATAATATTACAAATAATCAAGCTAGCCAAAAACAAGTACTGTATTCATTGATTTTAAATGCACAGATAACATCAAATAGAGCTCATACATTTGTTTTAAACACAAATTAAATAGTTAAAATGGTGAATAAATAGCATTATCCCTATAATTAAATATCAATAAAAATTTATATAAATAATTATTTTATTTAAAGTTATTAATTAGGTCTTAATATATTAAGAAAAAGTTTCATATCACTGCATCCCATTGTTCAAACATTGGCAACTTAATTTATTTAGAGTGCTTTCTTTTTGTCTAGTATGCAACATTTGTTTTAGTTTTGCATACATTTGCCAAAATATATACTAGAATTAAATTAAGTTTTGATTGATATGAGTTCTAACTGAAATTTCTAGATGCCAATATATGTCAGTGCAAAATCATCTTAGGAAGATCAAAATTTTTGTCTTTATAATACACATTATTCTATCCAACACTGATCTCCGCTTTTAAACAAATTATATATAATCTTAGAATTATAAAATGTAATTAAATATTTATTTCTTCTTAAATAAGTGATGTATTTTTTCATCTTTTATTTGAATATATTTGTTTTGGCATGAAATTATTTGTTTAAAAATTTGTGAATGTGCAGAAACTACTTTAGCTATTGTGAAATTAGCAAATGGAATTTTGCACAATTTATTTACATTTTTATTTTTGTAAAATTATTTTCAACATTTGTTTTCAAAAGCTTTTATTTAAAATAGTTTTTTTTTAAATATATATATATATCAGTTGTGGCAATTGTGAAAAAGAGCTTTTGTCAAAATAAACATTGCCCTACTAAAATTACCCACTTCATTATTATTTTTTTACAATTACAAATGGAATTTTTAATATTCCAAAAAAAAAAAATGATTTCAATATTCCAAAAATAACCTGTGTTTGAATATATTCTTTATTAAAATGTATTTTATTGATAGAAACTTTGTTGATAATAATTTTATCTCATTAATAAATAAAATATTTTTTTTTATATTATACATTTTTATTTGCCATGCATTAAAAAGCAAAACAATAATTAATTCCTCAATCTTAATATATCTTTAGATTTAACTTGAAATAAAAGCATGGTGGGTCCAGAAACTCATTAAATTAATCCCTTGTTATGAAAAATAGAAATTGACTTAATTAATTTCAGGACTCATCATCATCTATGCTTTTATTTCAAATTAAATCTAAAAACACCAATTGTGATTTAAGAACAAATATTTTGATACTCTTTTGATAGCCAGACATGGCTTCTTGACATCATTGTTTATGTGTAAAAACACATAAAAATGTTATTTATGTGGCCATACTTACGGCTAATACAACACTTTTGTTGTATTATTCATTTTAGACTGCTTGATGGCATTGCACAGTAATATTACAGCCTGTTTTGTGATACTTTATGCGAATTCACACAATTCACAGTTGGCTATCATATTGTGTTATGGTTTTTGTATTTCAAGTGGGCATAATTTTTTAAATGTTAAATGCATAGTATTTTAATTTCTACTTGATTTATCATACAGTCTGAATTACTAAGAATTGTCACACCATCACCACCCTTCCTACAAAACTTGAAATGTGGAAAATATTGTCAAATAATAGGGCTGAACATGATTTCCCAGATATAATGTGGAAAGTCATGTTTTCATGAGTAAATGTATGAGAGAAATAGCGGTCCGGCTGTTATTATGCCATAAAAATATTTGTTTTCCACAAAATTAATAAATAAAAAAACAACAAAAGTTATTTTTGGTTTAGAAGAAGAATAAACAAAAACCAAAAAAAAAAAAAAAACAAAAACAAGATTTCATTAAAAAAAAGTATTGAAAAAAAAAAAGGTGTGATTATTTTTAAATTTTGTTTTGAAAAACCAAAAACCTAAAAAAGTAGAACAAGATTTTATTAAAAAAAATTAATACAAATACTCGAAATTAAAAAGTTTTTTTTAAAAAAATAACATAAAAATTTAAAGACATAGTAGAAAAATAAGTCTTAGAAATAAAAAAGGCATGATTGTTTTTATTTTGAAAAATGAAAAAAAAGTAGAACAAGATTTTATTAAAAAAAGAAATGAAAAAATAACAAAAAAAAATTATTTTTATTTATTTTTGTTTGGTTTTATCAGTAAAATAAAAGTCTTGGCTCAGTAACATTATATTTGATTGTTTTTTTTTCACAAAAATGCCATCAAGTGGCCTTGTCTGGCTATCAAAAGAGAAGCTTTTTTTTAATTTTCTGGTGCATAATAAATAAAAAAGCATTTAATAAAAAAATTATCTGTACTTATTATCAAAACTTTAGTATTGGGACAGAAAATAAAAATGTAAAACTATATTCTACCTTGAATCAACTTGACACTTATAGCTGATATATATCACTAGATAATTTTACTATAAGTTAATATATATATCCCTTATGTACATATAACATTTACTAAGTGTACATAATATATATGTATAATAAATCAGAATGTGATTAAAAATATAAATATACCATTTTAAATGAAAATTATATTTAATTAATTTTTTTTTAAAAAAAAAAAAGCTTACCAAAACTATATTGCAAATGAATTTTACTTAATGTGTATGATTTTACTTTAAATTGATTTGTTACTTGATTTATATATATCACTAGATATTTCTAAATTATGTTATTATGTATACTCCTTATGCATATATCATGTTTAATAGGTATGCATAATGACGCATGTTTAGAATAAAGCATTAATTAACTTAAAATATGAATATTCTTTTGCTAAAAAATGTTTTATTTTTATTTCCTTTTTTTCATTCTTAAAACTACATAGTAAACTACTTTACTTAAATGATGATCACATTGAAGTTCTAATAATAATTTTTAAATTTGATATCAAAATATTCAAAATTTTCCTACCGAGTGTTCCGTAGGTAATAAACTAGGTCATAATGTAAACTATTATAATGCCTTTTGTAGTGATTTTAAAATGTACAAAATTTCAACAAGTTATTTTGAATTTAAACATATTAAACCTCAATTTTAACATAATATAACTTTAAATTAAAACAAAAAATCTCTATACCATCCTCCAATGAGCCTTACTTAACTGGTTAGAAACTGTCTGAGACACAATTTTCACAATAACTTGTTTTAATTATGTTACAGCAAAAAAATTACATTAATAGAAACTAGAAAAACTAAGGAAAACAATAAATCTAAGACAAGTAGTGATAACCATTTAAAAAATAAGGAAAAAAGAAATTTCAACATCCAAAATAATTATTACTTTATTGTTTGTTATTAACTTCTAATTCATCATTAACTAAGTTTAAATTACATCTTCAGTAATAATTTCTTTGTATTCCTCACAAAATTATCTTTCAAACCATATATAATATGTCTTACCTGAGATACTCCATAGCTTCAGAATCTCCAAAAGTATTTGCATAAGAATTTTTCATTTTAATTTTGCACCCCAAAAGTTACCAAATGTCAAAGGTGTCTATAAGAAAAAGATTCACCCTAATAAAAAATACAAAACAAATCATTTCCAAAAAATTGATATGCATTTGTAATCATAGCAATTGGCTTCTTGTCTATCTAAAACTAGAAATTGAAGGCTACTGTCTGTATCACTAATAAAATGAGTTTCATCTCTTCATTTTATATATTTTTGTGTATATCAGTGATGGTTGTATTCTTTATGCACACCAGTGATGTTTATATTTTTATGCACACCAGTGATCTTGTTATATTTATTGTATCACATAGATACAATTTATTTGCATATAGTCCATTTGTTAGCTATAGACTTAAAAATAATGTGATGAACATATAGCAAAAGCAGAGTGATTCCATAGCATGAGTATCAAAGCATAGACAAGAATCAGAATTTGATTATTTGCATGCATATGCAATCTTTCTATACATTTGATTATTAGTTTTGTAAGTCATTACTTGTAAACACAAATATACCATATAAACATAATAATAAATTATTAAACTTTTTGAGAATCATTATTTTTATAAAATAAGTTTATTTTTATAAAATAAGGGTATTAGAACTTAGAAAATTACCGTAGATATGAATTCTATAAGAGCATAAATAAATATATAATTGATATAAACACACACACCAATTACAAACTAAAATTAATAAAAATTAAATCATTTTTTTAAATACTTAAAAAAAATTCAAAAAATTAAAATTTTATACTTACGAGCTGATGTTCTGATTATGTTTAGACTTCATCGAAGGCCTTGTTTGTGAATAAGAGTACTTTTATTCCAATAAAAGCATATTTGAACACCAATGAGTATTTTCTGTCTTTATTGCTTTATGAAAATTACAAAATTGATCTAAAAAAAAAAAAATTAAATGTGCCGGTCATTAAAAAAATTTGTAAAAAATCCAATTTTCATTGGATTTTTTTGTGCAATTCATCTTTAAAAAGCTACTTCAGAGATCTAACAAATGCCTGTATTTCTGTTGACATCATGCTTATAATTTTTACATTAGTAAAAAAAAGAAAACATGTCAACTGATCAAATAAGACGGGTGGGTCACCTGCTTGATGGGCTAGAGTCGTTAAAACATATTAAAATTCTAAAAATGAATCATAAATTAGATATCAAAATATTCAAAATTTCCCTGCCCACTGATCCAGATATAAAAAACTAGGTCACCTATCTAAAATATAGTCCCATATTGCTTTGCCTGATATTTCTGTTCTATGTCCCAAATTTGAATCATTTCCATTAAATTTAAATATATTGACCTCAATTTTAAAATGTTATTCTAATTTAAATAAAAGTGATTGTAAGAATTTACAAACCAACAAACAAATAATATAATTTAAAAAAAAAAAGGATTCAGTAATAAAAATATATTTATTTACTCTCAGGGCTAAAAATAGAATTCTTTTGTTTGATTATTTATTTAGTTTTTTTTCCCCATATGTCATAGCATCAATCAGGAGATGAACCTGCAACAACCGTCTGCAACCAACTGCTTGCTTGCAAGGCGGCTGCACTGACCTCTCGGCTAACAACACTTGACAATTATTTATTTAGTTTGTCACTCTTTTTTTATTTGCAAAATTGAAATATTTTTAAGACTATTTTTCCTTTATAAACTTAGATTTCAAACTATTTTTTTTAAATAATGTAAAAATTAAATAAATAATACAAGTTTAAAACAGCTAAAATAAAATGCATAAAAAAGTTAATACATTTATTGTATTAATTATTCCAAAATGTATGGTCAAAGGATTAATAAGCACATATTAATTTTAAAAATATTTTAAAATTTCATAAAGTTTCAAAATCAATATTTAGTTTTAAATATAGCAAATTCATAAAAAATAATAAAGCTAACAAGATAAAAATGATTACACATTTGGTTTTATTAATCACAAATTTAATGATTTTATTAGTATATAGAAATCAAATTTGTGTATATTTATTTATGTAAAATGTAAAAAACTACATAATACACAAGCAGGTGATATATCACCTTGTAGATAATTTCTGGCTTTTTAAAATCATATTTTACAAATAATAGTATGATTTATAGTTTTTGTTTTAAAAGCAATTTTATAAAACTTGTATTTACAAAAATATTTTTGACTTTAAAAAAAGGGTTAAATTATGTATAATTTTAATTATTATATTTTTACATTATATCAACATGCATTATTTAGATGCATAAATACTTTTGACTATAAAAAAATTATGTTTTGTAACTGTAATATGAATTAGATTTTTAAATATTAATATGTAAAGAAAAATTTGCCAAATAATTATATATAAAATATGTTTTTGTATATATGTTTTTATTAGTCTTTCATTAGACTAGAGATTATCTAATAATGAATAATATTCCTGTAGTGTATGTTTCATTACACCATATATATGTCTGCATGTGTATAAATTGATTCAATTCAGTTAAGTACTGTGTTTTGGTATTTAATCTTTATAAATGTTATTATTAACATAAGTATATGAAAATAAGATATTAATAATTAATATTTATTTTAATAGAAAGACATCTAAACATTTAAAGGAAGATCTATGTTGAGGTTCTGTTAAATGACTGAAAGATTCCTTTTTTAAAAAAAAAAACTTTTTAAAATTGGTAATTACATTTATATTCTATATTTTGTTATTTCATGTAGGGTTCAAATTTGTAAATAAATTTAAAATTATTAACTTGAATAATGATTAATTTTTTTATTTTAATTTTATAATAATTACTACATCTTTAGCTTGCTGCTTTTTATGTTATGTTTGCTTTATATAGCTTTTTTTCATGATCCATTATTAAGTTATTATAAAAATTGATCTTAACAAAATGCATAAAAAATCCATATGGTGTGTTAAGTAGTGAACTAATTAAATATTTAAAAAATAATGAAATTTGAGAAAAATATGCACTAAAAAAAATAAAAGTTGTGCTTAGAAGATTATGAAATATTTTTACTGGCTGAGCTGCATTCCAGAAAGTTTTAATTCTCAACTTTGTCATTGTCCATGATACTGCTCATGAAAAAAAAAAATTATATGCATCATTAAATAATTTTCTGAAAATGTATTTTATTTTTAATAGCATTAAAGATGTAATTTATTGGAAAAGATGTATAAATAAATTAAAATTGTTGTATTATAATAAATAAACAACATTGGTAAAAAAATTATTTGATAATGTATTTAAAGTGCAATAAATTCATTTATATAAATATATTTAAGTAAATATATACAAAATTAAAATATTAACTCTTTAGTATTAAATTATAGATACTAATTGGAGTGGTGTTCCCTGTTATATTTTGTTTATTCTAACACTCTTCCAGGATGATGCTATATTAATCATTGACTCTCATTCAGTCTTTCTTCCTTGTTAGCAATATATTTACAAAAATAAATAATTTATATTTTAGTTTTCATTTTATTTGGCAGATGTCAGGTCTAATCAAATAAAAAAAATTTCTAAAATTCATTTTCTTTTTAACATGGTAGCAATGTGATCTTTTCATATTTAAAGGCTTAATTTTTCATTGCAAATATATTTTTATTTATTTTAATATTATTCTTAATAAAAATAAAATACATTTATTTTTTATATTGTAGAAAGGACAACTCCTTTCTCATATACATTATGAATCATGCATAATAATTCATATTTTGATGACAAGTTTTGATTTCAGTAATGTATAAATCGTTTATTGAATTACATATACAGTACATAGTACTTTTTAATGTGCATATATATAACACAGGTACATTTATATATGTGTAGTCTGCATATATATATTGAAACGGATGCTTCATCCGATTCAATGGTTTCACTGCCAAAAACAAAACCAACTTTTATCTCCATTAAATTTTTAAAGTTAAAAGGAAAGCTATTTAAAAACTTGTTTATAAAAAATATGTGTAATGACACACATACTTAGTTATTTAAAATTCGGTCATTTCTGTTTTACTTTTCAATAAATTTTAAGTTGCTATTAGCTTGCGAGGTATCCAACGACCACGCAGGTTCAATGGACTGTCATTCCACTCAATACAAGCAATCATTTTACAGAAAACCCACAACACTCTACATAATCTGATCCTCTCCTGTGGATACTCTAACATTATTAAAAAAGTTACACCGACAGATCGTCCTCCACCCTCTTCCAGTTCATGGATAGCATCCCTAATACAACAACTACAACTTTATAACCCGATAACATCCTTTAACCTTAACCAAAAAATCACCTTATGGGAAGCATACAATATAATCAACTATAATCAACAATCCATTAAAACCAGCCTAAAAATAACCAACCAAAGACTCAAGATCGGAAGAGCACACTTCAAAGATGGAGTCTGGAACCCAAATTCCTTGACTTCATCATTAAAATAAATCTTAATGCGCTACCCACGAATTGGTTTCTTTATCACCGAAGAGGTTTTACCAGCATTGACCCTATATGTGGTCTGTGTGCTCGTGAAGATGAAACCATAGACCATATTATACACCGGTGCCCAAGACTTAAAACTCTAAAAGATATAATTATAATCAATTCCAACATAAGACCTGATATGATTTTCTCACTCGAAAATGCCATTCATAATGGGTTTTTTCAATAATAAGGCTTTCTACCTTTGTCCTTTATTCCATATGGATAGTGAGATGCAAAAGTCTCATGGAATTACCCCTGCCACAAATCATACCATTGTTCTATCAAACGCTCAAAAAAATCAAGAACGTGACCAGCTCCTTGCCTCCAGTAAAGTCTTTGCTGACACCTGGTCTTTAATTGCTCTTTCCTTTTCCTGATTATCAATTCCCAACTACCCAGCATTATAGAATAATCATTTATAAAAGAAAATATTCATGTTTATATTAAAAATGCTAATACCATTAAACAAGTTCTTTGAATCTCTTCACTATACCTAACCACATAAGAGTATAACATTGTGCTCTCATAACATAATCTAGCCAGATGACATATAGAACATTATATAATCATATTATTGTACAATTTATTCATTTATTTATCCTTTATTAGTATGTAATCACTATTTATTGTTAATAAAATTTTTATTGAAATGAATTTTAATTCCAAAAGTTTTCTTTTACTCCTTGTTTTTATTTTCCAAATTAATTAAAAGCAAGCAAACTGTTAAATTATAATTCACTTTTAGTTTAATTTTAAAAATGGAGATTTAATTTTGTGTTGTTTTTTTTATAAGTTAATCCCTGATTAGAAGTCTTAATTAGGTTGAGCAGGAGATAAAGATTTGCTCTGGGCTAAGGCTTATAAATTGAAAAACAAGAAAGTTTACACAGGAGATAGTGAGAGGGTATAAATAACTTAAATTTTTTTGGACATTTTAGATTATTCTTGGCTTGACTAAGCTAATTCTGCTTCACCATGATTTATTCAGCATCTTAATAATTTCACTATTCACAGTTCTATTAGATTGCTGAGATTTGTACTGTGTTTGCAGTTCGAACATTTAATTTCCTTTCAAAATTTACTGCTAATAAAAGATTTTGTTTCTTAAAGTTTGCTTTTATAAGATGTCAAAATTCATTGCTATATGTATGCTAATCTACAATATGCCTTGTTAACTTAACTAAGGACGGACATCTGAATTCCGGGTTGTTCTTTCATCATGCCATGAAAGTCTGAAGTAAAAAGGATCCTGAAATATGCCTCTCCACTTGCCGTCATGAAGAGAAGACACCTGAAAATGAACTTAAAATAAAAGTGTGCACTCTTTGAAAAACTATGGGGACTCTGCTTTACCATAAAATAAAATTATTTCTTCTTCTTTCCAGGGTATATAAATCTTTTAATTAAATCTCTGCTCAATCTAAAAATAAATCTGTAGTTTTAATAATTATTTAATCTCATAGTTATTATGTGTATTTGCTTGTTATTGTATTTATGTGTCTTGGAATCTTAGTTTTAAGATTCCAAGTTTGTTTTCAATTTTGTTTATTGGAGAATGTATTGTGAGATTATATTTTATATGCTTACTATGCCTTCTTTGTTATTACTAACTCTTGCTAAATGCATTGGCAGACCTTTGTAATTTCATTTTGCACACCTTTCCTTCTTTTATTGACCAATAATTAATTTTAAATACATTTAGTTTGTGTTTCAGGCAAACCACAAATCTTTTGGCTGATGGTTTATCGTGTTTGTTATTCTGATTTTCCTGAAATTGGATATTTCATTCCTTTTCTAGATTATGTAAGATCATAATCATTAAGCATTTCCTTGCCTGGTATATGAAATCAACCATGAATTATCTTAAAAGTGATACATCATGAACTGTCCTGCGGACAAAATGACACCTCTAGTTTAAAGTACTAGAGATGCTTGCCCATGCTGTTTCATTGATTTCATACAAGATCATATTTTTTTATTTCTAAATTAGGAAACTAGAATTGTGGTTCTTTTATAAATCACTAGCAGGAAGATACTATTAATCCCCTTTTAAATTGTAGGTGATAGAATGTTTCTTTCTGCTAAAGCATTTAATGTTTTAAGATTTTCAACTCATATACACTCTCTGATAAATTTGCTTATAAAAATCTAAGTTAAACTTGAGTATTTTGTTTGCTAGATTTATTTGATCTATTTTTTTAGTTCTAAATTTATTTGTCAGAGTGTGTACTGGGAATTTAGTTTGTAAATTATTTGAAATTCTAATTATTCTACTTTCTTGATAAATGCTTGGCCAGACATAACTAGTTTTCTAATTACTTTCCAGTAGCCTATTGAGACTATATATTATTATACTCAGCTTAGTTTTGGCCAATTGTTTGGTTGGTGATTCACCCATGTTACATGTCTGTTTTCATTAAATCAGAGATTTACTATTTTGTCAATTTTAAATCATTTACGTCAGAGTATTTTCTAATTTTACTATTTTATTAAATTTGAGATTTAAGTTTTCTCTCCATTGTATGCCTTTACCATTTATGTGTTCTTGCATTGTAATCAACCTTAGCAATCTTAAACATGATTGGTCCATGCAAAAGTTCTGTGGCAATATGATGTCATTAGTCAATAAGCTAGTGATTACTCATCCATGCTGGCTTTGTTGATTCATGCAAGAAATTTTCCTTTCTTTTCATTTTAGAACTTTTGAATAAGGAAACCAGAGTTGCTCAGGTAAATTGTCAACTGAAGGAAAATCATTCTCCCTTTTTCTAATTCACTATTAGAAAATTTGTCTGTCTGCCAGAGCATTGACATTTTATTCTTTCTAGTAAATGCCTGACATGACCATATTTATTGTGTGTAAAGTTCTACTTTAAAATTTCATATTACTCTTAATAAAATTTTCAAATTAATTTAAAATTATTTTGCTGACGTTTGTCTTAGTGCTTTTATTTCTCAACTGTCTGAACAATATTCATAAGCTCTTGCTATCTCCCTGAGTCTAGTCAGTGCAAACCATCATCATCATCCACTTTTGATCACAGTAAACAAATTTTCCATATGTGATGTGATGTACTGTGGCTTCTCCATAAACCATATTTTTCCATTTGCATGTATATTCTCTTGTTGCTAAAGATCTCGTTCGAGCCTTAAACAATAAACTACTTTCCTTACTATTATCATATATTAACTCGCACCTAATATTCTGTTTATTTCTATATATATTTAAACTCTTTTTACAATATAAACAAAATTTTAAAAAATAATTCAATTAATAATTAATTTTAAAAAATACATTTACATTTACTGTGTGTCTGTTCATTCATTAACATTTACCCAAAACAACATATTTACTATACCATATCTTAAGGTTTAAAATATGAAAATATATTTTCATCACAATAAAATTCACTTTCAGTAATATTCTTTTTCTTTAATCACCAGTCTCAGACTATGTCTTTCTTAATTTGTTTTAATATTTTTAAGTTTGTATCAACTTTGAAATTTCTAGTCACCCCTATTCATTTCAGGTTATCATTTTAAACTCTTCAAGTCAAGCTTTCTGATGGTTTACAATTCCTCATTTAATGAGGAAGAGAAACAGTTAATGAATTTTATTGAATTTGATAAAAATTTTAGCTTCATACTTACAAACATTTTATTGTAATGTAGATATATATTATGTTTTTAACATTTAAAAAGAAATGATTATTCAATAGTAAACTCTATTCTTTTTAAATGTTAAAAACGTGATATATATATACATTACAATTAGTAGAAGAAAAACCTTTGAAATTACAGAACATTTTATTACATGAAAAACTACACACACCAAAGCAAAGAATAAAATATACATGCTTTCAATGTAAGCAAAAGAAATATTATTAATAAACATGATCACATATGCAGGTATCAGATGAAAAAGTAACTTTTACCATATAAAATGTATTACATTTATGAATTTTAATGTTTTTGCTTTTGTTTATTTACTTTTTTTTTGGATAGCATATGATTGAAATCATATATAGTGATAAAGGTATATCACAGTTTCATTGTACTTTTTTAAGAATTAAAACAATGCAGGTGATGGCATAGTAAACAACATAGATTGAAGACTTAAATATAAGTTTTTTCCCTCATAATTAATTACATAATATTTAAAATTGTTTCATTTTTTTTAAATATATTTATTCATTTCAAATATAAATTACTGTCTGAAAATAATTTAAATTTGTTACAAATTAAATTCAAATTGAAGTCTACATACATACAGAATTTAAAATAAAACTTTAGGTCTCATCATAATTACATTTAATCCAAAATGAAAGGATTAACAAGTTAAAAAATAATATTTATAAAACATTTTATAATAAATGCTTTTATTTATTTACATTGGGCAAAAATACATAAAATAGTTGTTTCTTCAACCAGAATTGGTCTTTTTATATTTAACTTGAAATGAAAGCATAAGGGGGGGTGGTGTCCAGAAATTAATTAAGTTAATCCCTATTTTCATTAAGTCAACTCTTTTTTATAAAGAATAGGAATTGTCCTAATTAATTCCTGCTCCCCCCCCTTATGCTTTTATTTCAAGTTAAATATAAAAAGCCCAATTGTTGTTGAAGAAATAATTAGTTTGGGTGTTTTTAGCCCAAAATAAATAAATAAAAGTGCTTATTATGAAATATTTTTACATCTATTATTTTTCACTTTTTTACATTAAGGTTGAAAGTAAAATTTTACATAGTAAATACAGTTTGTTTACAATATATTTTTATTATCAAAATTTGTTTTCATTTCAATTTTAAAAGATCGAGTAGGGTAGTTTTTAATGTAGGGTTTTTAATACAAATAAATATCATTATCTCATGTACATTACAGAAAACTTATTGAAGTGATATCAATGTTTTTAAAATTTGATATCAAAATATTTAAAATTTCATCTGCCATTTCCTGTGGACTGAAAAAATTAGGGAAACTTCTTAAACTATTTCATTGTCATATTGCGCTGTCAATGATTTATAACAAGTGTACAAAATTTAAGCAAATTCTATTTAAAATATCAGCTTAATATTTGAAAGTAATATCATGCCATTAAACATCATTTGCAATGTAATTTTGTTTACTTGAAAACAAAAGAAAATTTTTCTTTTGCTTTTTAAATAAGAACATTTTTTAAATCAAGATTTCTTATACTTTTTCAATTTTCTTTTATGTTTTAAAAAATGCAAGTTATAAAATCAAGATTTTGTTTTATTTAAAGTTAATTTGGTTTTATTTCAAGTTAAAGTTATTTGATATTGTGAGTACTTAAAGTGCACAAGACATTTCAAATTATAAACATCCAGGTTGATGTTAAGATTAACAGAAATATACACAGGCTATGCATGTGCTTTTTACACCTTTGTTTCCATCTTTGACTGTACTTTCCAAAAAGGTAAATTTTATTTTTCTACAATAAAAAAATAAAAATTTTATAATTTTTGTGATCAAGTAGATTGAAATTTTTTTGTCTTTCTCTCATTTTTTTGATAGTTACTGGTGAACATTTCAGCATGAAAAATATATCGGTAAAAAGTTTTACTTTCTCCATTGTATTTTGAAGAAAACATTTTGGGGGCCTAATGGTAAGTAATTTTATTTTTCTATTTTTTTTTTAATTACTATTTTATTATATGTTTTTTTAATTATTATTTTATTATGTATTTTTTAATTATTATTATTTTTATATATATTTTAGAAAAAATGTATGAAAACATTACTATTGAAACTAACAAAAAAAATAGATTGTGATTATTTGCATTTTTTTCTATGATGTGAGCTTGGGTCGAGTAATTTGAATCAATTGATACGAGACAAAAATAAATATATTTTGGAAATATAATGACCTGATTTAGATTTTTCTATAATTTTTTGTCTGCATTTTAATAATAGTAAAAATAAGCAAATGCTATAAGTAACGATTTTGACAGTACATAAACTTAGGCCAATTATAGACTATTGCAATATAAATTTCAAAGCTGCATATTTTTTAATTATTATTTTATTCATATATATATATTTGACAAAAAATATACGAAAAAAATAGTATTGAAACTAACATTTAAAAAAAGCTCGTGATTGTATACATTTATATCGCGAATTATCTGTATTTTTTGATATGATATGAATTTGGGTCAGTATTTGAATTAATTGATATGAGACAAAGATGAACATATTTTGGAAATATAATGACCTGATTTAAATTTTTCTATAATTTCTTGTCTGCATTTTAATAATAGTAAAAAATACGCAAATGCTTAAAGTAATGATTTTGACAGTATATATATAATACAAATTTATGTACTTCAAGATTAACTCTATAATCAATTTAGTATTTCATTCACTTTTTATTTTATTTTATTAGGTTGTGTATAGTGACTAATTTAGTAGTACTTTTTAATAAAATACAAACTGTATTGAAGTTCTTTATTATAATATTCAAATTATACTAATTATTGATCAATATTAACTACTTGTTATAAGGGATGTTACTAGGGATGTCTTATACATTGCAAAACCCTGTACAGAAATGCATTTTGAAGGACTATTGAGAAAAATGAAAGGTACTAATGTCTTTATTCTATAAAGTTTTCAAGTGATGGATTACCTTAGGTATTGTATATATTAAATATTTAGAAATTTTATGATGAATACAACTAACCTACTAACAAAACAATAGTTTTGTTGTGTGCATGATAATTTTGAATTTATAAAATTATATGAAAATAATTATTAGAAATAACTATATTCTTTTCAACTTAATTACATTCTATATTAATAGAGACATCCATGCCATTAACAGAAAGGACACATGCTTCGAGATCTCGAAAAAATGGGCTACGTAACAGTAGCTTATTTGAATATTTACATTTGCTTATATTTATTACACTTTTCATGAAGGCTATGAGTATGAGGCATGGTTCCTCGAAAACGTTCAGCCGAAAATTTTTAATAGTAAGTTATATTTTCTCTAATTAATAATTACAATTAAGTATTTTTTGTTTTTACATATAAGGAGAAATTAAAAACCATATTTATTACATTCTTTGGTGTTTTATGTTTTAAAAAATATATATTATGTCATCTTTGAGTAATATAAACTTAATTCATGATAAAATTTGTGGCTTGACATAATTTTTTAAATATTCAATATGGCCACTTTAGCAGTGAAAGAGTTAAAAGTTTGATAAAATCTTTTTAATGTAAACTTTTTAATATATATATATTATCCTCTCATTTGCATAACTGAAATCTTATTGAAGTGATATGAATGTATTTGAAATTTGATATCAAAATTTTTGAAATTTCATCTACCAATTCCTTTGGATTTAAGAAACTAGGAAACCTACTTGAAATATTTATGTCACATTGCATTATCATTAATTTATAACAAATGTAAAAAAATTGAACAAATTATGTTGAGTATAAATATATTAAATCTCCATTCCAATACAGTTAGCAAACAAACCAACAAACAAAGAATGTGGCTTAAATAAAACTATTTAAAAAGAATAAAATATTTTAAATTATCTTTTTAAAAAGGTTTTAGTAAGGTAATCAATATTAAAAAAAAATTAAGATATGGAATTGACAAACTATTATTGCCAAAATATTTGACTTATAATAACAAATTATTTTCAAATGTGATTAAACTCCAATAAGTATAAGTAATATATTTTAGCCATTATTAAATTTTAATTCATTCAAAAGGGATTGCATATTATTGTTCTGTGATATTTACTTTAATGGTAGAAAAATGAACTTCAGCTAAAGATTTTTGAATAATGCTCAATGCCATTTTTTGATGTTAGAATGTCACTTCACACAAATTGATGGTGATGCCTATTAAGCTATAGATTGACCTACAATTTGGATACTATAATACAAAATATAATTATCAGATGTTTAACATGTTAAACAATTATGAGACAAACTGTAATTTTACTTAATGCACCATCTCTTGGCCATATGTTGTGTTCATTTTACCATAAAAACTGACCTTAATCTATATTAAAATTTTAATTCTAAAAACATGCAAATGACAATATTTTAACAAAAAATTTGAATTTCTGTTGCCATAGTGTCTGTCTATCTTCTTTTACCTTATATGGAGTTCAAAAGAGACAGTCAATTCCCACTTATTGTCGACTAGGAGTTTTTAACTATCAACATCCAAATAAAAATATATACTTTCAATAGTTATTTACATTTATAATTAATTTTTACAATATATTAACTAAAACTGCACTTAAATATAGATCTTTATTAAAAAATATTTAATTTTTAGAAGCATAATCAAGAGAAATGAATAATGCTCAACTGCTATTCGTAAATCAGTGACATTCAGTGACTGAAAGCGGAAAACATCTATTTTTCATAAGTTTTTACATATTTGTAATTATTTTTCACAATAAATTGACTAATATTATTGTTAGATTTATATTTTTATTAATAAATATTTAATTTTAGAAAAAAGAGAAATGAATAATCAAGATAAATCAATGGCAACTACCCATTGTAATTGGTTGAGAAATAATTATTTTGTTTTACAACAGGCAATTTTTCTTACATTTTTTTACAGTTATTAATTTTATTTTAAATTTTTCATTATATTTGAGTAATTTGAATGTAAAATAATTCAATTTTTAGAAGCTAAATTAAAACAATTCTGATTACTTTAATATTTTTATGAATAGAAACATAATTGACAAATAAAAACAATTACTCAAAATAAGAGTCATAGATCACATGACCCTATACTCTTAAGCTTGTAAGTTATAAACAATAAGGATTGCCAATTCCTCAACAAGCTTTGTGATAAATGCTTTCTCTAGCTAAACATTTATCACAAAACTTGTTGAGGAATTGGCAATCCTCATTGTTTAAAAACAACTAATGTTTTACTCAAACTGATGATCAGAAATGTCAATCTGTTATTGTGGAAGTTATTAATCTGGGAATTTTCAAAAAGTTTAAACACATAGTTTCCCATATCTGCAATCTTACCATTTGAACAGTTACTTATCTCCAGTTTGAAAAATAAACAAAAAATAAGAAATTAAAAATGTATAATCTTTACATGCATTTCTACTTATATGATTGCTATCAAAACTCATTTCTCCCTCAGTCAGTCAGGGTGCTTATTCTCTTTCTTTCAATTTATTAATGTAGTATCTTTACAAAACCTTAATTTACTTTTTTGTGGCAATATTTCTGTTGGTTTCTAAAAAGATATATTTTAAAAATTAAATTGTATTATCAATGTATATATGTGCATTAAATATATTATATAGAGTTTGCTATTATTCATGGTTTTAAATACTTATGGGAAGGCTTTAAAATAAATGACTGTGGAGGACTGCTATATACTATAATGTTATTCAGACTGAGTGGTATTCAGCTAGTTGATAACATCACCACCTAATAATTATTACATTTTTAGTAAATCTTTCTTTTTACTTAATCCCATTGTGATAGAAATATTGAATATAAAATATTTTGCTTGGTGATTATTTAATGAATCCGCATTTTCTCACATAAATGTAATTAAATTAAAAATTCCTAATTTTTTTTTTTAAAAAACGTTACTAAAACAGCCAATATCTAAAATCTCAATAACTATAATTATACTTACTAACTTCATTTTTTCCCCATAAATATCTATATTTGATATGTATATTGTTTACTGCTAATATACAAGTAAATAGCTAGCTAGAGTTGTTCTATTAAAAAAAGTTCATATTTATAAAGATTGAATAATCCTGGACTAACTGCTCATTTTTTAAAAAGATAACAGGACTGTTTTATATTAATTTTTTAAAACAAGTGTATAGGAACAATAATAGAAAAAATGATCCTGGCCATCTTTGATTTGATTATTTCATGAGATTAGAAAATCACTCAAAAATTTTTTTGTTTTTATTTTAGTTCTAGGAAATGGCAGCCATATTGGATTTTTGAAAACTTGTTATAAGTTACAATTTTTAAGACAATTTCAGTCAGCATTATAAAGAAAGTCATGTATTTTGTGTTATAAGAAAGATAAAATACCAAGGAATGTAATAAAGCTGAAAAAATATAGTCATCAACCCTTCAAATTTTAAAAAATATATATATTTTAATATTTTTAAAATTATTTTTAAATTTCTTCAGAATTTCTATATTTTAAATAAATTTTAATTTTTTTTTAAATTAAAAAGTTTCATTACATTCCTTATAAAAATTTCCATTAAAATAATATATAATATGTCTTACCTATAACAATTCATTAATTTAAAACAGGGATGGAGAACCACAAACTCTGGAATCAACTCCAGCTGTCAAAAGCTCTCAACACATTTTCAAAAATGTATATAAAATGACCAAGTGCAAAATTTCTATTTAAACATGCATGTAATGCAAATATTAAACTAAGAGATAAGTAAAATAAAATATTTATTTCTCAACTATATCTTTTTCTCTCCAACCTTTAATACAAAAGGTAAGGTATTACGTACTATTTCCTTTGAATACAAGGAGAACTTGGAATAAAATATAGTATAGTTTGCAGCTCATCTGTATAGCTTACCCAACAGTATTCATAACTCATTCTCTTCTGATGACAAAATCAAAGCATCTAAATAGAAATATGTCAAATAGAGCTGGCTCATCAGACAACATTCCTGAAGAAGCTAAATGGTGTGGAGTTTGAAGAGACACATTGTCTATTTCAATTTCAGTTGATAAAAAATAAGACAGTCTCTCTGAGCACTTTTTATGTTATTATCACTTCACACAGCCAAAAAACGTTAATAACTTTTTTTAGGCAGATAATGCAATACTTTCTTTTTAAATGTAAAATTATTGAAAATATAATTTGAGTACCTAGATACTGGCTAGCATAAGAACATATATTTTAAGTATGTACAACTTTTTATGATAAATATATCCATTATAGATATCTTCACAGATGTTTCATTCAAATCCTTTCTTTACATTTTGAGTGATCACTTTATTATATTTTATTACAACTAATAAATTCAGTGCATTTTCAATCAACTATCATTACTCTATACATCTCATATACAGCTTTGAATTTTTTGATTCATTGTTCTATATATATATATAGGCCTAATTTTTTGATTCATTGTTCTATATATATATATAGGCCTAATTTTATATATTCAGGCAAAGTCTTTACTTTTGTTATTTTTCATTACTATTCAGATGCATTTTTTTATTGGTATATTTATTAGGTTTATAATAATTTTAGAAATGAAAAGTAAATAAATAAAAAATTTCAAAGTGGTTACTCATGAATAATGACAACTTTCAGGCCTGTGTCACATTGTAAAAAGGCCTACACTTATTTGTTCAGCCACTACATTTGGTAGCATTTTTAGAAATTGGTGGAAGAAGAGTCTGGTATACTGCTAGTTTTTGTAAGTACAGGTTGTTTATACTTTCTTTGTTTTTTCACTGTTAAAGAAATTAGTTTATCTTTTAAAAATATATAAATTAGAATTGCTAGATAATAAAGTATCTTCAGAATCTGAGGGCCTACGAATTAGAAAAAAAATGTTGATGCTCGAATTTGTGTCAGAATCTATTTTTCAGAAAAAAATTAAATGAAGTTATTTAAATAACATTTCATTAAAAAATTGAATTTTTCATTTACAAAAACATGGCATATATCTCTTGAAAAAGAAAGTAAAACAAAAAAAAAGTTAACTCATGCATGCATATCCATCCCATACAGTTTTTTCTGCAAATTTGAAATAAAGACAGAAATTTTAATTAGCGAGAACTGTCACAACCGAATTAGAAAAACACAGTAAAAAAACGAATCTTACTTTTTATTTTTATTATTCATTTCAGCCACAATCTTTTTTATTTCAAAATATAAATATATTTAAAAAAGGTCCTGGTTTGCAGACCGTACTGCCGCCATCAGAGGGCGCGGCGACATCATCAACAACCGGCCTGAAAATGGCAAGTGATAAATTTTTTTATCACTTGCCATTTTCAGGCCGGTTGTTGATGATGTTGCCGTGCCCTCTGATGGCGGCATCACTTGCCATTTTCAGGCCGGTTGTTGATGATGTCGCCGCGCCCTCTGACGGCGGCAATACGGTCTGCAAACCACGACCTTAAAAAAATATATCATATTAATACATCTATTGAATCCAAATAAATGATTGCTATCAATGCAGTGTATTTATATAAAGAAATCTCATTCATTACCTTTAATTAGCATCAGGAGAAATGTGAGAGAAGTATATATTTGAAAAATGAGAGATTGAGGTAGAGAGGAAAGAGGGTTTTAGCAATCATATTAATAAGATTTATTCATAGAGACTACAGCCAAAGAATAATTACATTATTTAAATGTTCATCAACTATTATTATTAAATGCCATCATGTTATGACTATGACAATTATAAAAATAGATTTTTCCTATTCTTAAACATTTTCAATAGGATATAACAAATATTTTGTCATTGCTTTCTTCCAGTTTTACTGGTTGTATAATATTTTTTTAAAAAACGAGGTGCACTCATCTGTCATGCCTATGACCTGAGGTTAAAATCTGGATCAAATGAAATTTTTTGTCGAGAAGCTTAGAATATTCCTCTCAGGTTGCTTGCCCATGAACAATTTAGTTGACCATCCAACAATGGCTGGAATGAGTATCCAACTATATTTCGCCAAACAGTAACATAAAAATGGAAAATTTCTCTAAATATGTATTGTACAAGAACTTTTGTGTTTAGTACTTGTCATCAATGTTTCATTGTGAGGGCCTGTCGGTAAGTCCTTTGCCCTGCAGAAGAAGGCTATCTATCAAAAGAGATGTCATTTGCTTTGACCTATATTTTAAAATTATATTTTCTTTAATAATCTTTACTTAATAATAACATAGAAATGTTTTCTTTATTTAATTCTAACATTTCAATAGCCATTTTCAAGGTTGCATCAATTTATTAAATTATATTAAAAGAAAAAGACTTTTGAAGATGACTGTATTAATAAAGAATTGAATTTAGGTTTAAAAAATGTGAAGGTACATAAGTTTAATTTTACAGATACAATATAGACAACGAGGAACATATTAACCTCTACAAAACTCAAATTGGAATTGATGAAAAACAAAAATTATATTTATAAAATATCATGTGAATGTGAAAGGATATATATCAGTGAAAACATTCAGCCATTGAAAAACTATTAAAAGCAGAAAAATGTGATGTTTTTAAAAATAGTAGGCCATATGAATACCAAAAATAACCAGAGTCTTTCTCTGGTATTTGCATCTTCTGCTACTATATATCTCTTGTAGGAACCCTTCTGCATCAATCTTTCAAATGACCTCACCAAATCATGGTGCCATGTAGACATTTTTTGGTAAAGTGTGTTTTGCAAATTTTTTTTTGTAATGGCTGAAAAGTTGAGAACAATGTGAAATTCTATTTTCTTTTAGGAAAATGGTAGTGAAAACAATTGAAATGCTTGAAACAGATTGTAAGCAAGCTGATCTCAAAAAATATAAGTTTTTGAATGATTTAATGGAAATGTCATATTCCAAGTCTTTAGAAATCATGCTGAATGAAATTCAAAGTCAAAATAATGTTGATTTTTTTTTTTTTTGATGACACAAACATTATTTTTCACTCAGAATTAGTTGTATTGCTCAGTCAGGCATTTTATCTGCAAGTTCTGAAATATTTCATGATGCAATAAAACATAAATGTCCCATTTTGTGCAAAGTAAGGAGTGCTTCATCTGGCCATGTGTCAGGACACAAAGCCTTGAGTGTGAAGCAATGTTTAATTAAATTCAATATAACCCAGCTTATCTATCAGCTATATTTATTCCATCTCAATACATGTGCCTTTTTTTAATTCTTTCAAATAAAAAAATTTACTCTTTTTTTTTGTTGCAGCCTTATAAGTGATGAAAACAAAACAACGCAAGTGTTAGAAAGCATAACTTTGCAAATATTTCCGTATTTTCTTCCAAAAGTGAAAAACACATTTAAACCAATGTATTAGAATGATTTTTAACAAATGTGTTTTACTAGTTCTTGCTTATGGATCTGAGACTTGGACACTTAATGGAGGAGCAATACAGAGACTTCAGATCACTTGAAGGAGTATGGAGAGATGTATGTTGGGAGTAACAAGAAGAGATCAAAAACGCAATGTATGGGTAAGACAACGAACAGGTGTTACTAACCTTATTGAAAGAATTAAAAGATTGAAATGGAATTGGGCTGGACATATTGCTAGAAGAAATGATAATAGATGGACAATTGAAATTTTAAACTGGATGCCAAGAGATTGTAAAAGACCCAGAAAGAGACTACATGTGAGATGGATGGATGAAATAAGAAAATGTGCAGGGGTGTTGTGGAAAAGAGAAGCTAAAGATCGGAGAAGATGGATTAAACCTTCATCCTGCAGTGGATTGATAATGGTTGATGATGATGATTGCATCAACTGGACAATACTTTCAAGGAGATTAAATTTATACTGCTTAAAAATAAATAAACAATTTTTTATTATAAAATTCCGATTACTTTTGGGTACTCTCACATATATTCTATTGAAAACAATCAAAATATTGGACTGAGAGACAAAAGTCAAAAGAAATTTTTTAAAAAAAAAAAGCTCACGTGATAATAACAAATAATCCCATAATTCAACCTGGTGTGATAATTTATATTTGAAAATCATTCATTAAACTTACTTTTTTAAAAAATGAAAAAATCTGCAGAATCCTCATAGATAAGTGCATTAAACTTCTGCTGACTGTTCAACATTTGACAGAATAGCCTACTTAATTAGAGCTTTACTTTAAATTCGGTATTCATGCATCTATAAGGCAAGGTTTGGCTTCCATACTAGTAGTGTTTATTAAATAGCCAACAATATTTGAAAAGAGAAAAATTATCTCTTGAAATGTTGCGCTACATACTAACTTGTGTGCTATTAAAAAGTTTAAATAAAGTTTGAATTTTTCTAAAGACATTTATTAATTAATTCTAGATAACAGAAATAATACAATATATAATTACAAATAATATGATCGTCATCACAAAACCCAGTAATAAGACAGAAAAAAAAATAAGGAAACAAAACAAAAAGATAGTAAAAAGGAATAGGCCTTTCTTATAAAAGATTTCTAAATAAAAGGAAATAAAATTTATTAAAGATTTCAGTCTTAGATGAGAGATATATTCAATAGATGAAAAGATTATAAATAACTGATACCTCAAGTTTGTCAAACCTGTAATTATTCGTTTTTAGTCTCTAGGAGAAAAAAACTAAACTATAATAATATAGACTATAATTTTAAGCCGATTTATGTTTATTATAACACGCTTTACATTCAAAGATCAGCCTTTCAAGCTAATTGCACATGCGTCTTAGCGAGTGTTAAATAATAAATGAATACTTCACTCCACAATACAAGATATAGTATTTATGCAGGAATAAAAGGAATCCTCTTATTCCTACAATTGTACACATGGCGTCATATAAAAATAAATGCTTATTTACTTATAACACGCTTTAAAAGACATGGAAAGCAATGAAATAAAAAGATTTATCTACTATAAATATAAGCTTACATTATATGCGCTTGTATATATTTTATTTGTATTCTATCAAATGTTTTTTTTTTAAGTGAAGCATTTGTAGTTAACAAATAGCTCTCAAAACCTGTCACACTTTTTAGCTTGTCCCTCTCACCCTACTGTTCTATGATACTCATTTTATTTGTTCCTCCCATTACGAGCCAAATGATGGATGAGGTGTAAATTGGCTCAATTAGACTGCTGCCAACTGATTCTTTATTGACAATATAATTAGGCTATGAGAAGATTGTTTTACACAGCAATTCAAAGTAAATTCAAAGCTATTATCTGATAATGACTTATAAATTTAAATGCCAGGATATGGAGTTTTACCATCATAAAAGTACAGATCTGTTTCATTTTTGTAGTAAGTGAAATAAAAAATGTAATCTTTTCTACATTGTGAGATTTTTTTTTTTTTAGCTATATTTTTAAAATTAATTGAAAGCTTGTAGAGTAAAGATCATAGATTATTCTGAGTTGGTCAAATGAGTATCAATGCAATGAAAATGGAAGGGGGTTACACTTCTAAGAGTGCTGAATCTGTAATTATCCTTACCCTTTTAAAGGAATTGCGTATGGTGTGTGTGTGTGTGTGTGTGAATACGCAGATGGTAAATTTATTTCACTTGAGTATTAAGTACTTACAAAATATTTATCATTAGGATTTTAATATAAATGAAAGCGTATGCAAAATTCTCTGCTAGAAAGTAGATGAGTAATTCGGTAAAAAAAAGTGTTATGACCAAGTGACCAGTGATAGATTATAATTAAATATTCTCTAAGCAGGATAAGTAGAGAAATAATAGTAATAAACAATCACTCCTAAACGAGTGTGGCCATTCTAACTTAAAAAAAAGAAGAAAGAACTAGAGAAAAAAATTAATCTAGAAATGAGTTTTGTAATGACTACATAAACCAATTTGAAAAACACAAAAAAGTCCACATATAGAACATGCTGGTCCATTTTGTAGTTACTTTACATTTTAGGATGTTACCTTTTAATATCTTAATTTTTCTGTCAGAAATACTTCAGCACCATGTCCGATTATAGCTCTCCAATGTATTTTATTCTATACCATATCTTCCCAATGGAAATAATTAGCATTGCTCTTCCTTGGAATATTTTGGAATGTTCTTCGGATAATTCTTATAAAATAAATAAAGTCTATTTCTCTCATGAAAACTATGTTCAAGTTAGGAAGTCTTGCCCTTTTCATTCATTTTGCATGTCCAATTCAAAGAAGGTGTGATTTGACAATAAAACAACTTATTGATAAATTTACCATTGTTTATTTAAAATTTTATGCAGCATCCTTAAAATAAAACCTTTCTTATGTCTTTATATTGTATTGATAAGGTTACATACCATAATTTAGGTAAAATAATACCTATATTAAAAACTAACTTAGTTACAGTAGTTATTTCCCTGTGATGAAATATTCTATCTTTTAAATGCTAAAAGCAGCAACAACACATTGGAGTCTATGTTGTATCTCTACATCAAAAACCATTCATCCTTCTACTTATATAAGTCACCTAAGATATTTAAACTGATTTAATTTTCAAGTTACTAATTATCCTAGCTAAAAATTGCTGATGATTGTTCTTCTGTCACTGGCAGATAAAGAACACAAACCAAAACCTTGAAATGTTGCATTCAAAACATACTATAAATTATCTTTTGAATTGGCAAAAGCAGCAATCATTAGAATATTGTAAACCCAGAATCCAAGAATGAGACAAAGTTCATGTTTATGCTTTAAATTGATTCAAATTAAAAATCCAATCTGTATCTTCATCCCTCTTTCATTAAACTGCCTAAAAGCAATTCCAAAGATCGTTACTTTAAAAATTGAAAAGAAAGTTGAAACAAATATGCGTCCTTGTTTAAAATCAATTACTATTTCAAATAACTCAGATTGTCAGTTAAATTTTGGTGAATAACCAATTAATTTCAAACAATGTCATAGGCTTGATGTATTAACTAAATCAAAGACCTTGGCCAAATCAATAAAAGCAATATATAAATCACTCTTTTGTTTCTGATACTTCTGTAATTCTGGCAACAAAAAAATAATATCTATTGTGTTTTTTGATTCTTTAAAACCACATTGAATCTCTGGTAACCATTCATTTGTGACTGGAAGCAACCTGTTCAATAAAATTCTTGAAAGTATCTTTGCTATAAATCACATGATCACCATCTCTATACTAGCACATAATTGTTGTAAACAAAGGCAAAACTCTCCATACAGTAGTGCCACCCTGTGCACAAGCCTTCTGGCATCCACTGATTACTCTGTTTGCTATAGTGGACAATAGTTATATTCCATGATAATTAATGCAATCTAATCTATGCTCATGATTTTAAAAAATTTGAAACAATAAAAGCATCTTTAAAATCAGAAGACACAACTTCATTAATCCGTTTCTTAAAATATTCAATATTTTTGGAATACACTTTATGAGCCTTTGCTTCAATAAGGAGCATAAAATTATAATAAAAGGGTTTATTAGAGTGTAAAAGAGATAAAATGTTTGTTTAAAATAAAGGTACATAGACTTGATAAGCCTAGAAGTATGGTCTGTTTCTCATCCCAAGTAAGGCTGCATCATATAACAATCATACATGCATTTTAGATAATCAGACTAATCTTTACTCTGTAGTTAATAATCACTAAGTATTCCTTTACTGATCATTGTTAGATGGAACTAGAATCTATCAGTTTTAAAGAACAATCTTAAATAACTAACAAAAAATTCAAATTCACCTGGTCCAGTGTCATAGGCATAATGGATTAATGAAACCACTATCATTACAACAAAACTCTTATTTGAAGTGTATATTGTGTAAATATGTTGAGAATTCTGTTAGTTCTTTTATAATGCATAAGAATCTCTTAACAATTAATACATAGACTGTGGCAATGATAGCTCACAAGAATTTGTAATGATGGGGCTATAGCAATAAAAAAAATATAGACTGAACAAATTATATCATTAATTAAAATATATACTATATTTCACTAAATCAAATTATATATAAATGCATTTGAATGTAAAAAAAAAAAATGTCAGTAATTATCTATTTATATTTAAACCCCACCTTTCATTTTTACAATTTTATCCATAACCTTATCATTAATATTTGTAATTATGTTTCTCATTCTACTCAATATCACTAAAGTAGCAAATTGATTTTGTGCCATTGATTTTCTTTAAAAAGTTTTACTTCTTTTGAGAGCAATGATATTACCAACCAAAACTGCATATAAATCATGCATTACTCCCTGTATGATTCCCATTAGATAGACATCTCTGTGTGAATTGTATAGTCTTTTGAATTAGCTCTGCACAGCACAAGCAAAAATACAACTATTGCTACAAAACTATCCATACAAAATACTGTCAAACTATACAAATACAATTTGTACACCTTATTTCAAACACTTTGTAGCAAAAAGACAATTATTATACCTATACACACACACAACCTGATATTTCAACTATCCTGCAGTTTTTCAGAACTCTGAAGAAGACTGTAAGATAATCGAAATGTCAGGTTATATGTATATATTTTTTGGAGATGTATTTCAGTATGTGGTAAGATGTTAGCTATATTTTTTTCTTCATTTCTTATTTGATTTTTGGGTAATGGATATATTAAATTATGAAATATTAATTGTGCTGCTATGACAATAATAATATTAATATATTATTAATTATTATAAGATTATAAATTGACTTTATTCATTTTTAAAAGAAAAATAAATATGTAAATAATAAAGAGTATATGATTTGGATGAAATTATTTTTTTATGTTTCATTTTTGCTACTGCATTCCAGATAGTAAATTATAAATACTACAAATAAATATTTACCATTTCAAATATATTGGTGCTTTTTATATATATTATAGTATACTGGAAGGTATGTCTAAAATATATTTCCAGTATAATATATTAAGGCTATAGCCTCAAGCACAGGTGTATAAAAATGCGATAGTAGGGACCTCTACAGGTCTTAAACCACAAGCTTACTCTTTGGAAGAAAAGAGGGGAACCTGTAGAGGTCCCTACTATCGCATTTTTATACGCCTGTGCTTGAGGTTACAGCCTTAATGAATATTAATTACGCAATCAATGTTTTATAATATATTGTAAATGTAAAAGTAAATTGTTTATATTTTGTTGAAATAAAAAATATTTGTATTTTGAAACATAAATTTTTATTATATATAATAAATGTAAAATGATTTTTTTATCATTAGTATATAAGTTTTTTTTATTTATGAAACGCTACCAGAAATTGTTTAAATGAATGAATATAGATGGTTACTATGGTTTCACTGATGTCAATAAGAAATCTTATAAATAGAACTGAAAAATTTGAACTAAAACTTCTCTCTCTTGTTTTTGCTTTAAACAAAAGCAGGTATAAATTTCTTTGCATGATAAAAGTATATAATTGACTTGAAAAAAATGGAGGGTTAAGAAACTACATTGTCTGTTCTATAGACCAGAGCAGCTTATTGGTAAAATTTTATGAGAAAATGATAACTTTATTATTTAAAAAAAAAATCATTGAATTACTTAATTACATTTTAAACTATCAGAATATTTAATTTGGTAAAAATGGATGTCACATATATTTTAAAAATGGAATACAAGCAGCAAAAGGTATACAAGAGTCATATTTATTTGCCTATAATTTTATTAAATCAATTGATCAACTTTTACTGAGATATGAATTAGTTAATTTTCTATCATATTGCCCTAAGTAAAAGATAGCATGTAATGATATTGTTTTTAAATAATACTTGCTTATAAAAGGACTTAATATAATTGTAAATATAAAATAATGCTTATGTGTGTAATGTCATATGAAATAAATAATTATTGTTTAAAGGAATAATCTGAATATATACATAAAATATTGGAATCAATAAAATGTACTTTGAATTTAAAGTTCTCATGAATATACTTTATCTTCTTTGGAATAAAGATATACTATTGGCTTTGTTGTTATAAATATAAACATCAGAATGGTGATGCCATACTGGAAATACAGTATATAAAGCCTTTCATTCAAGTCATTTATTTACATTTGTCATTATTATTGATATATTTTATCTTTATTTAAAATGTAAATTTATTTATTGAATATATATAGTTTAAAATTAATTAGTAATTTATTCACATACTAAAATATAAGAGAGCTATGCTTTTTCTAAATTTAAACATATCTTTTGTTATAGTAATTATTATTAGTATTTAAGATTCAATTTTTTTTTTAGTGATTAGAAATGTAACTTTGAATATATCATATATATTATAAGTTTAAAAAGATTTTATTGTAATAATTATTAACTTTATTTTGTTCTCTTAAATTTTTACCAACAAGGAACAAAATTCATCTTTGTATATTTATATTCTTATATGAAATATATAAGAAGGTATATTTCAAACTCATATTTTGAAAAGTGAAAATGTCTTGCAACATATTGTAATATAGACATATATATTTAGTATTTTGTTATAAAATAACTGGAGACAGGCAATCATATACGTAAATAGCAAACTATCAATTGACAATTTTTTGTATATTCAATTAGATTGTATATGTGATCTATTCATTATTTATACATATTTTTAATCATATAATTGATATTTATTTATTAATAAATTTGAATTTAACTTAAATCAAATAAATTTATTTGATTATTGTCCAGTTGTGCAAACAAATTTATTGCTTGATAACATTTGAGTGAGAACAGACTGTCTATATTGTAAAAATTTATTTGAAATAACTATATCACCAGAAATCAAATTCCAGAATTAAGAGGTATGGTTATATTTTTTTTTTTAGTATTAAATTCTATGGTTATTAACTGATTAGATATAAATTTTATATGATAATAATAATTAACTCTGAAAGTGCTGTCTGCAGAAACTATGATATTGAAAGCCTACAGAAATTATTATATAAAAAAGTTTCACTGCAATGCATAAGCATGTTATTAATTAAATATTTGTTTTATCTAAATTATTATTTAGATAATTACTGTATTAAATTCACGATTGGTCATTAATATCCTAATCTTATTCAATTATAGAGCTGATAATAGTATATTTTGTTCTGTTGTAATTCAGAATGATTTGCTTTAACCCTTCAACATTCCTTCCGCATTGCGATGTTTTTTTTTTGTTCTCATGTTCAACGTAAAATCTAAAATTAAACCATTATTACTTATTAAAAAATAATAATTTACTAAGGCTGTAACCTTAGAAATAAGCATCTGAAAAATACGAATATAGGGACCTCTATAGGTCTTAAAACACAAGCTTACGCTATGAAGAAAAGAGAGCATAAGCTTGTGTTTTAAGACCTATAGAGGTCCCTACCTTCGTATTTTTCAGATGCTTATTTCTAAGGTTACAGCCTTAGTAAATTATTACTTAATATAATAATGGGCGTTTAATAAAATTTATTAAAAAATAATAAATTTGACTTCATTTGATAGATATTTTTGTTTACTACTGAAATAAATTTTAAATGTTCACATTTTTTCTATAAATATTAAAAAACAAGATTGTAATCAAAACAAAATGATATTATGTCATCATTTCTAGAAAGATTATTTTCATTTTACAAATCAATGAGAGCTTTGTTATTTCTGGCTTTTTTAAAAAAATCTTAACAAATATTTATTTATTTGTTATATCTAACAAAATATGCTTTAAAAGTTTACAAATTTTCAATATTTATTGCAATATTATGATATTTTTATACTCATTATTATAATTAGATTGCTTACATAGAAAGCCAAGTCTCTAAATAGCTTTAGGCTATATTTGTATTGTCTGCTAATATAATGTTGTTTTTGAAAATAAAATATTTTCATTCAAAATAAGTTATTAATAATTCATATTTTTGATATATAATATTGTGTAAATTATTATATAAAAAATATCTAAAATTGTAATAAATTCACAAATAAACATATTTCTGATTATTCGAACCATTTTCTTTAAACACATCATGACATCAATGATCCTGTCATAATAGATGCTTGTCAGGGCAGAGCTTAATTCTATTGTTTAGAGGAATTTTTTATTTTCTTGCCATCTATTGAATTTTCCAAACTAAAATTTTATATTATAATGTATATAGGAAAATACGCATATTACAATATAACGCTTGTGGAAATTCTCACTAGGGGGCGAATTAGTAAAAAATAAAGCAATTTGTCCAGAAACAGCATTTGGTTAATTATATTTAAATTTAGTTGATGTGGATCATAAATTCAATTAATTATTAAATTTTAATATTCATACTTGATTATAATAAATGCTAATAATTCTTTTTATATATGTATTAATTGTTATAATATAGTTTTAATAATTTAGTTATTGGAAATTTAAAACAAATGATAAGATTAGTTAATTGTATTTAAGTAAAATATCCAATAGAAATCTATTGTTTCTTTCATATATTGGTATGATTGGATATTATAGATTCAAGATAGTCTAATAGGTTCAATGATATTACATCATTATTAAATATTTTATTACAACTAGATTAATTAACAAGAGTAGTCTATATAAGAATATAGCATGGCTGAGTTAGTATAATTTATTATTTATCATTTTATTAAGTATTTTATCTTGTTATAAATAGTGTGATTAGTAATGATAAATTAATATAAAATTATAGTATGGATAAGTTAGTATTATTTATCATTTTTATTGAACTAAGATTTAAAATTAATTATTGAGTCGAATATTCATTTAGATATTAAGAATATTGTAAACTTATAATACATAATAAAGCTGTTATCTCAATCATTCATGAAGTACATTATTTAGATATGAATATCTTTAAATTTTAGTACGAGTTCGTATACTTATAAACAATATTTGATTAGTTGGGTGTTATGTTTGATTAGTTAAGTGTTAATTGTTTAATGATTTATTATTGATTTCATTCTATTATAAGTGAAATATATCTTAAGCGTATGTCATTGTTTTAAGAGAGTGATATTTAATTACTTTAGTTTAAATCATATTAATATCTGAAGTATCTTGTTTGTTTTCTATTTGAATCCATGATGCTTTACTAAAGGTTATCATTATCGTTTTGTTTTAGTGTAGATTGACAGTCAGATATGTGATTATATAAAGGATTATTTTAAATACTAAATGATCATTTATTGATAGCATTCTTTAATTTAGTATTATTTTCTTTGATTTATATTTTATTGTTACAAATGATATTCAATTTTAGGATTCATTTTCATCCTGTTGAGCTATACTTTATTCAGATTATATTAGAGTTATTATTTCATTGCACATTTTTGATTTGTACAAATGCTATCTAAATAATTGGGCCTTTATGAAAGGTTAGCATACACATATAATTAATCTATTATATTTGACACTGTAATTTACAGGGCATAATTAAACAGGATCACTCACTTATGGTTTTATTATATCTGATTTATTACAAATGAATCCCAAATCTGTGGTATATTAAAAGAAGAGTATATTCTCATTTTTATCCTACTGCAAATGGTGCTCTAACTTTAAGAATAGTAAAAAGAGTTATTTCATCATCATTTTTTTATATTTATTTTTTTATGTCAGTAATAAAATATTGTCTAAAACCTGTAGGGCAACTTTTTAATCCATTACCATACAAATACAAAAACTGTATTAAGAGCAAAGCTTTATTAACATTAACAATATTGTAATGCTTAGCATGCCTTTGACTGCTATGTTTATGATGATTATCAGTCGAAAGCATGCTAAACACTACAGTATTGTTAATGCTAATAATGTTTTTTTTTAAGTGTCATAGCATCGGCTGGGACGCAAACCCGCAACCCGGGCAACTGCCTGCTAGTGCAAGGCAGTCGCGCTGACCTCTCAACCACATTTGTCGAGCTGAAGCATTTATAAACTTTACTCATTAAATTGTATTTATATTAAATATTATTAAAAAAAGTGATAGATTAGTGATTACCAAACTATATTGTATTTCAAACAATAAAATAAGTTTTTAAGTAGATAAATAAAAATGCAATAATTGTAATAATAAAACAAACTTTTATTATATACTGAATGAACTGCAGCCCTTATTTACAAGGTATCACTGGACTACAACAACTTTTGAAGGAGTCATAAACCAAAATGAAGACATGTTTGATGCTTTAGAAAGATAAATGTGTTAAAATAAAATTGAAAAATGTATTCAAAATATTTGAAAGAATGAAAATTTATACAATCTGCTAGTTTAAATGAATTTTAATTTTATTTTTTAGTATATAGCTTTTTTGAAATTTATATCTTAACTTTTTTCTTGCTAGCTGAGTAATTATTTTAGGCATGTAATTTAGATGATCATTTATTATTGCTCATATCAAATGAGTATTCAATTTAAGTTTATGAAAATGTTGTTACATAGTTAGTTCAGGTGGAAGTGGAAAAATATTTTTAATTATGTATAAATTCAAAAAATTAATTTAATTAGTTAAAAAGTATTCATTGTTGCTTGGATTGGCATAATAGTTACTTTATAGACCAGATTTTTATATAGTGAACTCTGTTTTTCACATGGGTAGTTTTAAATAATAAGTTCCAGACTTGTTAATTCACTTTTTTTTTAATTGAAGTGAAAAATATTACCACACACACCCACACACACACAAAACATAAACTCAGGGATAACATTGTGTGTCTTTTTTTTTATTTATGAATTTCACATCACTACATTTTGATAATTTTAAATTAAATTTTAAATAATTAAATTTGTTAAAGTTGAGTAAACAAATTTAGTTCTTTGTAAGCCCACACAATTAAATATATTACACAGGGATCTCTAGTTTCTAATATTATAATTTTTTTGAACTTTAAGTTCAATCTTGCCTAACATGCATTTATCAAATCTTTAATAATATGTCTATCACTGATAAACTTTTTTTATTTTTTACTATCATTTTCTATTTTACTTGACTACAAATTTTAATGGGTTTCATTTCAGAGTATACCTTTACCCTGGAATACATTTTATGCAAAAAAATTTATAACAATCATCATCAACTTGTATCTACTATAACAATCTTTAAAAAAAATTCAAAACAATTTTTTTAAAAAATATCCATCATTTTTTTAAATGGCAGCTATTTTGTAAGATTGATGATGTCATAGGAAGACTTTATCATATCTACATTAGTGAAATATAATGTAGTGACATTCACACTAAAAATATGTAGTAAAAAGTTTATTTATAGTACAATATACAATATTATATTTTGATTATAGAATTAAAATATGATTATTGTACTTATCTAATTTTTATTCAGTATCCTTACAAGATAATCAATACTTTCATTTATGATATATTTAAATAAAAGATTTTCATTGTTGTCGAGAAAGAAAAATGCCAGTTTTATTCAGTACAATACATAATCAAAAACATACTTTGATCATATACAGTAATAAATTGCATTAATAACTTTTAAAATGTAAACATTAAATAAAATACATTCACTCAAACAATTTTGGATTAAAATTCTTATGAACACTATATTGTTTGCAGTTAAAATAATGATCATTGTAACTATAAGTTATTTTTTTTTAAAAAAAAATGATTTTGTGCAATATGCAGTTAATATGCATAGCCCAGGGAATTTGAAAGTTTTAATTGTTTTCACTGATTATAAGCTTTAAACATGAAATTTAATATTAAACTACTATTATTTATCAAAGAATAATAAATTTGACTTCATTTGATAGAAAATTGTTTAGAAATGAAGTAACTTCTAAAAAACATATATTACTTTAAATATTGATAAAACTATATTGTGATCAAAACTAAAGTACTATTTCATCATTTGTCAGGGATGATTAAATTTTTTTCAGAAACAAGTGAAATCTTTTTTGTTAAGCATTTGTTTTAAAATGTAAACCAATAAATATCAATATCTGATAAATGTACCAATTTATGCTTTAAATTTTTTTAATAATTTTTGTATTGCAATTATATTCTAACAGATAATCATTCATTAAATATTAGCAAATAGTTTCTAATCACCTTCCTGAAATGTAATTTGTTCAAAAATATAACATTCTATTTTTAATAAAATTAGAGACTACCAAAGGGTTAATAGACACCAGTCAAGGTGAGGTTTAACAGAGATTCAAACTGCCAAATTTTCCGATGTCCTGATATCTATAGAACTTTTTTGGAATTAAAATATTATGATTAAGATATATATAAAATTGCCAATATTTAAAGAAAAAATTAATAATTGCTCTCAATAGGCAGAAAATTGACAGTCATATGAAATGCTTTGGGGAGAAGATTAAAACAGTTAATAGTTATTTCTATCTGATTAAAAATTACTAAATCTAGATTAAAAAGTTTATTTGTTCAATTTTAAATCAATAATCTTATAATTTGTCTCTGACATATTGAAGATAATGGTGACTTTACCATAAACATAAAATATATATATATAATAATTTAATTATTGGTAACCATATATATTTCAGGCTTGCTCATATGCTATGATAGCTTTATTGCCTCATAAAGTTAATCTCACACACCCCTCATGGCTTTAGAAAGATGCATGCACAAAAGTAAAAACTTCAAATGCTCATTTCTTTCTTTAAATGTGATAAAAGTCTTCAATTAGAGAAATCACTATTGTTATGTTCATTTAAATTATGATTGTACTACTATCTGTAGATATATTTCTGTATTTTTAAATGAAAAATCAAATACTAATGAATATTGATTTTTTAATTTTAAAAAAATCTGAAAAGGCTAGTATTATTGAGTAAGAGATAAGGTCAAAGCATGATGAAATTAGATCTTTGTAATCAGTTTCTACAGTATAAGATTACTGCAAGAAATTTTTTGGAATAAAACAACTGATTTTTTTCATTAATTTATTAAAGATTCTTAATTGTTTTACACAATAATTATATAATAATTATCAAAAATATAAAATGTGTATGAACACTTTTATTTTATATGTATATGTTTTATTTTAAAAAATAGAAGTTAACAAATTCTAGCATAAAGATTACTAAGAAAACTATGGCCAGAGCAATAACTATACCTTATGGCATTGATCATGTAATGTTATCATTGACTCTCTGTTAGAATCTTAAGAGATATTCTAAAAATTATAAAGCAGTTTTAATATTTTAAAGGCAAAAGAAATTTTTAGATTTATTAGAGATTAACATTTATTTGTTCACACTTTAAAAGTAAATTTCAGCCAAAAAAATTTCTGTTGATGTTCTGAAGTTGCTCACTTAGTTTCCCTGACCATTATTGAATGTCAATAATCTCCTTTGTTATCATTATATAATCTCACTTTTTTTCAATATTTGCAAAGTTCAAATGTGATTTTTTTAGAAAGCTTTTCATGTATAACTTACATTCTAATAAATCAAATCCAATTTACTGAATTCTAATATATAATAATGAATTAAAACTAAAAACAAATGTTAAATGATTATAAAATGTCACTCTACTGAAGGCTTAAAACATATTAAAATTTGTAGAATATATGTATTGTGTGACCAAGTTAATTTAGATTTACAAGTAATGGCAAACCATTACTGATGATGATAAAATGTTAATAGATACTTCTATTATAGTACCTATTAAAATTAAATGGTTAGCTACTTAGGAAGTCTTATTATATTTAGGCACCTACCTACAGTTGCACTAATCTGTACACATTTAGTAGCATGCCTAATAAAATATAAAAGCAGTTAAATAATTAGTTGACCAGAACTACAAAAGTGACACTTGAAATTAATCCAGAAATCTTTAGTTGTTGAAATTATCCATTTATTACTGCATTAAATGCCTCAGATTCAGTAATCTTTTGCCTAGTAAAATGAAGTATTCAAGTATCAGAAGTAACTAATTGAACTTTGTTCCAGAAAATTGATCCAGAAATCTTTAGTTGTTGAAATTATCCATTTATTACTGCTCTAAATGCCTCAGATTCAGTAATCTTTTGCCTAGTAAAATGAAGTATTCAAGTATCAGAAGTAACTAATTGAACTTTGTTCCAGAAAATTGATCCAGAAATCTTTAGTTGTTGATATTATCCATTTATTACTGCATTAAATGCCTCAGATTCAGTAATCTTTTGCCTAGTAAAATGAAGTATTCAAGTATCAGAAGTAACTAATTGAACTTTATTCCAGAAAATTGATCCAGAAATCTTTAGTTGTTGATATTATCATTACTGCATTAAATGCCTCAGATTCAGTAATCTTTTGCCTAGTAAAATGAAGTATTCAAGTATCAGAAGTAACTAATTGAACTTTGTTCCAGAAAATTGATCCAGAAATCTTTAGTTGTTGAAATTATCCATTTATTACTGCACTAAATGCCTCAGATTCAGTAATCTTTTGCCTAGTAAAATGAAGTATTCAAGTATCAGAAGTAACTAATTGAACTTTGTTCCAGAAAATTGATCCAGAAATCTTTAGTTGTTGAAATTATCCATTTATTACTGCACTAAATGCCTCAGATTCAGTAATCTTTTGCCTTGTAAAATGAAGTATTCAAGTATCAGAAGTAACTAATTGAACTTTGATCCAGAAACATCATTAGGGATGTTTTAATGGGATTTAATATCTATATTATGCAAGGGTTTATTGGGTATATATAACTATTATCTAAGCATGAAATGTAATTCAGAAAGCATTTATATATATATAAGTAAATAAATATTTTAATGGTTTTATATAGCATTGATTGAAAAATAAAATATTTTAATACTTTTTTCCTTTAGATAAAATTGATTTTTAAGAGGAAAAGAAAAAATAGCTGCTAGCCTTCTTAAATCAACCTTCTGTTTCCTTATTAAAATATATAAAAAACTAACATGGGTGAGTGAAGTTGAACTATTCAAATTATATACATTTTGATAATAAAAAATCGGTGCCATATCAACATATTTTTCCTTCTCTACAATACATTATTAGTTTGCTTTTAATAAATTGGTTGTAAGGTTTTATTTTTACATAAATATATTTTAACATATATATAAAAAAAAGAACGTGAAGCTGTTTAGTTGCATTGTTAACACCCAAATATAAACATATATGAGATGGATGTGTTAAAAATAATATAGATTCTCTGATATGCTAATTTACTGTCCAGAAATGTGATAATCAGTCATTGGAATAATTCATTACTGAGAACAAAATATGCACGGGATTCATAATGGAGGGAGTAAATAAATAAACAAACCTGCATATTTATAATGGACTTGTCCACTCTTATAAAAATTTGAACATTTGTAAATGTATTTTTCATTATTTATTTTTTTTATATATATATTAAAATAATTGTTATTGGATAAAAAAAAGTATATTTTGCTTTTTGCTAAAAGCAACAAATTATTTTGAGAACCATTTCCTAGCTTAGTGGGATAATTTCCTCTAAGAAGATCAAGTACGCGTGCGCGCACACACGAGATAGCCTTTGAATAGGCCTCCAAAGAACAGTAGTTTTCCATTATTATAATGGCCTCTAACTAAGAAAAATAGTTAGATATTCATTTACTCACCGATAATCGGCTATGTGAAGAAAATGTTTTAGCAATTATTTTACGGGGAGCAGATTCAAATCTGAACTAGTGGCCATGTCTGCCAGTCTTATATTAAGCAAAATATTTTTTATTTATAGTTTTCTAATAGAAGAATCAAAATAATTAATAATACAGTGTAAAATTGGAATCTCCTAAAGATAATATCAATAAGTGAAAAATGTCTGTAATAATAATAAAACATTCATGCTAATCATATTAGGTGATCATTGATTGTGACAAAATATTAATTGAAAAATAAATAAATTTTATTACAATGTAAAATTTAATTATCTACCTCCACTATTCACACACATTCTGAATAACTTAATTACCTGATAAAAATATGTATACTAATGAATAAAAAGCCCCGAGTAATCAGCTTAACTAGAAATACACGCTATTGTGCAAACGTTTTATAGATCAATTCCAATAATAATGAAAAATCCCAAGTGAAATAAATGACCTTGCTTTATTTTCCTATCACTGTGATCCCTTAAATGAGATTTAATCATATGTTCAGTATATTAAACAATTCAAAATAAAGCAAAACTCTTCATATAGTAGTGCCATCTTGTGCTAATAAGAGCAATCATGTGATGTTTAATGTTCAGTATATACCGGTACTATAATTAATTCTCTTCAACTGGAAACTGAGTTTTATTTTTCTTTCTCTAACAATTTGCATATAAAAATCTTGCTTTTTTTTTTTTTGCTTTTTATTATATTACTACACTTTTTCTTTGTTTTCTCTTACTCATTTATTTTTTCTTAGTGTGTTAAAATTAATGATTTCTTCTGCAAAGACGTGTAGATTGGTGTCAAAAATCATTAATCATTTCAAAAGAAAAATATGATTTCACTATTCTCTTAAACTATGCTGAAAGTTTTTTGAATAAAAAATTGGTATAATTGCCTAAAAGTGAATTTCTCATCCTAAATAATACAGAACAAGAATCAAACATGTTTCCTAGCAATGTTGGACTTTATTGGTAAAGTTAGATTAAAATTAACTGGATATTCAGCTGTTGACGTCATTATATGGGAAAAACAACAGAAAGCTTCAAAGAGAAGATTGTCATATAAAACAAAAAATGACAAACGTTGTTAGCCGAGAAGTCAGCGCAGCTGCCTTGCAAGCAAGCAGTTGGTTGTGGACGGTTGTTGCGGGTTTGCCTCCCAGCCGATGGTATGACATATGGAAAAAAAAAAAAACTATATTATCTGAAATTGATTCCTTAAAGTCAGAAATATTCAACATAATACAAAGGAAAAAATATGATAAATCTTAATGTTGTTAGTCCAGATTGTGTCAATGCATGGGAAATGAAATAATAAATTTGAATCTTATATTAAGCAGTCTTTACTTAATTTATTTTAAAGTGTAAAAAATGAAATACACACAATTATTAAAAGAGATGCTCTTTGTACTCAGTAATCATATATAAAATCTGAATATTACATGTAGTTAGTATCTTATATCTTATGGTCATAATGATAGTAATAGAGAACACCTAAATGCATACATTCATAATATTATAGGACAAAATTCCTTAATATATTAATTATGAAAATGCTTTTCCAATATATAAAGAAGAGAGATTAGCAAAGTATGGTAAGCTTAATCATAGATTTCTCATGAATTAATAAAGCAAAGCAGACTGAACTGGAGTATTTGAATTCAGAGAAACAGCCTACTTATTATTCAAATCATTGATGACAAAAAGGAAATAGTATGGCTTTCATTATTGGAAACTGTGAAAAAATAAATTAATATCAATTCAATTTTTGGATAAACATTTAACATTGTTATAATAAAAAGTATGTGACAGTAACTTAAGCAGGTGACAAAAAATTGAAAAGTTTTGTGATTAGAATTAGATAAAAATTACCAAAACTTGCATGCAAAATATATAGATTTAGTTATATTGGTTACTGAATTCCAAAAAGTACCATTGGACAATAAAGATTTGGAAGTTGAAATTCATCAGATAAAATATTGCCTATTCTCATAGACATCACCAAATGAAGGACATAGAAATCAAATGAAATTGCATCTTTGGAAACTGACAAATTTCAACTTTATTCAACCACAAGTTTATCCAACATCTTCGACAATATGTACATTTACGCATAATTTAAATAGTAATTAATCAAATAGTTTGTAGAACTTATGTCATTCCGAGGGCATTTGAGTGCAAAGTTTTATCATTTGACCAAAATGACATTTTTTTTTTTACTTCCTTAATTGGGAATTGATTTGGGAAATTACAGCTTTTGAGTTTGCCCTCTATCACTACTTAAATCACACAAGACTTGGGAGAAAAATAAAAGAAATAATTAGAAATAAATCTGAGAAAACTTTAACTAAAATGAAACAATCAAAAACATTAAAATATGTAACAATGATAAAATAGTGAAGTCATAAACTGCTGTTTTTAAGTAGATCATCAAAAGTTGAATTCTAGTTTCCCAGTGGAGACATTGATTTCATACATTATTGTATATTACTTACAGAATGGATTGCAGGAAGGTTACCACCATTCATTCTAATACAGATGTAGTAATAATTGTGAGGAAAAAACGATATAAACAAAATGATAAATATTTTTGAAGCAATCAATCAGTAAATTTCAAAGAATGACCAGGGAAAGGAACATTTGTAAAAATATTAAAAATGGCTCAAGCTTGCAATGCAAATCAACCAATCAGAGGATTTGATGTTGCAGATTCAAGTGAATTTTACCGAAGTAGCAAAGTTGGTTAATCAAACCAAAAGATAAGAACAGAAATGAATAAATAGCTACTCAGATATAAAAAAAACAGTAATCATTTCAATACTATACAATATTTCATTCTGGTAACAGAGATAACAACTTCAAACCCTTTGCACTGATTAGTAGTACAGATGGAAACATAATGAATGAGATTAATCATACACTTGCATGGAGTGATTTTGATAGAAATAACTTAATGTTAAAGAGAAATATGCCAGTGTTTGGAAAGGGAAGTTTTTAATATATATTTTACCAGTAATTAATAGTGTGTCTGTACATTTGACACTTAAAAAAAGAGCAATACACAAACTTAAGACTGCTTAGTAAAGTATGAAAAGATGTTTGTTCAGAGTAATAACAAGAAATTGAAAATGAAATAAATGAGAGAATAAATGGGTATCACTACTATCAATGAAAGAATTAGAAGACTGGAATGGAGCTGGGCTGGATTTATTGGTAGAAGAGATGATAACAGATGAAGTTTAAATTGGATTCCAAAACATTTTAAAGACCTAGAAAGAGGCTGCATGAGTGATAGATAGATGAAATAGGAATATGCTGGTACAAAATAGAAAAGAGAGACTATGAATTAAACTTGGAAAGATCTTCATCCTGTAGTGAAGTGATAAGGGTTGAAAATGATGATGATGATGATCTTATTAGGCAACTCTGAAAATTAACATAAGTCCTCTGCTGCCTCCCACAGACATCAACATTTACAATTTGCTAAACAAATTTTTAATGTAGTGTTTACATCTAAGTATGTATTTTATAATAATTCAAGTATATAAATAAACATTTATTTTATAGTGTCTGCATACAATTGTAATTACATTCGAATATCGGCCTTTCAAGCCAATTGTGCAAACGCTTTGTGAGTGTTAAATAATAAATGAATACCCTCTGACGTTAAATAATAAATGAATACTCTCTGACCAATACAAGATATAGAATTTATGCAGGAATCTAACCAATACAAGATATAGAATTCATGCAGGAATTTTATTCCTGCATAAATTCTATATCTTGTATTGGTCAGAGGGTATTCATTTATTATTTAACACTCGCAAAGCATTTGCACAAATTCTATATCTTGTATTGGTCAGAGGGTATTCATTTATTATTTAACACTCGCAAAGCGTTTGCACAATTGGCTTGAAAGGCCGATATTCAAATAATTCAAGTAGTAATGAATACACAGATAGTGAAGGAATGTACAGAAAAGCTATTGTATAAAGATATATCAGCCAGAATATTAGTAACAAAATTAGTTTAAGCTTGAGGTTATTAATGCCAGTGTATAAAAATGTTGGAACCCCCCCTCCTCCCAGAAGAATCAATTAATTAAAATGTTAAAAAAATTACATTATCTGGAAATTTAAAAAAAATGGCTTAGAAACGGGGATAACTCACTATACATATACAGTATATACATAAGACAGAAATCTTGATAAATTTAAAAATTATCTCAGATTGTCTATTACAATATATGTTTGAAGGTGAGTCAAACAGTATTTGCATTCTAACAGGGCAGCCAACAGAAGTTTTAATATAACTGGAATGCAGATATTTTTTTATTCACTCTCATACATTTCGATGAAATGCCTTGCAGAGTTTGGTGTAGCAACAATTTCTGGAGATTAAGGTCCTTGGATTGTGACTTCAGCTGTTACTTCCAGCATAAACATCTTACGAATTTCTGGACACTAAAGCCATCCAATTATTTTTTCATTATAGTGAAATTTATTCACAAATAAATTAGTTTTACATTGTTGTTAATAAATACAACAAAAAACATCACCACTGATATGCTGAATAATCAAAAACATAAAGAACAAAACCAATTTGCATTTTATCAAATATTCAGTTGAATTTTGTTACATGACGAAACATTCTTAGATAAATGATAAAATAACGTTCTGCTATTTTTTAATAAAATTAAAAGCCTAACTTCTTGAAAATTTTTAATATAAAAAATGTGAAGCATTAAATGTACAAAATAGACATTATGCATTTGAAAACAAATATTTCAACTACAAAATATATAATAAAATAAAAGATTAATATATATTGTAAAAGCATAAAATAATATGTATATATATTAATATCAAAAGCCTAAATTTCTTCAAATTTTCAATTACAAAAAATATAAAAGGAACATTGTAAATAGTCAAAATAAGAGTCATAGATCACATGACCATATTTCTTAAGCTTGTCAGTTATAAACAATGAGCATTGCCAATTCCTCTACAAGCTTTGTGATAAATGCTTAGCCAGAGCCAGCACTTAAAATATCTCTGTCAGATATTTTAAGTGCTGGCTCTGGCTAAGCATTTATCACAAAGCTTGTAGAGGAATTGGCAATCCTCATTGTTTTGAACATTGTAAAGCCTGCTATATTGAGATAAATCAATATATAAAATACATTATAAAAATAATAACTTACAATTTTATTGCACAGTAAAAAATTATTTTTAATATTTATTGAAGCATGCAATTAAAAAAGAAATATATGCAACATAATTTTTCTTTACAAAAGCTTAAAAAAAAAAGAGCAGCCGAGCGCTCTGTGGGTGTAATTTCATGTTAAAGCTGAAAAGATATTAACTTTGTGTAAATTTTAACTGCTGTCTATTAAAAAACATATATAGATTAGAATTGAAATTAAATATGCAAACTAAGTTTTAAACACTAAAAAATAAGCATATAATTTAATAGAGATCACCAATATAAGAATCTAAAGTGGTTATTGTGTTATTATTATTGTGTTTGAGAATTGGGAGGTCCATGTGATGTCATTATTCCATTTTATTGGCTGTCACGTTAGCATGTTTAAGGCGTATCAGTTGAAGGCTTTAGCTTTCACGTTATTACAATATTATCTGTTTACGCTTAATAAATTTTACATATAAAAGATTTAATAAAAATTATTTGTTTTATTTTAACACCCATTCCAAAATAGGAATTGAAACAGTTACTTTATCACCTCATCTATGAGACTGACTTTGCTTTTCATGTACAAATATTACTATAATTACTGAAAGTAGGCACTTGACATGAACTGAAATGTGATCAAATTGGACTTTGCTGCCATCTATCAATTCAAATAAAAAAAAATCTATGATTCATATAACATATTTATTAACTTCATTGTCTTTGTAATTTTTTTAAAATTTATGTAATTTTTAAATATTATAAAAATAATTTTAAAAATGTTTATACATATTTGTGCATGATTCCATATTTTTCCAATACTAAAAAAAATGGCAAAAATAATTATTATAGCACTTTAAGTTCTCAATCACATTATTTTTGAATTAATTTTTTGTGATTGAGATAAAATGAAAATCAAAATTATTGTTTTAAAGTTATTTCAACAAAATTGGATATCTGGAGATAAGTGAAATTTTTTAAAACTTTTTGTATAGTTTCCATACCTAATTATTTTCAATCGATATGTTCTCCCTGCTATTAGAGCAGGAAGGCTTTTTGTGTTATTTGTTAATTTAAATGCTCATTTTTTGAACATTCAATGGTTAATTTTAGTTCTAGTTCTCATTCTGTTGATAGATGGCTACCACAGGAAATGAAGGATTTTCTGTTTTTAGTATGAAGTTATGTGTATAAAGTCCTGATTCTCTTTACTTTTTTAAACTGAACTTTCATTAAAAATATATATATATATATTTTTTTTTTCACTCATTTAAAAAATTAACTTTTCATTATTCAATTAAAGCAATAAAATTATTATTATTTTTATAAGTACTATTCACATTAAAAGATTTCAAGTGTTTAGGTTTTCAATATTATTATATAAATAGGTATTATATATATATTTGAGATTTATATTTTACATTCCATGTATATAATATTAAAATACAAATATAGAATATATACTTTAAGTGAGATGTAGTCAGAGGGACTTGAACCCAGATTTTCAAACTCACTTTAGTCATCATCTCTATCTTATACAACCAATACACACAACCATATACATGTGAAAAAGATAAATGATCTCCAATATGAAGAATTGGAGAGTAGAAAAGATAGAAGTCTGTCTATTAAAGTTTGAAGATAAACCAAGCACTAAATATATGTGAGGGAGATGATGATGCGGACCAACTAATAAGTGCTGTTTCACCATGAAATACTTAAATTGGAGATCATTTATCTTTTTCACATGTATGTATATGGTCAGGTGTAGTGGTTGTATAAGATGGAATGGATGACTAAAGAAAGCATAAAAGTCTGGATTCAAATCCCTCTAACTACATTCCATCTATATTCAAATGAACACTCTTAATTTTATAAAATGAACATTTTACATTATTTAAAATTTACATAGATTTTCAATACTGTTATATATATTTCATACTTTCAGAACAACCATGTCCAAATATATTACTAGGATAAATTGCCAGATTTCTAAAGTAGCATTTAAAAATAAACTTGCAAATATGCTTACCCGTTCATATATGATGCTAATTCATTTTGTATTCAGATATGATTGTTCTATGAATTATTTATATTCTTAAACATTACATATTTAATCAACAGCAAAAAATCATTTAAGTGCAATTAAAATTGTTAATATTATATATATGATTTCTATTTTATATTTCATATGTTGAAAGATTTTAAATTTTCTATTTAATACACTTTAGATTGATTGTATGTGTATATTTTTTTGTTAGGAAAAAAAAATATTTTTTTAAATTCTACACTTGTGTAAAAATGCATGACTAAAAAATTAGAGCATAAAAACTATTATAAATCATAAATGCATAAAAAATAAAATAAGATGTATGTCACATGACTATGTGAGCATACAGTAATATCTACATATATACAAGCACAACTTAGTTATTTTGCATTTTTAATAAAATCTATAGATTCAAATTTTATAAAAGTATGATATCTTCCTCACTAGTAGGTAACTTTTGTTTTATAGCTAGCACAGCAGTTTATTTGATGAGCCCAGATTGACCTAATAATTGTTTGTTATCACAGATAAGTGGATGGTTAACTCCTTTAACAATGGACTAGCTACATGAAAAAAAAGTTAAACTTTGCTTGGAATCTGAAAAAAAAACTAAAGTTTCATCTGGATTCAAATTTCTGTCCATGATATATGCACAAATTATTATGCCACAAGATTCTTATTTTGCATTTGATTTTTAATTTATTTTATCACAACTTGATTACAGTAATCTATTTTTTAGATATATCAATAAACCATAAAGTAATGAAATTGTTATCTAAGTCAAGAAGAGCAGCAATATTTCATATTTTTTTTAAAATCATTTCAATAGTTAATTTACACTCAAAATAAATTTATCCTATTAAATAATTGATTACTTAAGTGTATACACTTCTAAATAGCACTATGTTGACTTAAGTCAAAACCAATCATTGAGCTTAAGGGCATCTATGTATAATAATTATAATAGATTGAATTCAAAGTTTGATAAGAATAAATGAAATATATAAAAAATATTTTATTTACTATCCTCTTTCTCTCATTCCAGATATGCCATCTAAGTGCAAAGCTGAGTATTCAATAAATGCTAAATGGTTAATGATTAATAAATTATCTTTTATTTAACTTGGAGTCATGTGGTATTTAGGTGATATTGATTAATTAATAGTAATATTCAACAGCCATTTGTATACGAGTATAATCATAATAATTCCAAGAAAAAAGGAAGGAAAAGTGAAAGGGGAAAAACTACTCTAAGAATGAGTCCTCTGATAACTATACCAATCCATCTGTAAACTACAAATACATATACAGGTCTAACATGCTGATCTATTGTTCTGTTTGCTTAATATATTATTATCTTTTCATTTCTTCAGCAGAAGACTTTTCTTTCTGAAATACTTTTTCATGGCTGATTATAGCTTTCCAATATATTCTATTTTCTGCCGTATGTTCCCAGATGAAACAATTGCATTGCACTTCTTTAAAATAAGTTTGAGATAATCCTTATAACAAAGATGGGGTATAACTCTCCTATGAAACCCATGCTCAAGTTCTCTATAAAACACCCTTTTAGGAAGTCTCATTCATTTTATATATCCAATCCAATAGAGATGTGATTTTACAATAGTGGATTCAATAATATCACATCTAGAAAACTAAAGAATATATTGATTGGTTTCATGATCTTGTCATTGTATTTTTAAAATTTCATGAAGCATCTTTAAATAAAACTTTTCAATGTTTTTATATTGCACCAAAAGGATAACCAAGTTTTACTTTCATATAATAAATTAGGTAAAGTAACAGTTTTATGTACAGCTAACTTAGTTGCAATTATTATTTTCCTGTGATAAAATACTACTTTAATCGGTTAAAAGCAGCAGCACAATGGAGTCTGTGTTATACTTCAATGCTAAACCCAATTTGCTATTTATAAAACTATCAAAGTATTTAAACTGACTTACAATCTCAAGTTGATAATCAATTAAACTAAAAGTTGCCCAGTATTTTTCTTTCAATACTGACTAATGAAGAACATGGGTTTTGGAATATTAATAAATAATTCAAAGTCGGTATCAATTTAGTATGTGTTCTCTGCCATTTTCGTCAACAAGTGATGCCCAAAGACCATTAATGATACAAACAAGCAATGAAGGATGTCAGTTAAAAGCTCCAATTGTAAACAAAGATTTCCAGATATTTTGTCCAATCCACATAAAAGCCACAATTCCCATCAAGAAAATGAGAGGGGGGGGGGATTTGCTGGCACATTCATGTGACCAATAAACCAAATTACTAGGGCAATCAAATATGAAAAAACAATATTTAGCAAATATTAATAATAAATAAATGACCACAACAAAGTTAATGTAAACCACCCACCCCCCAAAAAAAAATCAAATAAATATACACATTAAATATGAACATACTATTACCTCCAATCATGCAAAGTTATGTCCAATTGCCAAACACATGCAGAATAGTAAAATGGAGATAAAAAATTCAAGGGAGGTCATCCTAGATATTTGCAGGGATTTACCTTTGATATCAGTTGGGAAGAAAACTAAGTTTTGGTCCAAGTCTTTATATTAAGGCAGTAAAAAAAATTGAAGCAGGGGAAAAATAACCCCAATCATCTATTTAACTAATCACTTACATATTCATTCATCTATTAATTATCTATACAAATCTAATATTTCATCAACCTACATTTTACTTGTCTCTGTTTATCTACCAATCTATTTATCTTTTACATATCCATCTATCTACCTTCTACAAGTTTCTTGATCTATTTATTGTTTATCTGTTTACCTACCTGTCTCTCTCTATGTTTCTCTATATATCTGTGACTTATCTGGTTTTCTAACTATTTATTTATGCACCTAGCTATCCATTTATTGATTGAACCACCCATCCCTTATATATTTCCTTCTATCTACCTATATACATCTTTGTCTATATGTTTATCTATCTATCCATTTATTCATACCATTTTCTATTTATGCATTTCAACTATCCATTTAACTATCTAGCCAACCATCCATCCATTATCTATCTGTCAACCTACCTGTCTATCAACATGCCTATCTATCTATCTCTATGTTTATTTCTCAATCTATTTTACTGGTTTTCAACTAGTATATCTTTCCATCTACCTATCAATCTACCTAATTTTCATCTAACTTTAAATTTAACTACCTATCCAACAAGCCATCTACTATTTATCTATTAATCTGTCTACATACCTTTATGTCTATCTATCTGCAAATTTTTATCTATCTTTTTTCCTATTTATTTATGCATCCAACCATGAATTTACCTATCTACCCAACTACCCACCCACTATCTACACCTATCTATCTATATATATCTGTCTATCTTTCTACATTGATCAGTATTTCGATTAAGCCATTTATTATTCATCCATTAAACAATCTATCTATCAAACTACTTCTGTATCTATCTAACTAGCTATCTAGTTTTTACCTACCAATTTATCTATCCAACTATCTATTTACATAGACAGATAAGAGATGGAAAATAGGTATATAAATAGATGCCAGATAAGTGAGTAGATAGATAATATGTAGGTAAATAGATAGTGGCTAAATACTTAAACAGATAGATTGTTTGATGGATAAATAAAGATGTCTAGAAAAGCAGATATATATACTGTACCTATTGAAATGTACTTCAATATGAGGTAAGAAGTCAGTCATAATTTTTTTTCTTTCCTGTTTGATTTTTATTTGATGCATATGTTAAATTATGAAGTATTAACTGTATTGCAATGACAACAATATTAATATAAAATTGTTTATTATTAATTGTTTTGTAAGACTATAATTTGACTTTATTCATTTTTAAAAAATAAATAAATATGTTAATGATAGATGAAATTATTATTTTTTTATGTTTCATTTTTGTTACTGCATTCATGATAGTGAATTATAAACAATACAAATAAATGTTTAATATTTCAAATATATGTCCTTTTTAGTTGTATAATATTATATTAGATGTATATAAAAATATATTTTCAGTTTAATATTTTGGGAATGTGGTGTAGATTATTTATTTTTTGTTGAAATGAAAAATATTGATAGTTTTAAAATGTGAATTATTTGATATTAAGGCTTTTTTTTCATTATTCACATCCATTAGATTCCTTTAAAATAGCTTGCTTAAGTTCATCAATGTGGATCCAGGTTAGACCTCAGGCAGCCAATTGTTTTTATTTTTTAAGTCACTGTTAGTCATAACTGTGCAATGTAGAATGAAGTATGTATAAAGCAAGAATCAAGAATAATGATTTCAAGAAAACCCTGGCTATATATACTATTGACCTCTTGTTTACAATACCTTGATGATCTCTTAATTTTACTTAACCTGTGTGACCTCATAATCACATTTAATTTCAACATATCATAATTATTCAATTAACTGAAATTTGATTTTGTTTTTGGATCTCTTATCTCCAAATACAAAATGCAAGTTTAAAATTAAGACCAGTATTAATCTTTTAATGGCTTTATTTTTAATGCATTTATGTTAATATTAATTTATCCAATGATGTTGTTTAGGAGTACACAATTCATTCAACATGAATTAAAACATGCATTCTTAACTTAGTATATACATTTTTATTATTTAGTTTCTTTTAAATTTAATTACTTATAATAAAACTTATTATATTATTTATTTAATAACCCATTCTAAAATTTCAACATTACCCATTACTTTTAACAATATATTCTAAAATTTCACTGCTCCTATTATTATAATTACTTTCAATAATTTATTTTAAGGTACTGCTATTATTTTATATAACTTTCTTTAAGATTTTTGTAATGCTATTTTTATTAGCTAACATCAATCAGCTCACTACCATGTGGAAGATCATATGGTTGGCCATTGTTATCAATCTTCATTCCTAACTTATTACTGTATTAATTTTTAACTTTTTTCAAAAATACAGAAAATTTTAGAGAAACTGCATTACTTACATTCAACTATCTTTATTTTAACTTTTTCTGTAAAAAAAATTATTGTATAGTCAATTAGGAAGATATTCAGAGACTCAGCATAGCAGTATAATATACATTATTTGCAATTATTATGCAATATTATGTACACACACATATATATATTAAAGCAATATATATGTGCTTCACGTATATCATTTAAAAATTCGTTAATATTTTTTAAAAAGAAAGCTATTAAAGCATTTTGTTTATGGAGTAGAATCTATATATATATGTGCACAGATAAAATAATATTAGACCTCATTAATTCTAATTGATTTTAAGTAATTTAAACAAAGGGTAGTTTATAAAATATTTTATTAATTATCAATTGTAGAGTTATATTATAATTAGGTAGGTAAAAATGACATTATTTTTATAAATGTAATTAATTTATTGACAAGCAGACCGGCTAATTAAGAGATTAATATCATATGTTGTATTACTATCTCTTTTCAAAGCTAATTTTTGTAAAGTCTATAATTGGACAGTAAGTCATGGACTTTATGACCAATCTACAACTAATGAATGAATTTATAAAATCAATTCACTACGAAAATTGATTTTATAGATAAGATAGCTTGGTAAACTATAAAGAGATCTTAGAAGATTGATTATGCTTTTGTTCTTTGGTTCATTCACTCATTCTGTCTTGATCATTGAAATCATCGCTAAAAATCTTCTTTCAATCAACTGTTGTATCATAAAAGAGTAGAGAAGCCACCATCTGCTTCACTCTGGCCAAGTGCAAGCTTAAGTCCATCATGAAGTGCTGAGAAGAGATCATAAAATAATATAAAACCATACCATGTCCAGATTAGAACTATGTCATCTAAGTTTAAAGTGCCCTATAGCTCTGAGAAAGAGACCAACTATTATTCAGAGAGAGAATCATATCCTGCCAACTGAATAAAATGGAAGAGTCAATACCAATGGAAGCATGCATTAATTAAAACTATTGCAGCCAGCAAGAACAATTTTATGGAAGCTTCTCCGGCATAGCTATATTTACAGGTATCTGAATTTGCAACATGAACTATTGAAGATGAAAAGGGTAATTTATATGAACTTTAATTATATGCTATTATGACTTTATTTCACTAACCTTAGATATTTAATATCCTATTTATGTATATTTCATTTCCACTGAAATTTTTGTATAGATTATGATTTATTTGGTATATATATGTTTAGCAATCAGAATGGTGATGGATTGCCTAATTTTATTAATGTGCCATGGTTCAGATGGTTCAACATAAAAAATAAATATTTATAATAAAACAACTAGCCAATCATTGCAAACCCTCAGAATTTGCATATAAAACTTTAGTATTATTTTCATTAATTATTTTAAAACAAAAGATAACAATCATTTCCACTAGCCAAAAGTATAGTAAGTATAAGAATAATAATTTAATCTATAATGCAAATAATGTTTATTAATGACCTCTGAATAGAGTAAAAGAATGCATAAATAGATTGGAAAAAAAATCATTATAAAAATAGTTGTAATTAAAAAACCCTTACAAATTTGAGCTAGGCAGGCATAGGGAGAATATTTACAGATCATATAAGCCTAGTATTAAGCTTCCTTTAAATGATGCCTTGAGCTTATGTGATATTATGTCAGACTACTTTATATATATATTTAATGGTTCTGAAATGAGTGTAAACCAGATGATTTGGTACTGGTTGATTAGACACACGTGCCACTTGATGGCATTGTTTATGTGCCAAAACACATAAAAATGCCATTTACATGGCCTGAAGTTTATGGCCTATAGAATATTAGCCATTGCATTGCACACAGATCCGCTGATGTGCTTTGCAACACTAGGCAAATGCGCACCATTCACAGTTCGCTACTGTATCATGTGAGGGTGTATGGAATTCAACTGACCATAACTCTTGTAATGTACATCCAAAGTAATGATCTTACACCCTATCTGACATAGTATTACATACTAATAATTGTAAGCCCATCACCATGCTTCATTACACAGCTTGGAATGTGAAAAAAATTGCAAGTGTAGTGATGAGCACAATTTCACAGAATTCTATTGCAAAAAGCTCATTTGCATGAGAACAGCTACAAGACAAATTAAATGGCTGAGGTTGCATATTGTTTTCGAAATCAGAAGCTTGGTTTAATAACATTACTGCATCTTTTGGACAATCCAAAGGATCATCAAAAACATCAGTCCCTGGCCTTGCACATTCCAGTGCTATGCGCTGACATTTATAATGTAATTTAAAAATGTAATTAATGATTTCAGAAAAATTTAATTTTCATTTCATAAAATAATGTTGGTTTGTAAATTGTTTACAAATACTTTGCAGAATGTCAGCCCATAATGTTTATAATAGTGTTTTCTTTTTTGCAGATAAAGAGCAATTATGAGACAACTAAAATTGCATGTTGTTTTGGGAAATCGTATTGTTGGTTTGATCAGAGTAATACATCTTTTGGAAGATCCTTTGGATGGTCAAAAACATTGGTCCCAGGCCCCACACATTCCAATTCTGCACACAGACATTTATAATGTAATTTAAAACTGTAAGTATTCCATTTTAGAAAATAATGTTGGTCTGTATATTGTTTACAAGTAGTTTGAAAAATGTCAATATGCCATGAAATGTATAATGTAATTGTAAAATGTAATTATTCCATTTTAGAAAATAATGTTGTTTCATAACGAAAAGTTGGGTAACGTAAATGGCATTTTTTTGTGTTTTAGCACCGAAACAACACCATCAAGTGGTGTGCATGTCTAATCAACCAGTACCGATAATTTTTCTGCAGCTTGCAATTGATGATTTAGTTTGAGCAGTATTTATTCAGTAGATGCAAATTCCAATCACATATTGTATGTTTTATATCCTTTGATTGTTTATAAATAAGTGTAAGGCAGATGTTGTTCCTGCCACTTATACTTAGCGTATTATTTTGATCATTATTTATGAGGTAGATGTCCATTCTTACCATTTAGTTCTTAAGTCTCAGTCATTAATGCCAGGTATATGCATAATTCTGACCCGGACTTTTGGTGATTTTTGAATGCTATTGAAACAGACATTAAAGATCATCTGATGCATATGATGCTTAGTTCCAATATTCACTTATAAACCATTTACTTAGTATAATTATCCAGTCACTGCAGCCTGAAATGCTTTAGATTAATATCAGTCTCTTAATGTATATTTTATATAAATGATGTTTAGTGTATACTGAAGGTTTGAGTGAGACTGACAATTCTTGAATCTGTGTTGTAAACAATTATATTAATAGATAGTAGTACTTACAATTAGTTTGTGTGAATTGGTATCTATCAAGTGAAATTAAGATGCATAGGACCATATATTATCTGTGCATAATAAGGCAGTGCATATCTAGTTTGATGAATTTTTCTGTAAACTAGTTAGAGTAGTTAAATAAATTGATTAAGTTTAAATATTGGACCTATGACATTAAGTGTTGTTGTACCAAATTCAATTCCAGGTAAAAAAAACCAATAGATTGATGTTTTCCAAGGATTTCAGTCAATTATATTATTCTTTTTGTGATGATTATGTATATGTGTAAATAAATCATAATTTCTCATTATTCTAGCATTTGTCTTTTATTGCAATCAATAATGGTAATTAAAATATGACAAGTCTCTTGGGTCTAAATGAGTTTAGCAGGATATAAAAAGAAAGTTTTTGATCATGTAAACATTTGCTGTGCATTTTTGATGGTTACAATATATATTGCAACAGTATAAATAAGACCTTTGAATGTGGCATTGAAAGCATATTCAAACCAGCAAAAATTTGTATGTTGATAATGATAAATGTCATGCAAGATGTTTTATTTACAACAATATAGATGCCACTTTTTAAACCAATTATATACAAATACATGGTATTAATGTTTAAAGTTTTATATTATAATCTTAAAATAAAAAGAGTGCAATGAATAGGTGCCCAAACCCAATACAATTTCCATCACTAACAGATTTTGCATTAACTTCAAAATAAAATAGAGGCATAAATAAAATTTTGAGAACAAAGACCCTATGGCAATTGCTAACAGTACTAACCTTATTATATATAATATACAATATGAACATGATAATTAAAATACCAAAGAAATAATGATAAAAACAATAAATTAATGCTATACAGTAACTCTTTATTTTCAATAAATAAATTTAAGTCTTAATAAAAAATATTTGTCTTATATTAAAAATATAAACTTATATAGTATTATAAAGTAATATTATTTCAAAACCATTTTTATTATAGTTTATTATTATACAACCATTACAATAATCGCACATATTTATATACCATTTGTGATTTAAATTATTTTTAATTTAGATAAAAGAATCATAAAATGAAGCCGAACTATATCTATCAAGTGAAGAATTAACAATATTTTAAATCTCCCCACATGTAAAGAAAAATATATATCTGCTCTACTTCGAGTTAAACATTATGTTAATAAATCATATTTTGAGAAAAAAAAACAAAGATTAAAATTTATAATTATAGTCATTTATTAAATATTTTATCTGTCTGTCATATAAATAAGAATAATGATTTAATTAAAGAAATAAGTTAACATATGCTTATATCAATCATTAATTAATACACTTTAAAAAAAATATTGGTTAAATAAAAGGTGTTATTACTATTATATGTTTATTTTGGGAAATTATATTTTTTTTATAAAATAAACAAAATAATATCTTTTTATTTAATTTGAATGATGTAATATTGAATAATAATTATCAATTGTCCTTGCATGTTTTTTCAAAACCCGTAGTAAATAATCCATGCCGAAGTTTGTGATGTAATAATTGAATGAAATTATTATTATTAATATCCATTAGCTTAGAATATCATATTTATTTTTGAACAATTATTTGTTGTATATCCTTTTTTCTTTTTAGTTGATTGATAAATAGAGAAAACTATAAGATATCCATTGATTTTAAAGAGATTGGAGTGAATACAATTCACTTATTCCACATTAAGCCTTCCATCTGATTCCTTGGAAAAATATAATAGCAAATAAGCGGTAGATCTTTCTCCCCAATCTTACTATCTCAGCAATCCATATTTTTGTTTTCTGAACTATTACAATATATAATTAATCTACAGTTAAATTTTTAAATCATAAAATTTAAAGATATTCCTTTTTGCTGTGTAGTTCAATTCAATGTCAGCCTCCTCAGTTATTTTTATTCAAAAATTGTGATCTTTTACAAACATTCTATTAAAATTAAACTCATTTGCATAAATAAAAACATAAAGAATAATAAACAATGAGGATTGCCAATTCCTCAACAAGCTTTGTAATAAATGCTTAGCCAGAGAAAGCATCTGTCAGAACCCCCTCCCCCAACCCCTGACCATGGTTTCGTGCTTTGGTACTCTTCAGAGAGGTGCCAGGGTACCTTGTTGAGGAATTGGCAATCCTCATTGTTTATAACCTACAAGCTTAAGAGAATAGGGTCATGTGATCTATGACTCTTATTTTGACTATAAAGAATAATATTTTATAAATCGTCATAATAATTAACAATCAACATTAATAATTTATATAATAAATTATTTCAATGTTGATTTGTAAATATTTAATTCATTTATCTATTATCTACACACACATCATGTAATTGCCCAATTATTAATCATATTTTATATCTCTTAAATAATAATAATAATAATAGATCTTGTCTTTGTTTTTTTAATGCCTTTTTTTAAATAGTCTTCATGTGGCCCTCCTGGTTATAATATATATGTATTATATCAAATTCTTTGCCCAAATATAGATTAATTAACTAGACTATAAAGTAATGATCAAATAATAATCCTTGATAATCATTAGTGCCACGTTTCTATTGCTTGCCATTCTTATAGTATATCTCATCTAACATCTTGGTCATCAACTCCAGCAATTAAATATATAATAGACCTATCATATGAAGTTATTATCCACTGCTACAGTTTACCAGTTTAAAAATGCATTAAATATAAAATTAAAATTTAGGAATTTGTAAATTTTAATTTATAAATTGGACATATGCCTAATGTATATTAGGACTCCATGACTTGGTCAATTTTTTTCTCGATTTGCACATTTATTAGCAAGATAGTTGCTCTTTTTATTTCTACATTTATTATGGTAATGTCGTTTTTTACACAGCATTATTCTACTTCATTGTGATAATTATTTTTGTTGGCGTATGTGTGTACATATGATAAACATATATTATTTAAGATGCATTATTACATATGGATTCAAATATTCGTATAGAGGCCTAAAACCAAATGGTAGTGAATAGAAGTTGATTATAATATAATCTCTTATACGTCAAGAATATAAAATAAATTTAGTTATTAACGGCATATCCTTTCTATATGGGATAAAAATATTATTTTGATAATATTTGCATATATAATACACTTGCAATATATAAACACACAATCAGTGGTTTCATTGCATAATTTTAAACAATTTGTTTAACTCACTTAAATTTTTATTTAATTATTTATAAAGTAATATAAATCATTATCTCATACACTGCTTTTTTTTTTTTCTAATAAAAACAGGCCATCACAATTGAAAAGATAGTTCATAAATTGCACATCAGGAAACAGATTTAATTTTCATGGCAAGCCATCCAAACTTCCTGTAGTTGAATGAAGGAAAGCATATTTTTTTCGTGACAGCCTCATTTTCAATTGCATTTATCTCCTTGTGTAAGACTGATTATATAAGTTGTTTATACGTTCATTACTAATCAAATTTGTGCTTTTTCAAAAGCAAAAAAAATACGACTATAAATCTTCGAAAGTATTTTCCACTTGAATAACTTTAATTCGTATCAAAAGTATTCATTTTGAAAGTTTTCAAATTATTTTTAGATCTGACATTAACAACTTATTATTTTTTGATAATCAGATTTTTTTTTATAAAGAAATTTATATAAATTATTTATATATAAAACACGTAATATAATTAGACAGGACTTGAACTCAAGACTTTCAAACTTCTTACAGCTATCCACTCCATTTTATTCAACCGATGCACATGACTACATAAATGTGAAAAAGATAAATGATATTCAATATATGTATTTAATGCTGAACCAGCACTCATCAGTTGGTCCAGATCACTATCTCCCATATATATATACAATCAGCCCTCAATATGTGTGGAAGATGGTGATCTGGACCAACTGATGAGTGCTGGTTCAGCACGAAATACATTTATTGAAGATCATTTATCTTTTTCACATATATTTAGTCATGTGTATCGGTTGAATAAAATGGAGTGGATAGCTATAGGGAGCTTGAAAGTCTGAGTTCAAGTCCTGTCTAATTACATTAAATTTAGTATAGACAATATACATGTATTTAAATAAAACATATAGTATATATGTGACACTTATTATGGGTGTTCCCATAAATTATGTGATTGGTTAAAATAAAATAAGTACAAATCAAATAATGAAAATAATATTAAAAGGATATAATGTACACATACATAATTTATATATAAGATATTTTTATCATTTAATAGATAGCAGTATAAAAAGTCATTATTCACAATGAAATAAATTACTTAGATTGTATTCTTAAATTAAAAATTGATGAAATGTTATTTGCAGATTTTTTATTATATTTATAGTATATATTTTTATCTCATTATTAGAGCGTCTCAATTAGGATAACTTTATATATTTTGAACATAGCTATATAGTGCCTTTTTTAAATCGGGTTTTTTTATGCCCTTTCAACTTGGCACTTCTTACCTTTAGTACTTCTTTAAACTGGCATTTTGAGGTCTCTCTGCATTACCTTATGAAATTATTAGAAACGATTGTCAACTTAATTGGGTAAATAGGAATTAAGATTATGTCCAGTATTCTTTATATTGTCCCGTTCGGTTTTGTATGTTCATTTAACAAGATCTAGAATTTAGACAAAAGTACCTCAAGTCCGATCATGCATGAGATACACGAGTCAAAGAACACTCATGAACTTTGCCCTATTTACCTATTTTTTCAGATCTACCAACTTATAAGCAACAATCCCAATGATACCCGATCTATCTTTATCTTTTCTCGGCCAGCATCACAAAGCGGAGAAACAAAGAGACTCTATTTGGAAATGGACACTACAGTAAAGCCCTTATCATAATAATAATCACACGTTTTAATATCTCTAAAAGATCATGACTTTTCACATTATTTACATATAATATCAGCGGGATCTCATGATCTAGTCATAATGAGTATAGTCTGTTTAATCAAAATATATTTATTAAATAAAGAAAACAATGATTCCAAAGATTTAGTTATATATATTTCTACTTTAATAACATAATTAAAAGAAAGCATTAATAAGTTGATTACAATAATTCTCTATTGATTATCATTAGCCTCTTTACATTTTATTTATGAACAGAAAACTTTTCTTATATAATTTAAGAAATCATAGATACATTCATTAGTGTGTTATTTTAGTGCAGGACAATTTATATGCCAATAACTGACTGAATATATTATGGAAATACAAGTTGAAGAGCATTCATTGATCCACCCTAGTGAAAAATGGTAGCACTTGATCGAATTTGAATAACGATTATTATTTAGTTTTATTACAATTTTACATCATTATTATTAACATTAATAAATGGAATAATTACTCTCAGCTTATGCTGAACAAAAAACATGAGTAAGAGAGAGAGTTCATTTGATATCTATAACTGTGTCGCAGAATGACACACAGATGAGAATATTAATAACTGATAAAGAAATCTGTTAGTAAGATCATCACATTACGGCTGATGGATATTCATAGGTTTGTCTTTAAAATTAAAATAAAGAGTACTGCAAACATGATGGCATATTTATCTGTGATCCAGTCTTGGATGCTAAAGGTGCTTCATATATTGCATTGAAGAAATAGTGACCGATTTCTTTCTGCATCTTTAGTAGAATTGGCTCACTGAATGAAGAATGATCTAGTGGGAGATGCTATGGGCTAGCTGTCCCAGAGTGATCCCATGCAGAGCTACCTCACACAGTAAAGAAGGTCCCAAGGGGGATTCATAGCTTTGTTATCAGACCTGGAAATGACGAAATGGGGTTCGGCTTTCCGATACGCCTGGTGGGATGCACAAATATATAAAAGTAAATGAAGGAGCCTGTATGCACACAACACTTGGAACAACATATAAAACTTTTAAAAAACTTACTTAACTAATTAATACCTATCTATTTGGAGTTTCCATCATAATGGTATGATCGAATTACTAAACAGTGTAACTAAAATGATAGAAATATTAATCTACCTTGGCTTGAGAATCCCCTTCCCTTATTACATTAACTTGTATATAAACTTCCCACAAACATTAAAACAAAAGGTGAATATTCGATTATAAATGCCTTTAGAACATACTACAAATAATCATATATAATGTTAGGTGATGGTTACTGAAATTTATTTTATATAATAAAATATTTAATTTTAAATAAATATATTTTATGATTTTAGAACTAGCACTATTATTTTTAAATTAAAAAAAAACATTTCTGAGAATTATTTAACTAGAAAAACAGATTTCTGCTCTGCTATTTGATAACATTAAAACATAATTAACTGTTTTTCTCCCAAGCTGGCAAGCAACCGCAGTAATGAAAATAACAAAAATATGCTTTTAACTAGTAATTAATTTACCTCCTATGAAAAGAGGGGGGCTTAAGAGAGAGAGCGAACTTGCTTGTGAATTTAGGAGGTTATCAGCATATTAATTTAAAAATACAAAATAAAAAAAAATATAGCAATAAGTTATCATAAACTATTGTTGCCGCACCAAAATGGAATAAGAAAATATCATTATATCATTGAGGCTCAATAAGAGAAACATTATTAAAGAGTTTATATAGAGAGTTGAATACATATGAAAATCAGAAAAGAAAAATAGAAGTTATTTTAATTAATGTTTGATTTCTGATCTCAAGATCAGCTAGGATTACATTATCTTACATTAAAGAAGTTATTAGTTGAAAACATTTAGATTAAGGTTTAAATTGAGGAAGGTTTATGGATCTTAGGTAGTAGCATAAATTCTTTATCTTAGTCATTAGTAGTGGTCCTCAATGAATTGCAGCATCTATAAAGTTGTTTGCCAGGCAAGTAGCATTTTCATTATTTAACTTTCAAGTACATTATTATAGTTCTTGGGTAGACAGGTCCAGGGCAATACCTTTGTGGAAAATGGCAGGGAAAGGTGAATTTTTCCTCTACTCATGGCACATTGATTTCAAAATTCGACCGGCATAGATTAAGTTGGCCATTGCTCTTCAAAAAAAAGATGTTCTCCCTCTGCATTCGAATTTAGCCCTATTTATACATTTGTCAAATTAGTTATGGAATGCTTTTAGTTATAGTATCTGAGGCAGTTTACATACCTTGACCATCTGAAATTTGCAGACTGGATGCATGTTTTTGTTTTAATATGTCAGAAAACAATACAACCCAGCCGAAAATTCCTCAAAGGATTGTTTTAAAATCTAATCTTAGATTTTAAAACCAAATTAAAATGGACAAATTTTTCCACTAATGGGTATTATATTATGTTTCTAAAATTATATTTTTAACTTTTCTAATGGGTTTCATGCTGATTACTTTAATTGTGTTTAAGGGCATTAGACAGGATAGCATCATTTTTCTGACTGCCATTACTGAAAATAAATATTTTAAATATATTTTTAAATATACAATATAACATACATGAATATAATTATTTTATAAGCAATTCCCCATCACCCATTATATATACATATCATTTATGCACATATACGACTTCAAGCTGTATACAATATTATTTATTTATTTGTAAATATTTTCGTCGTGGTTATTTTTAAAAGAAAAGCAAAAAATTTGGATGAGATAAATGCATATATTAGTGTAGGGATGGAGTTTGAATTTGGTTTAGTAGTGGGAAATCAGATAAAGCTGTGAAGCACAATCTGACTCTCAGATTGACTGCTTCAATATAAGATTAATATATATCTGGTTAATTTTGTTATTGATAAATAATTACAAACAAATTATTTTTTCCAGCTACTAACATTCCTATATTATCACAAAATATTATGCAAAATTGATTTTTCTTGCTTTTATGGCAGCAAGTCTTAATTATTTATATGTTGGACTATTTGCATCATTTAAAAAAGGAGTTTGCTATTAACTGAACGACCCTTTGATTCCTCTTGGAGGCCTTAAAGGAACCGAGTATGGAAAATTCCTAATGTTCACTCCATACATTCTTGTTGTTGCAGTTGTTATTACTGTGATTATTCATATAGTATACAAACATGGATGGCTGCTCATCAACATGCATTAGCTAGCATAATGAGTTTATGGCTTTTTACTTCTGAGTTTAAGATCAAGAAACACCACGATCTTTCTTCTCAGTTGCCTGATAAAACAGAATGAATGTATGTGTAAATGATAAATATTTTTCCAATAGATATATACAATCATGACAGACAAAAACAAATTATGACCCTTACTCCCAGGAGACTGTAAAGTCACCAACCAAAGTAGCAATTGGTGGCTGAAGTGGAGGGTGCTAAGATTCCCCTGACTGTGAACCCAGGCTGCCATTTGATGACAACTGCAGATCACTTTCAAGTGAAGAAAGATAGCAAGAGTTAGAAGAATTGTCTCATATTAAATGGGAGATTCTTGGACTTTGTGAAGTCAGAAAGAAAGTGAAGAGACAATTGATTTAGAAAATGGATTTGCACTCTACTATAAAATCACAAATATTGGAAATACAAGTGGAGTAGGATTCATCATAAATAAAAAGTGGAACAACATTGTGGAGATAGATGGTGTATTGGACAGAGTGGCAAGATTAGTTATACAACTTAATATCTGATACCAAATGCAGACAATTCAGGTTTATGCCCCAACAAGTTCTCACAGTGAAGAAGTAGTCTAGGATTTTTATATGGATATACAAAAGGTTTTTGACCAGAGTAAACATTTTAAAATTATGGGAGACTTTAATATTATAATTGGTAAACAAATGAAGGTGTTGCAGATATTTTTGGTTATGGTAATAGAAATGAAATAGGTCATAGACTTGTGGAGTTTGCAGTAAAAGAAAAATTTTATATTATGAATTCTTTTTTTGAGAAAAATGTTAAAAGGAAATGGATATGGAAGCATCCAAATGAAGGTACAGTAGAATTGGATTATATTTTCACTAAAAGAAAATACAGAGGTCCCTACTATCGCATTTTATACGCATGTGATTGAGGCTACAGCCTTAATGAATATTATTTATGTAATGAATGTGCGTTTAAATAAATTTATAATTACAACTTTATATTTCAAGATTGTAATATTCTTAATAAATTTAACGATTAGTAAGATGTAAGATACGTTTTAATGCAAAACTAGTGTAATGGGCACATACACCATTACATTATTATTTTATTATTAAACATTAAAATAAAAAGTTCGCATTTAAATTTTTTTTTTTTAAGACATAAAAATTGAAATTAAATATCATCTTAAACTCGTATATATAAATCGCACAGATAAAAAAAAAATTATTAAACGAAAAACTTTATTATAGAAAAAGTATTTTAAAACTAAATTTTCAGTAAAGATTTAAAGATAAAAATATATCTTTAATCTTGGAAAACACATTAATTAATCAGAAATGGAAATGATTGTTTTAATTAGTTAAATGTAAACTAGCCTTGGGCATTTAAATGTAAAAGCATCGGTCAGATAGGAAAACAATAGAAACTAATAGCCAATGAATGAAAAACAATGGAATCGGACCTCAGCGAAAGGACCATATCATCACGATGACGTAATGTCCATTGGATCCTAAAGCTACACATAAAAGAAAAAGTTGGATAATAAAATTTTTAGTGAGGAGGTAGTATTAAGAGATGACAGATGAATATTAATTTTGAAATACTAAGAACTTTAAAATATAAACTCTTTCGTTATTTAATTTATAAGAAATAGAATCCTATCTGACCAACTTAATTTATTAATTAGTTATAATTTTATTTGTATTTCTTTTTTTTTTTGTAAAATCATTTCCATTTATTTTTTTTGTTCTTTAAGTTTTTTTTATTATGATTTCTGTTTTCCGATAAATTAAAATATATAAATGTTAAACTTAAGTCAGGCGTGAATGGCTGTATAGATTTGTAAAGTTATATTAGGGGAGGGTAATCTTGGGTTATTTGTTTAATAGTTAAATTGGGTCAATGGATTGGATATATTGGTGTAGTTAGTAGATGTAATGCAAGATTCGCTACGGGCAGAATCGTTTGTATACGCCACACTTCCTTTTGCCTATGGAATGCGATCGTAAGTCGGCAAAATAACCGCAGTCCGTTTCTGTGGAGTTTTTTTATTGTTCTTCTCGTTAGATAGATGTAATATTCCTATCTGACGAGAGTCAATGTCTTCTCTTAAACCTTTTTGTGTTGCCGTATTCGAATGCATCGATATATCAGATGAATTGACATTGGTTTGACTACAGATTTTTGGCCTAAGGTTAAATAAGGATAGAATATTTTATTTTCAAATGCAAATCTGTGTAGTCTATTAATATTCGACACTAAATAAAATGCATTAAATTTAAGTTGTTTATAGACGCTTGCATGGATTGGTTATCGGTTAATTATGTTTTGGGTTTTCATATTTGATCAAAATATATAGACATTCGATAAATAATGATACCTTACGGTAAGTATCTGAAATATATTTATTCAGATGTCTTAAGTTATTGTGTCACTGCGGTGTCTTATGATGAACACAATTGGGTTTCTTGTATTCCCTATGCAATTGACGGTATCAATAATTTTGTATTTTGATCGTTTGTTTATTTTGAAATGTTTTGACCATGAAATCTATGTAACCGATCTATACTCAACATTATAAAACAAGCTGTCATAAATTTATCTGTGCAAACTTAATTAAAATGTAAACTTATAATATTATAAAAATTAAAATGTAAATTTAAATTCGAGAATCAAATTAAAATCTAAAATAAACATACTAAAATAATAATGTTAAATTTTATATATATATATATGTATGTGCGTAAATAAATGTTTGTATGTTAATTACTGGCAGTGGCTTATTTTATTTATCTTTTTAATATTGAAATACAATTAGATAAGATATTATTGTAACAGTCAGAAAACGTGTGACTCGTAAACATAGTGTAGAATTCGACCACCACACAGAACAGCAGCACCATCGAGGTAGCGAAGCCACCCGTGTTACTGAGTTCGAACATAGTTTATCGGTTCCACAATACAATCCACGAAACAACGCATCTGATGCGAGATTAGTAAATATTTCCTTAGGCACGGTGGTCAGGGATATGCAAGAGATTCATGATTTTATTCTCGAGTTGCCAATAATCAAACTAATATTAATTAAACATTCATATTTACATAATCGAGGAAATATTATATAGAATGGGTATCGAAAAAATGAAACGTAACTGCAGACATATAGTTTAAAATTATTTATTCACACATTTTAATAAGAAAATCATTTACTAATATTTTATGGATTCAAAGCTTCATTAGCGGGATTTGCCATACTATTATATTTTAAAGAATACATTTATTTATTTAGACATTATTTTATATTGAGGACTTCAGTAGCGGTATTTCCGATACTGTAATGTTTACAAAAGGAATACATTTATTTGTTTCGACCTTATTTTATCTTGAGGACCTCAGTAACGGTATTTCCGATACTGTAATGTTTACAAAAAAAATTTATTTATTTAAAGGCATAATCTAGCCATCTAAAATTCTTGAGTAAGTATTTCTAATGCATGCCTTGGGGAATTTATACCTTTGCAATGCAAGTCTAAAGTAAGATTTAAGAGTAGCGGTGGACATATATTTATTTAATTAAAATATTTATTTTATGACTAAGGGCAAACATTTATTTGAGAGTGAATTACGATAGAATGACAGCCTGTTAAGCTAATTGCGCAGACGCTGTGAGAATGTTATTAATAAATGAATACCTTCGAACAACCACATGATATAGTATTTGTATAAGAGTAAAAAGGAATCCTCTTACTCTTACGACTCAAATGTTTATATATGAGCAAATCTAAAGTAGTTGTAACGAAGGCGTGACTACATAATAGTCACTTTAAATTACTATATATAATGTCTATATGAATGATGCCAATGAAATTTTCTAGAATTTACTAAACGCCACTCTAAACGAAACTAAATCATATACATGAATAAGCATTTATTTTATAACGTCTTGCGTGCGATTATAATTATGATAGAATGACAGCCTGTTAAGCTAATTGCGCAGACGCTGTGAGAATGTTATTAATAAATTAATACCTTCGAACAACCACATGATATAGTATTTGTATAAGAGTAAAAAGGAATCCTCTTACTCTTACGACTCAAATGTTTATATATGAGCAAATCTATAAGTAGTTGTAATGAAGGCGTGACTACATAATAGTCACTTTAAATTACTATATATAATGTCTGTATGAATGACGCCAATGAAATTTTCTAGAATTTACTAAACGCCACTCTAAACGAAACTAAATCATATACATGAATAAGCATTTATTTTATAACGTCTTGCGTGCGATTATAATTATGATAGAATGACAGCCTGTTAAGCTAATTGCACAGACGCTGTGAGAATACAGACATTATATATAGTAATTTAAAGTGACTATTATGTAGTCATGCCTTCGTTACAACTACTTTAGATTTGCTCATATATAAACATTTGAGTCGTAAGAGTAAGAGGATTCCTTTTTACTCTTATACAAATACTATATCATGTGGTTGTTCGAAGGTATTCATTTATTAATAACATTCTCACAGCGTCTGCGCAATTAGCTTAACAGGCTGTCATTCTATCGTAATTATAATCGCACACAAGACGTTATAAAATAAATGCTTATTCATGTATATGATTGAGAGTGAATTATGAAGATAATGCTAGGCGGAGTTATATATAGAATAATAAAATTAAGTAAAGGAACATGTGATACGCTTTAGAAAGGCGATATGGAATGGCAGTATATTGAAACTGCAATGCCACGAATGAGTTTATAAGACTGTCGGGCTGGTCTCTGCCTCGGCCCGATGAAGTAAGGTGTCACATAAGCATAACCAGGGACAAGCGGTCCGTGTCGCAATTTGCCGGCTGGCTGCATGACGGGTCAAATCTTACGGGAGCATTTATTATGTCCGCTTGTGTAGGATGACTGGGGTTAATTTCAACCCTGAAGAATCCAGGGTATTTACGGCGGAATAGATCATTGCGTCTTTAAAACGTAACACATGTATAAGTATAAACGATTATGATCAGATTTAAAGATTTCTAATTCGGCTCTACATTATCAACATTTACTAAAGAACATTGGTGACTCTCAAAGAAATGTAATTTTCTGGAATTATTCATGATGATTTAATAAATACAAAACATATATAAATTGGGAATTATTATGACTAATACGTCAGCCATTTGCGAAGTAGTAGACCCCTGCATTACAATAAATGATGCATTGAATGCGTGTCGATTTATGTGAAAGTTAAGTTTTAGTTATGAAAGCAAATATTAATGAAAATTTGACATGCATTCATTGTTCCAAGCGATCATAGATTTAAACTTTGAAAATTGAGACAATTATGAGCATGCAATAATTAAATAATAACTATAGATAAAATGTAGATTTGAGAAATACGCACCCAAGAAAGATAGAGTGAGGTAAGCTAGATTATTAGAGAAATTTACACATTAAATTAATTATTCAATTTTAGTTACACAAATGATAGTTTTTACATTTTATAATTTAGATAAGTAATATGAAGAAGAGCTATAACATGTTATTAGAGTACTCTAGAGTTTGAACACAGACAGGTACCTGTTTTATAAGAAGTTTTCTGATTCCATTAGTTTAGCAGCAAAAGTTCACGAGTGGCAATTCTTTCTTGTATTTAGATATTTCATTTACTTTCACAGCAGCAGCAGCTTTCTCATTTATTTCAGGCAGATGTTCATGGTGAATTTATGATGGGCAATGGAAAGTTCAGCATCCGATAGGCCATCTCCCGATGGAGAATAATCTAGGTGCTTTTACTCGGTCATACCTTGGCAGGAACAATTTATTTTTATATTTTGGAGGCTCTCAGTGATCGAGAGCAAAGCTAAAGTTGAAGTGAATGTCTCCAGCAAGTCTAAGATGGCCTCTTTTCTTATCTTGATCTTTCACATTTTTGTTAAGGTATTTTTAGGTTCTACTTAATATGCCCTGAGGATAATCAATGCATTTTGTTGGTTTTAATTAAAGAAAGCTGCCGTTCTATTGTTTACATTTACTAATTACATTTTGGGGAATTTTTCTTTAATTAAACTATTATCTATCACTGACCGATGCTTTTAAATTTCAAAGACAAAAAGGGAACATAAGATTATTTTAGCTTTTAATTAAATATTACATCAGATTTTTTTAGAATTATTATTAAATGAAATTTAAACAAAGCAATAAATACGAACTTTATAATCCAAAATAACGGATTAAAATTATACAAAATTATATAACTAAAAGAAATCTAAATTATATTATTTTATCCCTATTTATTGCCTTTAATTTGAGATCGAAATGTCTGCGTGTTTATGCTGAATTCTACATATATTTATACATTTTTAATATTGCTACACACACAATTCGATACCAAAAAGTTTAAATTTGGGAGGGATAGACCGGTCAGTGAGAGACGACAGAAAAAGGTGAAACTTAAGATTCGAATACGAATCTTACTGTTTCATTTCCCCGTACTTCCCGTGAACAATTAAGGAAGAACAAAGGAGGCAAGAAAGAGAAAGAAATTTTACATTACATAATTTAAATACGAAAAAAAATTATTAAAATTTTTTTTTTTTTACAGATATATTGAAATATAGAAAGCAGAGATTACATGAAGCAACGAACAATTTATATCCCGGATCTAGAATTTATAGTTTAATTAAAATGGCCTAATTTGGCTGTGTCTGGTTAAAATCATAGTAATAATTAGTTAAACTGAATGTATATATATAAAAAAAATTCTTAGAATAGGATTAGTTAGTATAATATAAAAAAATTTTTTTAAGAGTAATGGTAATTAAAACAATAATATATAAAATAAAATTTCTATCTAAAACCCTATTTGACTAAAGTACAATCCATTCAACCAAGTTCATTATATCAAGTTCGTTTTAATATTCTCATATACGTTTAATCCGTCCTAAGAGTCTATGTTTACAACCCCAGGTCGGGTGGATAATACCTACATGGTTTGAGATTACGGACATTATGTCCCTTTTATGGTATCTCCATCTTTTAATAAATATGCATTTGGGCCACCTGTGTGATCAATTATAAAGGGTCCCTGGTAAAGGAAAGAACTTTTTATATACTCTTTTATCTCGGTTTCTTTGTTGAGAGTTCCGTACCCAAACATAGTTCCCGACCTGGAAATGTTGGCTTCTCCGATCTGCTCGTAATTTCCATTCTGCCCTTTTCTGTAAGGCAGTGGTGTGCCTTGCGTCTATCGGTTTCAATATTGATTTTACATTCATCCATGGGTAATGGCATCTTGATCAATAATGAGTCCGCTTTACCAAAATGGAAACATGTTGGTGTCATGCCAGTGTCCATCTTCGTCTCTTCTTTAATGCTGACTTCCTTCTCCAGTTCTTGTGGGTCTTCATCGGCTGGAATGAGGTTTCTTTGCTCATCACACTTTTTCATATTTACTACACTACCTGCTTGCCCTTCTACTATCATCGGTTCGTCTGATCTCTCTGACTTCGTCCTTTTCCATATCTTTAATCTCTTCTTCCTTTTTACTAACTGGGGATATTCCAAAATGTTTCTTTATGGCTTCTAACTCTCCCCACATAATGTCTTTAAATTTCTAATATTCTCTAACTCTTATCTTTTCTTCTTCTTGTCTCTGTTTTGATTCTTCCTCTTCTTTTTCTCATTTCCTCCTCATACATTTTCATTTCTTGCATATTCTGTCTGAGTATTTCCTCAATGAACTTGAAATTAAAGTCCATTGATCCTCTGTATTGTTGTGGAGCTTCCCTTCACTCGGGTGTCGACTCCAAAGCTTCAGATAAATCTACTTGCTCTCTATCAATATTTTCTGATTCCATTTTCTTAATATGATTTATTTATTTTATACTACTAGCATTTGACTACTCCCCACCAGTATATTGGCCCTATAACACTCTTTCGCTGCCATCACCTACTCTACATTGCCCTATCTCTACATTGCTGCATTTAACATATTTAACATATATATTATAGCGAACTACTGGTAACGCGTATAATAAGCCACTGCTGTCTATGATATATTTGTACTTTAACAAAATATTTACTATTAACATATATAACAAGCTTCTGCTGTCTATGCTATATATATAACGGTGTTTTAATAAATTATTCAATGCTACCTGCTTTCTCATTTAGCGACTGATTACTTTCCTTTTTTTTGACATATATATATAAAAAAAATATTTCATTAGATCCGAGTATTTTCGTTCCTTCTTAACTTACACACACATCCCTGCTTTCCTTAAATTTGTTATTACGCCTGCTGTCCTTTCATTTACTTGACCCACATTATTTCACTCGATTTATTTTTTTTTTCATTATTTTTATCAAAACAAAATCGTATATATATATAGAATAATTAGCTAACTTGAGTAACGAACACTAAAGAAATTTATGTGCGTTATATTTTGCTCAGGATATATATGGGTTTTTTTGTATCGAAAGCTCCACGTTGGAAAGCGCCAAACGCTAAAAAAAAAATTTAACTATGTAACAGTCAGAAAACGTGTGACTCATAAACATAGTGCAGAATTCGACCACCACATAGAACAGCAGCACCATCGAAGTAGCGAAGCCATCTGTGTTACTGAGTTCGAACATAGTTTATTGGTTCCACAATACAATCCACGAAACAACGCATCTGATGCGACATTAGTAAATATTTCCTTAGGCACGGTGGTCAGGGATATGCAAGAGATTCATGATTTTATTCTCGAGTTAGCCAATAATCAAACTAATATTAATTAAACATTCATATTTACATAATCGAGGAAATATTATATAGAATGGGTATCGAATAAATGAAACGTAACTGCAGACGTATAGTTTAAAATTATTTATTCACACATTTTAATAAGAAAATCATTTACTAATATTTTATGGATTCAAAGCTTCATTAGCGGGATTTGCCATACTATTATATTTTAAAGAATACATTTATTTATTTAGACATTATTTTATATTGAGGACTTCGGTAGCGGTATTTCCGATACTGTAATGTTTACAAAAGGAATACTTTTATTTGTTTCGACCTTATTTTATCTTGAGGACCTCAGTAACGGTATTTCCGATACTGTAATGTTTACAAAAGGAATTCATTTATTTGAAGGCATAATCTAGCCACCTAAAATTCTTGAGGGAGTATTTCTAATGCATGCCTTGGGGAATTTATACCTTTGCAATGCAAGAGTCTAAACTAAGATTTAAGAGTTGCGGCGGACATATATTTATTTAATTAAAATATTTATTTTATGATTAAGGGCAAACATTTTTTTGAGAGTGAATTATGAAGATAATGCAGAGGCAGAGTGATATATAGAATAATAAAATTAAGTAAAGGAACATGTGGTATGCTTTAGAAAGGCGATATGGAATGGCATTATATTGAAACTGCAATGCCGTGAATGAGTTTATAAGCCTGTCAGGCTGGTCTTTGCCTCGGCCTGACGAAGTAAGGTGTCACATAAGCATAACCAGGGACAAGCGGTCCATGTCACAATTTACTGGCTGGCTGCATGACGGGTCAAATCCTATGGGATCATTTATTGTCCACTTGTGTAGGATGACTGGGGTTAATTTAAACCCTGAAGAATCCGGAATATTTATGGCGGAATAGATCATCACGTCTTTAAAATGTAACACATGTATAAGTATAAACGATTATGATCAGATTTAAATAGATTTCTAATTCGGTCCTACATTATCAACATTTACTAAAGAATGTTGGTGACTCAAAGAAATGTAATTTTCTGGAATTATTCATGATGATTTAATAAATACAAAACATATATAAATTGGGAATTATTATAACTAATACGTCAGCCATTTGCGAAGTAGTAGACCCCTGCATTACAATAAATGATGCATTGAATGCGTGTCGATTTATATGAAGGTTAAGTTAGTTATGAAAGCAAATATTAATGAAAATTTGACACGCATTCATTGTTCCATGCGATCATAGATTTAAACTTTGAAAATTGAGACAATTATGAGCATGCAATAATTAAATAATAACTATAGATAAAATGTAGATTTGAGAAATACGCACCCAAGAAAGATAGAGTGAGGTAAGCTAGATTATTAGAGAAATTTACACATTAAATTAATTATTCAATTTTAGTTACAAAAATGATAGTTTTTACATTTTATAATTTAGATAAGTAATATGAAGAAGAGCTATAACATGTTATTAGAGTACTCTAGAGTTTGAACACAGACAGGTACCTGTTTTATAAGAAGTTTTCTGATTTCATTAGTTTAGCAGCAAAAGTTCACGAGTGGCAATTCTTTCTTGTATTTAGATATTTCATTTACTTTCACAGCAGCAGCAGCTTTCTCATTTATTTCAGGCAGATCTTCATGGTGAATTTATGATGGGCGATGGAAAGTTCGGCATCCGATAGGCCATCTCCCGATGGAGAATAATCTAGGTGCTTTTACTCGGTCATACCTTGGCAGGAACAATTTATTTTTATATTTTGGAGACTCTCAGTGATCGAGAGCAAAGCTAAAGTTGAAGTGAATGTCTCCAGCAAGTCTAAGATGGACTCTTTTCTTATCTTGATCTTTCACATTTTTGTTAAGGTATTTTTAGGTTCTACTTAATCTGCCGAGGATAATCAATGCATTTTGTTGGTTTTAATTAAAGAAAGAAGCCGTTCTATTGTTTACATTTACTAATTACATTTTGGGGAATTTTTCTTTAATTAAACTATTATCTATCACTGACCGATGCTTTTAAATTTCAAAGACAAAAAGGGAACATAAGATTATTTTAGCTTTTAATTAAATATTACATCAGATTTTTTTAGAATTATTACTAAACGAAATTTAAACAAAGCAGTAAATACGAACTTTATAATCCAAAATAAATGATTAAAATTATACAAAATTATATAACTAAAAGAAATCTAAATTATATTATTTTATCCCTATTTATTGCCTTTAATTTGAGATCGAAATGTGTGCGTGTTTATGCTGAATTCTACATATATTTATACATTTTTAATATTGCTACACACACAATTCGATACCAAAAAGTTTAAATTTGGGCGGGATAGACCGGTCAGTGAGAGACAACAGAAAAAGGTGAAACTTAAGATTCGAATACGAATCTTACTGTTTCATTATATTATTAAATCTCTGCTATTCCACTGAGCTAGTGACATGGGTTAACGACCGGAATCAAAATAAAAATAAAATTTTTTTTTTGACTTTCGTATCTGCCTACTTTATAAATTTTTCTAGGTTCAAATGCCTAGATGGCGCCCTGTAGTGCAGTTTATGTTTAGTCTACTTTCTCCGGATCATTACACTAGAGACAAAAATTATTAAAACAATATTTACAATTGATATTCCTAATCTTCAGAAACATTCTAATGAATTTAAATTAGAACTTACAAATCAGTTTCTAGCATTAGATTTTAAACATGATTCAAATTTGAATGAAATTAATAAGAAAATAACTGATACACTTTTAAAAACTGCACAAAGATAGCTAGTTAAAAAAGCAGCAATTGACCAATAAAATTTCTAGACTAGAGAATTTATGAAGAAAAGGAATATGAAGATATATAAAAATGATGCATTAAAAAAAACTGAATATCCCAAATTTTGTAAAATGGTGCGGAAAAGAGTTGGAAATGATATAAGAAAGTGTAACTGTGAACTAGTGAGGAAAGCTGTAAAAGAGAATAAAACAACATTTTGGTATTGGTAGGAAATTTATATCTGCAATAAGAAAAAAAGATGGAATTATTACTAAAAAGAGAAATGATATCATGAAATGGGTAGAAGACTTCTATCAAGAATTATATAGTATTAAAGAAATACTTCCTATATCTATTATATCTTCTGAATTGACCAGAATTTTAAATGAAGAAATAAGACATGCAATTAAATTTATGAATAAAGGAAAAGGTTCCAGGTAATGATGGAATTACAATTAATATATTAAAAGCAGATGAAGCAAAGTTATATACCAAATGTCTAAATGATAAAGATGTACCAGATGAATGTAAGAATGCAGTACTATTAATATTTAAAAAAGGTGATAAAGATATTAGAAATTACAGACCTATCAGCCTTTTATCAGTTTTATAAAAAAAATTTACCAAGATAATTACAACTCGTCTATAGAGAACATTAGATTTCCATCAACCAATAGAACAAGCTGGATTTGAAAGTTTTAATACAGTAGATCATATCCAGATATTGAGAGAAGTTATAGAAATGACAAATGAATATGAGTTGCCATTATGCTTTGAATTTGTAGATTACGAAAAGGCATTTGATTCTATTAACATTTCTTCAGTTATTAAAGCATTGGAACATCAAGGTATTGTCATATTTTAAAGAATATTTATAAAAATGCAACAGCAAAAATTAGATTACATAATGATACTAGGAACATCAACATTGGGAAGAGTGTAAGACAAGGTGATTCCATACCTTCAAAACTTTTTACAGCAATGCTGCAAAAAGTATTTTGTGGATTAAAATGAGAAGCTAAAGAAGTGAAAGTAAATGGAGATTATTTAAGTCATTTAGATTTTGCAGATGGTGTAGTTATTTTTGCAAATAATGTTTGGGATGCAGGAAATGTTTCAGGAGTTATCAGATGAAAGTAGGACTAAAGATAAATTAGACTAAGTAATGTTTAATGGATTTTCTCAAAATATGAAAATAAAGATTGATTATGATGAATTAGAAGTTAATAGCTACAAATACCTTAGTCAGATTATTAATACAGAAACATAATGGATGAAATTAATCATAGAATTAAACTTTGTTGGAGTGTTTTTGGTAGAAGTAACTTGATACTAAAAGGAAATATGCCTATGTGTTTGAAAAGGTTTTTACTAAATGTGTTTTACCAGTTCTTATATGGATCTGAGACTTGGACATAGAGACTTCAGACCACTCAAAGTATGGAGAGATGCATGTTGGGAGTAAAAAGAAGAGATCGAAAATGCAATATATGGTTAAGAGAACAAACACGTGTTACTGACCTCATTGAAAAAATTAAAAGACTAAAGTGAAGTTGGGCTGGACATAATGCTAGAAGAAATGATAATAGATGGACAATTAAAATCTTAAACTGAATTCCAAGAGATTGTAAAAAACCCAGAGACCACATGTGAGATGGATGGATGAAATAAGTGTGCAGGGGTGAAGTGGAGAAGAGAATCTAAAGATTAAAGATGGATTGAACTTGGGGAGACCTTCATCCTGCAGTGGATTGATAATGATGATTAAATATCTTTAGAAAAATTTTCTTTATTTAAGTTTGCCAATTACATTCAATTGTAAGTAATAACACACAGGTTAGTAAACACATTTTGAGTAGTATTAATTTCTGTTTTTCTTCAGGTATTGCTGGCCTGACCAATGACAATACTAGCACAGGAACTGAACCTAGACCTTTAGATTCTTGAATATTGAGTTAACACTCTAACCAACTAAGAATAAATGAGAATACCACTTAAAACGTTATGCATATAATAATCTGTATGTGCTATCACTAATAGTTGAATGTAATTGGAAAATTGAAATAAAGTTAAATTTTTCTAAAGACAAAATTTATATTAATTTTTTTTTAAAAAAAAAAGATTGAGCACCTACTTTGGTGCTCCATATAGCATGGTGCTTTGGGTGTGTAGTACTTCATCTCTGCCATCTTCCAATTCTTCATGTGAAAATATTTAAAAATTACAACATTGATATTTTAATGTAAAAAAAATCTCAAAATATTTATATTTATTTATTTACAATATTTTTTCATTATCTAATTATATTTTTTATATCTTTTTGTTCAATAGAAAGGCAAAAAAGTTCTGAAATAAGCATGGCATATTTGACTAAATTTTGATACAGTGCATCTTAAAAAGAAATTTAAAATGAAACATATTTTGCTATTTATTTCAGTATTAGTTTTGTGTGGCGTTCATAATGTTTTATTTCCAACATTATCTTAAAAAGTTAATATTTTATAATCATGATCACCAATAGCAGCAGCCATTCATAAATAAGTAAGCCATTCCAACTCCAAAAATAATAATAGTATACTATAGATGAATTTTAGAATGACTATATAAATCAATCTTTAAACTACAAATGTCTGTATATATCATAAATATTGTGATCTATTTGCATGTTTATATGTTATGCTGATTTTATTTTTTTTCTATAAAAAAAAATATTTTTTTAATGTTTCTATATTTTAGTTAATTGTATCTTCCCATTATATTTTACAATCTACATTAGGAGATCCCAACCTTTTTGATTCCCATTCTCCCTTAGCCTTTCGTAATTTATCCAGTACCCCTCTCCCCAATTCATTATAAGAAATAAGCATTTGGGGAGTGTACCATGTAGTATATCACATGCATATGTAGGAAGTGCAGATGAGCTGAGAGCGAGTGCCAATATGGTAATTTCACTATCTTAATTGAGTATTTTGAATTGTCAGACTCAACAGTAAGTAAAAAGATTATGTATCCTCATTGTGCCTATGTCGGAAAAAAGACTCGAAATATTGCAGTGTGGCTGACAGATAATACTAACATGAAATAGCTTGGAAATGTTGATAACATAACTATTTTTGTAATATATTAATGGCATATATTTATCTACTATTCACCATAGCCACTGCACTTTCTGTAGCGCCTGGGGATATAGGCAGCCCAGGTTGGGAACCCCTGCTCTACATCTTTCCATTGAAAGCAATCAAAATTGTACATTTCTTTAGAATATCTTCAGAGTAATCTTTATATCATAAATGCATTATACCTATTTCACAAAAATTACCTTCAGTTCATCATAAAATCCTTTTCATACAAAAAAAAGTTTGTCATTTATTAGTTGTTTTTTTAAACGTTCAATTAAATTTAAATTTTTTGGTTTTTAACAAGATAACTATAATGTTGTGATTTTAGTATTCGTCAATTACAAATATTATTTCTATATAAAAAATAAATATTTCTCACATAATTATTTTTCCTATTATGATGGGATTATAAGAATTTCTCTCATGAAAATATTTGTATTTATGCATCTCACATATTTTAGTGAATCATATATTCTGCTACCATACCTTTTTTGAACTTTTGACAAAAAAAATTTTTTTTGTAGTTTTAATAAAATATTAATGTTTGATTTTCATATGTGCTGATTACATATATTATATCTATATACTGTTCAAAAATGAACAACATAAAATAAATATTTCTCATGTAATTATTTTTTGTATTATGTTGTGATTGTATTCTGGTGCCAAACTTTTTTTTTTTTGAACTTTCAATAATTTTTTTTTTTTTTTTTGCCTTTAGCAAATAACTATACCAGTTTATAGGTATTTGGGATGTTTAAAATTGTTTTGATATCAATATTTTATAATAGTAATAATATGACCTGTTTTTTTTTTTCAACATTTAATGAAATTTGAAATACTTTATTTGCATTGGAAAAATATTTGTCTTGGAATGCAAACTAAAATCCATACCTCATTTTTCATTGGGTTTTAAATGCCATACTCATTTCAAATAGTTATAGATGAAAAAATAAATCACATCTAAAATATGTGAATAAAGATAATATCTTACTTATATTATGTGTATGTGTTCACTTAAATACAAGTGCATAATATTTAGTAAATATATTGTAATTGTGTGTGGGGGGTGTTTATTTAAATACAGTTGTATAATATTTAGTAAATATGTAGTATTTAAAATTACAAGATATCTAATAAAGTATATAAGCCAATATTATACAAAAGTTTCACAATCAAGAACTTAAAAGAAATATTGATATGATGACCGCTTGCTGAAAGCTAGGATATATTTAGAAACAGATCTCCAAGCAAATGTGAATTACATATACTACATAAAAAATATCTTGATAGATATGATTATAATATGTATTGCCATGGTCTGGTTTATGAGATAAATCAAAAAAATCCAATGGTGATATTTACAAGTACAAACATTTAAAGAGCTTCATCTTAATGATTATCTGATGAACTTATTCAAAACGATTAGTTTTCAAGAATTTTGACCAATCATAAACTTTAAATCGCATTAGCACAAAATTGATAAGATTTAGAAACACATGGTATACATTATTTGCATTACTCCAATTACCTTTCAAATGATATAAAAAAAAAATTTCTGTAATGAAATTGCATTTGTTACAAAAGTTTTTGTAAAAAAAGATTGGATTTATTTTCCTCTGAAAATAAGAATTAAAACTCTGATGTATTGGTATATGCATTACTCAGAGAGCTTGAAGACTCCTGAATAATTGTAGGTATATATATTTTTTCATTTATCTTATATAAATAATTTATAATGCTGTAGAATAATAATCTGTTTTGTGCTTTAGAATAGATCTGTTTGTGCTTCAGAATAATGATCTGTTTTCATTTTTTCAATTTACAGTTATTTTCTTTTTTACATAAATATTTTGTTATAAGTAATGCTTATAAAGAAAAATTAAATTTATTTCATTGTCATAAATGATGTTGGAAGCAGTGTCTCATGTCTGTTTTGTATATATATCATACATCTACCATCTGCACATAAGCAATTATATTTCATTTTTTGCAATCTTCTACTTGTTTATATAAACATAACATTCTTTTGCAAGAAATGCTTATAAAAAAATCAAATTTATTTAGTCATATCTGTTACTCTAACCAGTATCGCATGTCTGTTTTTTTTATATATCTATTATATCTCTCTATCTTCTACCCACAAGCAATTATATTTCATTTTTTGCAATCTAATGGTATTTTTTTCTACTTTTTTATAGAAATATAATTTTTTGTAAGTTATGCTTATACTCATATTTATTATAGCAAGTGATCCTAATTTTCCTAAAATAAAGCCATCTATCTAGTATATTATAAGCATTGCCACAAGGGCAAATGATAAGTAGGATACATAATAAGGATCATCAGTATTGTGAATATTCTCATTATATTGTATTATATTGTCATATATTATATTACAACAAATATACAATCACTTTTTTCTTTAAAATATATGTGTTCTCCAATAACATCAACAAATTAAAAAAAAGTCCTTTTTCTTTTCGAAAAGTTTATTTTTTTATATTAATATTGAGCATATATATATAATGCAATCTTCAACGTTTCTACTGTTTTATATTCTTATAGCCATTTTCAAGGATCTGCAACAAAAAATACATATTTATAAATAAAACCTTAATTACATAAAACTCATCTTGTATTAACATAAACAGTAACAAACATATTAATTATACATCATTATATTTTACTTACATCTCCCTCCTCTACTTATATTATTACACTTCATTTTACATTATATAATTACAAATCTTAAAATCATCCAAGAAACTTTTTATACAAATTTAAAACCAACCCTAATTTCAAATTATTTCCCTCTTTTTTAAATCTTATCTAAAAAACCCATATCAAAACTATATCTTTAAATGTATATAAAACAAATATAAACATCTTTTTTTAAAAAAAACTTTTAACAATTTATTTAAACCAATTTAAATATTCCATTTTTAATTATACATTATTTTGCATTTCTTATCCACTCCATTAATTCTATTTAAAATAGGATTATATTTTTTTATGTAAAAATATTCTTTCATCATCTTTCCCCTGTAATGTTTAACCCTTTCCAACATTTTAATATTAAATTCTTTATGCCCTAAAACTTTACAATGTATGTAAACATTTGAATTTTTATCATATAAATGTTGTCTAAGTCTAGTTTTTAATTATTCTTTGTTGTACCAATATATAAAATCTTTTTTCCCTCTCTCTTACAATTTAAACATTCAATTAAATAAATTCCATTCATTTTTTTCAATTTCAATATTTTTTGTTTCATTAATTACATTTCCTAAATTCAATTTATTTTTATATACTGGTTTAATAATTAACCCACTTTCCCCCTTGTGTTTATTATTTATATGTTTTATAAACTTTTTAATCTTCATAAAAGTATCTCTTGAAACATTGTAACGATTATATATAAAATTATTTATATCTTTCCTAATTGTTTCTCTTCTTTATTATTCTTTTAATATTTTTTATCACACAATTTATCAATAATTTTAACTGGATAATTATTTTTTATACCTTTCTCTTTTATATTATTAATTTCTTTTATAAATAATTTTTCTTCAGAACATAATTTATTGCTCTATTTATCCTATTAATATTATTTTATGTTCATATTCTATATCTGAATCCCAATTACTTAACCATAAAAAGTTTCTTTTCTGAATAAACTTGTTTCAATAGCAACCTTACAATTCTTTATAACTTTTTTTATTATAACATCTATATGAGTAATTACCTTATTTTTTTCTTTTTCCATAGTAAAACTAATATTATCATCAAAAGAATTAACAAACCTTATAAAATATTCAATTTTCTATAATTGCCATTGAACACTAAAAAATAATCATCCATATACCTAACCCAAAAAACAGGTTTAAATTTTGTAAGGCAAAAATATTTATCTTCATAATCATCCATAAATATAGCAATTAACAATCCACTTAAACTATTCTCCACACTCAATCCTTTACATTGTTTATAATATATCTCATTATACTTAAATACCACATCTTTACAACAAATATTTAACATATACAATTGATTACATTCCATTTTTATACTCTTATTATCTTTAATATACAAATTCAATATTATATCAAATGTTTTATGTGCAACAATATTCGTATACATACTACATATATAAAGTTTAACAAAAAAAACACATTTTTATATGCATTTCCCTTTAAAAAAACATTTAAAATCTTTACAAAATCATATGAATTTACTTAACATTATTTTCTTTTTTTATTTCATCATATTTTTTAAATATTTTATTATATAACCATTTAGACAATTTTCATAATATGTATCCACATTACTAATAAGTCTTAATGGTATTCCTAATTTATGTATCTTAGGTATCCCATATATACTTGCATCTTTAAAATCCATTCTTTTCAATCTAAGTACATCAACTTTATTAATAGTTTTTATTATACATATGTTATAATCCTATTATTTTATTTTTTTCTATACCATCATTCTTTCTAATTCTTTCAAAACAATCCTCTTCTAATAATTTTTTCATCATATTCTTCCTTCATCATAATTATCATACTAGATGTCTTATCTCCTCTCAAAAATAACATATCTTTATATTTACTTTTAATTTGACTAATAATTTTCCTTTCATATCCATTTTCATATTTATACTCCAAATTATTTATCATTATATTCCAACTCTTCCATTCTGTATTGAAACTCTCAACATCATATATTTTTTATCATTCTTATAACCATTATACATATAAAAACTATTAAATTGGAAAAAAAACATTTTCTTGTTTAGCTATCACTATGTGGAAAAATATAATATACATACACTCTGAAAAAACTTTTGTCTTTCATCCTATTATTTTTTTTCTTTTGCTCTTTAATATTATATTATTTTTCTGTGCAATTATTTTAAAATTAATTTTATTTTTTGATAAATTACAATTAAAATTCTCTTTGCATATTATCTGATATACAATACTTCTTGTGAAATATTCTTTTTGCATTAGCAAAAAGCATATATATATAGCAGACATCTGCATATAAGGATAAGATCTGGGTCAGCAAGCAAAAATGAAAATCGCCAGTAAATGATATTTCAATAATTTTGAAATAAAGATTTAACTCAGGTAAATCAAGTTACATATCTTTTTTTCCCCCAAAATTTTAAGAGAAATATAAAAAAGCTGACTATAAAACTGATTTTAACATTTAACTCTCAAAATCATAAATCTGTGAGCTAATATAAAAATTAATATTTTTAAATGTGTTATAATTTAGGATAATGATTATTTTTCCCCAGTTTCATCACATTCCTTAATATTTGCTTTTTCTAATAATGTGTAATTTTATGATTAATGTGTCCGTACTTTAGATATTGTACAAATTGTATCTTAATCCAATTCTCTAAAATTCAATATAGTGGTGTTCAAAAGTCAAGGAGTTAAAACACCAGTTATGGATGATGGGATAAGAATTATTAAAAATAGGTGATAGAGACATCAAAAAATAAATAATGCACATATATTTATATATATCTTTAGCAACATGCTAACAATACAAATTGTTTGGTGCAATAATAATGACTATGTTAGTAAATTTATGTGTAATTGCATTTTGGTGCTTCAATTATGCAATGGTCAATAAACCAAGTTATGCACTGGGTTAAATAATTAAGTTAAATAAATAAAATATTAAACTACTTCTATTGATGATGATCATGTTGGAGCATCAAATAAAATACCAGACTACATTATATGTAGTAATGGACAACTTAATATAAACACTGACTTAATTCTCAATATCATTTACAAAGACATTAACTCATAAATACTGATATGGATATTTCATTTAAGTCTCTCATTAGAACCAGTTTTTATTTATACATCATCACATTATGAGTTCAGATTGATTAATTCTCTCAACTTTTGGTATATTGCTATCATTCCCAGAATGACACACCATAGAATTCCTTAAAAAAGGGATTAGATGACGACTTAATTTTTAATCTCTGATTGTGTATTAAATGTGTAACAAGAAAAGGCACTTTATTTCTAACCAAACATTACCCACTGAGCATGCTTTTCTTGTTACACATTTAAAATGTAGTCATAAATATTACAATAGGCACATGAAAAGTAAAAGTTAGAATTAACTTTTAATCTATATATTTATATATCACTGAAGAATTATAACATTGCAACAAAAAAAAATAAGTTAATAACTTAAGAAAAATTCATTTTAATAATAAAAATTGATAGAAGAATGAAAAAATGAGAAAATTCTTTATCTACGCATTTTTGCTTAATAAATTTAGCAAGTGATTTTTTTTTTTTTTTTGGCTATGTACACATGAAACATTGACCCCTATAGATTAATTCTTGTTTAATATAATTCTTGACAATAATTGCATTTATGGGACAACATAGGCAATTCTTTATAATCTTTTTTCATTCTACTTATCAGGTTTTCAACATAGTAGATTGCACTTCTGGCTAACTTTTTCTCTAAAGTAGACATGTTCAGATGGTATTTGAGATGTTATACTCCTTCTTCCATTTGATCACATATATAAAGGAATGCTGATCATATTGCATGAAAAAACAAATAAACTAAAAGTGTTTTAACTATATCTATTAATTACATTTAAATCAAAGATTGGAAAGAGAAAACAATGATAATTATAGTATTCACTATCCTATCCTCAATGCTTTTTGTTACTATTTCTCCAGCTTTTCTAACTTGATAGCAGAGGGCAAAAAGTTAACTAAAACCTAAGATTCATGAGTGAAGGGATTACTATTCAAAATTTAAAAAAAAAAACTGTATTTTGCAATTATTTTTTGACTCCATTTTATTTTGTATATCTTTTTTCCAAAGTCTGGTCTTCATATTACTAGATGTCTATAATCTTTTAATGCTTTTATTTTAGCATAAATTTTTCAATAACAAAAACTTTGTTCTCTATTTTAAACCAAAAAGATAATGCTGATTGTGGACTCATTAATTAACTTGTTTTATTGTTCTTGCTATAAAATTATTTAACCTAAGAATTATTTACTTATATGATTTTTTTTTAAAAATTATTAAAAAATTTGTTTATATTTGTAAAAAAAAAAAATGTTTATATTAAATAATTAAAAACTTTAAAAGGAAAAATAATAATTTGCCAGACTTTTTTCCTCTCCTTTAATTAAATGAAAACTTTTTACTTCACAAAAGTATAATTTCTTTTACAGACAGTAAGAAAGTTATTTCCTAAGTTAATAATAAAATATATTAATAACAAATACAGTGATATCATTATTAATCATGAAGTATAATGACTGTATTAGTTTATCTATAGGTATATCAGAATATCAATTGTTTATCTATAGGTATATCAGAATATCAATTATTTATTTTTAATTAATAAAGCTTACTCTAATTACGTGATATATATATTAGTTAAATTAAAACCATGACACTGATTTTCATAAAAGTATATACGATTTAATATTTGTTTAGTAAATCTAGTAAATTTCTAATTACATATATTATTTTTTAGCGACATCTTGTGATTTGTTTCTCTAAATATTTGTTGCAAACTATTGACTTATTTCTAATGCAATGTCATAAATATAAAAAAAATATTTCTTTTTATGTACATTTTCCCGTTAGAAATACTGATTTATTTATTTATTACATTTTTAATTTTTGACAACTTCATATATAGCTTTTTAATATACATAAACACTAAAAATACATATATTCTACAATTAAAATAAAATACATTAAAACAATGAAGGTAACTTTTCATCATTATCTTTAAAACGACCACCATATACATTAATATTTCTTAAAAATTGAATATACAATTTATTTTGCTATTATTATTGTCAATTTAACCAATTTATTTATATTCAATTAAATAATAATACTCTTTTTATTTATGTCTTATTTTTAATGTTAAAATAAACGAAAATGAAGCAATAAGTAACCTTATTTAAAACATTCTACCTGCTAAATATTTTAATTATGCTGAATTGGTTTTTTTATTTAGACTTCGTATTTCACAGAGTACTGCCCTCTTTTGACCATTTATAGTACTGTGTAACTAAAATTATTTTTTCATTAATTTAATTATTATTCAAAAAAATACTAATATTTTCTTCTGTCAACATATACTTATTAATAATGTATTAGAAATGTGTAGGTAATTTATACACATATAATACTTATATTTTGAATATAATAAGCAATTATTTAGTACTAATCAATATATAGAATTTTAAGAGTTTATATTTGTTTGTTTTATCAAATCTGTCATTTTAAGTATTTGGAATTTTAATAAATTCACTTTTATTCCACTTTGGTTAAGTTTTTGATTTGCTTTGTATAGACTAACTAATCTAGCACAATAAATAATGAGACTCTTGACCACGTTAATTATTCCATCATCATTGTCAATCATTATCAATCTACTGCAATAAAGGTCACTCCAAGTTCAATCCATCTTTTCCGATCTCTAGCCTCTCTTCTCCACATCATTCCTGCACACTTTATTTCATCCATCCATCTCACATCTTTCTGGGTCTTTTACAATCTCTTGGAATCCAGTTTAAGATTTCAATTGTCCATCTATTATCGTCTCTTCTAGCGATATGTCCAACCCAACTCCACTTCAGTTTTTATAATTCTTTTAACGATATCGGTAACACCTGTTTGATCTCTTATGCATGTATTGCTTTTTCGATCTTTTCTTGTTACTCCTAACATTCATCTTTTCCCTACTTCTTTGAATGGTTTCCGTACTTCTTTGAATCTCTATGGTGCTCTTCTATTAAGTATCCAAGTCTCAGATTCATAAGTAAGAATTGGTAAAACACATTTATTAAAAACCTTCGATTTCAAACACATAGGCATATTTCTTTTTAATATTAAGTTATTTCTACCAAAAGGACTCCAAACAACTTTAATTCTATGATTAATTTCATCTATTATGTTTCCATCTGTAATAATCTGACCAAGGTATTTGTAGTTGTTAACTTCTTTTAACTCATCATAATCAATCTTTATTTTCATCTTTTAATAATATGCTAATACGTTGAAGGTGAACCTATTCCATATAAAAATTTATTTATGCAGAGTACTTTCAGAGTATCGTTACTCCATAATCATAGCCTTGTAGATTGTCAACATTATGCAAATAAGCATATCAAAAAAGAACTATTTTTTATATTATCTATTTTCTGGAAATGGTGAAGCGTCTTTCCTGTTTATAGAGTTGGTGTCACTGGTAATAAAACAAGCTTCCTTGAACTTTCTCTCGATGTCATTCCTCTCTGTACATAGTATGTCAGCTTTGGAGAACTCAAACCTACGGTTAAGCTCTTGCTGATGGTCAGCAAAAATGGAACTGTCTCTTTTTTGGTTATTGCTCATGTATGTATGTGATAAGCCACTCTATTATCAATTGTAGCACGAGTCTCACCGTTGTACCAGCATCATGCATTGAACATTACTTTAGTCTTCTTAACATTTATCTTTAGTCCTACTTATTTACTTTCATCTGATAGCTCTTGCAACACTTATTGAAGCTCTGAAACATTATTTTCAAAAACAACTACATCATCTGCAAAATCTAAATGACTTAAATAATCTCCATTTATTTTTACTCCTTTAGTTTCCCATTTTAATCCACAAAATATTTCTTGCAGCACTGCTTTAATAAGTTTTGAAAATATGGAGTCACTCTGTCTTATACTCTTCTCAATGTTAACCTTCCTAGTGTCATTATGTAATCTAATTGTTGTTGAATTTTTATAAATATTCTTAAGAATATGACAATATCCTGGGTCTATACTTTGATGATCCAATGCTTTAATCACTAAAGAAATCTTATAGAATTAAATGTCTTTTCATAATCTACAAATCCAAAGCATAATGGAAACTCATATTCATTTGTCCTTTCTATAACTTTTTTCAATACTTGGATATGGTTTACTGTACTAAAACGACTTTTAAATCTAGTTTGTTCTTTTGGTTGGTTGAAATTCAATGTTCTCTATAGACGAGCTGTAATTATCTTGGTAAAAATTTTGTATAAAACTGATAAAAGACTGATAAGTCTGTAATTTCTATCTTCTTTATTACCTTTTTTTAAATATTAATACAACATTCTTCCAATCATGTTTAGGTACCACTTGGTTATAATCAGAATTCATATATAGTGATCAAGATTACAGATAATAATTATAATAATATTTAAACACTTTATTAGTCATAAGAAAACAAATAAAAAAACCCACACAGCATACAAAATTAAACTGTGGTGGCCTCTTTATTACTTAAATCCCTGTTCTACATCTTCAGTAGGAATTCCACTGACACATTCAGTCTGCTTTATCAGGCAACTGGGATGAAAGACAATGGTGTTTCTTGATCTTAAACTCAGAGACAAAATGCCAATAAACTCGCCATGCTGGAATGTTGGTAAGTAGGCCATTCATGTTCGTATATTATATGATTAATCACATGGTTAATAACAGCTGCAATGATAAGAACATATGTAGTGGACATTAGGAATTTGCCCTGCTTAGTTCCTTTAAGGCCTCCAAGAGGAATCAAAGGGTTTTTTTTTTTCAGTTAACAGCAAATTCCTTTCTGCACCCTTCCACTTAGTAAATATGGCAGGGTTAAGTTCATATGGCTTCTGGATTCATGTGTTGTCCTCAGATTTTCTTGTATCATTAGCTAATTGGTATTTATAGTCATAACATTGTCCTTAAAGAAAACATGTTTATCCATTATTGGTCAGTTTCTATATACATCCTTATTGGTCATTTATAATTGTGAGCTCAATCTGTTTTTAAATATAGTTTTAAGATCTTATTTTACTACTTCCTGTTTTAAACATACACACACACACAGCATGGTTTAATAATTGTCCATTGTTGAACTTCATTTTAAAAATGTGCTTAATTTAAATCTTTGTATTTTTTCTGGCATTTTAAATTTTATAGAGATAAATACCCCAAAGGTATGTGATAATTTTACAAATCATAGAACTTTTAAATTAATCCATAAATCATGTCTGAAAAAAAAGGTTGTTGATCTAATATGATGTCTTTTATAATGCTAAAACTAAAAAAAAAAATTGGCATTTTTGATCACAAAATTTTCATTTATTTTTAAAAACATTTTTGCACTTGATTTCTTTATGTGCAAGTCATTACTGATAACTATCACCACACTGAGAAATTTTGTCATAGTAATGATGGTAGTATATAATTAATCTTTACACTATTAACCAGATGAAAGAAAATCTCATTTGACTATTGTTTCAATCATTTACTTTCTTATTTCAACCTTTTCTTGCCGCATCCATTCTTAAGCTTATATATTATAAAAGTTAAAAATTAACAGATGCAAAGAAAGAGTATTATATCAAATATTTTCATAATTTGTTATCTTTATTTAGGAGTTCATTAAGATGAACTCTGGTTTCCCTGTGGATACAGTTTATTTAACTTAGAAATGCATGATACTTGCAGGTGGGCTATGAGAAGGTTCTCATCCATCTATCACATTGATTAGTCAAATTTACAGTATTATAGTTCTGAAGTAAAGGAAATCAAGTAAATTATGGTATTATCAAGCAGAAAAAATACGGTGATGTGTGATGCAAATATTTATTAACATAAAAAAATCACTTCTTTGTTAAATACCCTTGGGAGTTCACTCAGCCACAAAAATAACCTGTTAATCAATAGTCAACTCCTAAGAACTGCCAATTATTGAGCATACACATCTATTATTTACGTCAAGAATTAGCAACCCCCTCCACCAACAGTCAAATTTTATAATTTTTATTTTCACCACTTAATAGCTATATACCATTAAGACAGTAGGCAATGTTAGCAAGAAATATAGTTTTATTAAAATAATGCATAAAACTTCTGCTGGATGTTGTGTATGATTTAGATTTCCGTAAAATTATATCTTGCCATTTATAATTCAATCTGACTAAAGGCCAAGAGAACAAATAAAAAGGACCACGTAGAAAAAAATACTTTTTATCTCAATACTCAGCACCCACCCAGCTGAAACCTGGCTAGTGGGATCTAGAAATGTCAAAACGGTATCTTGGTATTTTTTTTAATAAATATTTTATTGATCTATTTTGTTCTGGTATCTTTTGTTAAGACGTGGTTATATTTCTTTGAAGAGTCTGAATCTAGCATATTGTGTTTACTCACAGAACTTAATTAAGTAAAGATATTATATTTTGTAAACTTAATGCGAATTTTAAATTACTAGCATCAGCAAATGTTTTCCTTTACTTACTAGAATCATACTGATGCTATAATAAATGTCTGAATTATTAGGAATAGAACCTGCCTGAAAATTTTTAAGAATTTGAGCATGGGATTTTTTTTTTAAATTTTAAAATTCATTTATAAATACAAAAATATTATAATATACATTTTTATTATATCCTTGGTTCTATGCTGTGGTATGATTTTATAAGTTTTTTTTATTATATCCTTGGTTCTATGCTGTGGTATGATTTTATAAGTTTTCTTCATAATAGTGATCAAGGTGGACTGTGGCATCACCTATTGATAAAAAGTTTTAAAATGTGATTTGTTTTAAGTATGTATAAAATAAGCCTTTTATTATTATTATTGCATTTTATTTTTTTCCATATCTCATTCTTTTTTTTCTTTGTAATTTTATTTTTTATTATAATTCCACAAAGGTGTTTGCTTCTGTGATCTCTATTTGTCATTTTCTCTTTACTGCAGTTTATTTTAATCAATGATTTTTTTAAATTTACAATATAATTTGTAATAGCTTTGAGCAAGCTAACAGAATACAAAACTGTAATATATGAATGTTGTTTATATAGATATAGCAAAATTGAGCAAGTAATCAGTAATGGAACTTCTGACACAGCAGCTCTGTTTACACTATGACAAACAAAGATGATAGCACACGATCATATTTGCATTCAATGCTCACTACAATTTCAATTATATTTGAAGTCTATTTCTAAACTTTGAAGAAACATGAACAATAAATGATATGAATTAAGAATGAATTAAATACCTATAGATAGATAGTGCATTAGTTTTACATTCTGAACAATAGAGGTATCCGTTTTTTTTCTATAATATTTTCTAAAGCAGTTCTCTTAATCATATTCTAAATCTATTTAATGTAAGTCTAAAAACAATAAACACTAGATAATACGATGGTATAATATCCTCGGATTTCTGGAACTTTTATTCATTAATGAGAACTAGAATTCAAAGCTAGAATTAATGCACTTATGCATCTACCAGCAACTGTTATTCATTTATATTATTCCAGATAATAGCCTCAAATTAAAAAAAAAATTCCCAATTTTTGAATCCAAGCTAATTCTTGGGCATACTTATATAGCTCTGACACCAAGCCAGTTTTTATATATTTTAGAGACCTTAATTTTGTGCTAAATGTACTCTTTTATCTAAATAAATTGATTACTGAAGACTACAATAGATGACTCTTGAACAGGATAAAGTGAACTACTTTGGAAGCATATGCATTAGCAAATAAGTCCTGTAATATTAGCATTGGGTATTAACCTTTCTATCCAAAGGATAGAAGGGTCTAAAGAGTGCATAAAAATAGAATCTTTAAAATAAATAGCAACTGATTTAGTATTTGTTCCAAATAATTATTTAAGGAAGATAACTTAGCTTCAAAACCTCAGATTTTTTTTTAAAATTTCAATCTATTAGTCTGAATAGTGTAAGAGAGCAGAAAGTGGCTGCTAGATAATCTATGTTCAGCTTTAAATCCTAATCATCAATGATGAAGACAAAAATCAGAAACTAACCAATGAATAAAAATGTTATAGTATTTTACTATCAAAGATGTCTTTTGATTTTTCAAGATAATATTACATGATTGTGGAATAGAATGAATAGAAATGCTTTGCAATCATATGAATAAACATATGAGAGTTATATGTTTTTGTTTATAACTATCTTCTGTTACAGTTTACATATCTATTTCTTGTTTATCAAAAATACTATGTGAATTACTTTTTGAATATAACATATCAATAGGAAACTCATTGAGCATAGTGCTGGATGTAATTAACCCAGTTTTCTCTGACTAAGTAATATGTTCAAGAAAAGTAAATAAATTGTCACAATGCAAGACCAAATGTAATTTGACTAAATATAAATGAAAACACACAAAGAAATTAACTTATTAGTATTTTTAGTTTAAAACTTTAGATTATTAGTTTTCAAATGCAAAGTGTCAATAGACCACTCCTGTTTTCTCATGGATCATTGCTAGCCAATACCTAACTTAAATTTTGATGTGATTTAAAATCGACTTTTTCGTATTGCTACAAAGAAACTTAACATATTATACTTTTTTTTTTTTATCATTTCTTAGCTTGCTCAACATCTAAATCCTAAAATTTACTTAAGTTCTCAGAAAATTTTTCTTTGTTCATTGAATTGCTTTAATACTGTGGTCTTATTAAAAACCAAAAACTCTCTATATAATCACTTGGTTCAATTTTTCACAATATCATTATTCACATCCTTTCTGTTTATAAATATTTACATTTTAATATTTTCTTCACTACATAGTATACAAATCTTATTCAAATTATCCATTTATATACATATTCTTATGTTGCTAAAGATCATATTTTAACTTTAAAGAATAATTTTCCTTACTATTATCATTTAATAACTCACATCCAATATTGTTTTTTTTTTTTCTATATGTATTTAAACTACTCTTTTGTCCCAGTTTACTACTATAATATTCAAGAATCTTTATAACACAATCATTTCATCTTTTATATACATAAAGATATAAAATCTTTATCCCATTCTTTAACATATCATTTTACTTTCCTTTGACCACTTCGTTGTTGACTTTTATTCCATGCATGATTAAAGACTATTTTGATTTTTTGTTCTAGTACTTTTTATTTATTGCAATTTACCAGATACTAATAATTTGCCTTTTCTATTTCTCATGTAAAAACTTAACTATACTATCATGCTTCACATTGCCTCATTTGTTGTCAGAGAAATATCTGCAAACAAACTGTATGTTTCCATTTCTCTTTGAACTCTTTCTAGCCAACATCTTTTTACTAACCCACATATATGCGATGCACTATGACTTCTTTCTTGGAGTCAGAAATCTCTTAGCCACTATTCCCACAGAAACCTCTAAATCACCTAACCTTCCATTTCTATTCCTGACCCTTGGTTTTTCCATATTCTTCTCTAGCCTGCACCATCCCATTTCCACATTATCTTTTTCCAATCTATGACCTTTACATCTAAATCCCCCTTATCTTTTTCCAAACCCAGTATAAAAACAAAGAACCTATTTTCAATATAATCACTTTGTTTATATTTATTCTCCCACGACTTCATTATTTGTACTCTTTCTGCTTGTAAGCATTTACATTCAATTAACCAATGTCTAATATTTTCCATGCCTTCTTTACATAACTTGCTGACTAAATCACCCACATTTCTCCATTTGTGTATATTCCCTTGTTGCTTACAATTCAAGCCTTAAACAGTAAACTACTTTCCTCGCTATTATAAATTAACTCACACCCAATATTATGTTTACTTCTATACACATTTAAACTCTTTTTACTGTCCATATTAGTTCTGCATCTCTCAAATTCCCTATTTTTTATTAATGCATCTATTCTTCTATCCCATTCCTTGGCACTATAATACTCAACAATTATTCTAACACAATTATCTCACCTTTTGTGTAAGTATAGTGACATAAAGTCTTTATCCAAATCTTCTGCATACCATATTACCTTTCTCACCCATATTGTTGCCTGTCCTTTACTCATAACCCAATCAAATACTATTTTGGCTATTCCCTTATTATCCATAAATTGCAATCTATTGAACATTTTCATTTTGCATCTCTCATATAAAAACTTAACCCTCCCATTTCTCCTTGAATTGCCATCCACATATCTGCATCCAATGCATGTCTTCCTAGTTCTCTTTGTACTTTTTCTAAGTAATCTAACACCCCTTTACTAACACAATGCACCATTACCATAAGTTAACCCTGCTACTGCCACTTCCTTCCACACAATTCTAGCTACATCTTATTTATTACATGAAAACATTGTTAATTTCTTTATCAGTCCCTTTTCTTTGCTTTATATCCCTCAAAAAAAAAAATCTTTCTATTCTCTTTCCCCAACATTTATCATCATTACTTTTGATTTTGCTTCACTAAATTTAATCCCCATCCTTGCCCATGTCTCTTCCCTACTTTCTGTGTACAAAAACATATCATATGATCAAATAGAACCGTGATGCCACCTATTAGTACATACAAAAATCTGTTACTTCGATTAAATTAAAGGTGGTGTAATTGTGTTTGAAGTTTTATATTCATCAATATATTTTCCTCCATAGGTTTCTTTAAAAAAAAATTCAAAATTAATGGAAGCATTTTACTTAAAAGACTTTATATGTAAAATTTTAAAATTAGCACTGAAAAAATAATAAAATTTAAAGTGATTAAAATAAATTAAGATCAATATTTTTGTTTTTAATTTCAATTACATTTTTAGTTTTTAAAGTATAAATATATCTATACATATTTCATAATTCTATTTTTAAAAAAATCAATATTAAATATTTTATTTTGCAATAAATATTCTATTTAATAAGTTCGATATTAATTCAAAAGCACTACTTGTTATTCGATACAATGTGTAAATTTCAATTATTACTGCAGGATGAACGCCCCTCGAAGATTAATCAAATTTCTCCGATTCATAGCTTCTCTACTTATTAGATTAGTAAATTCACCCAACTCAATCATTCTTTTTACATAGGATTTTTGGAATCAAATTTAAGATCCCAATCATCCACATATTGTAATCTTTTCTAGCAACATAATCAGCCAAGCTTTTTTTGGCTTCTTTCAATAATGTTATTGATACTTGTTTTCTAGTCCATATATTTTGGTTTTCGAAATCTTTCATGATTACTCTCAATATTCATCTCTTCGTGTTAGGACTCCTTGTATTTCGTATTCAACTCTCAGGTCATAGGTTAATACTGGTAAAATACATTTAATTAAAAATACTTTATTTTCAAGTAGATAAGTTTATTTATTTTAAATATTAAGTAATTTTTAATAAAAGCATTTCATTCCAGTTTTTTTTTTTTTTTTAAAATATATATAAAACTGTCTTTTTATGCTTTATACAAGCTTACAGAAAAGATAAACAACACAATAATATTAAACTTTAAACTTATTGCTGTAAGATCTAAAATATGAAATGCTAATATTTAATAATTCTTAAATAGATGGAAAATTACTCAAATCACTATTAATTTTCTATGAAGGATATTTACAAAAGTTTTTTTTTCTACAGGGATTGCTTAAAAACTGTTTCACTTATCAATAATATGAATGTAATTGGATACAAAATACAATGAATCCTAATATCTTCCTTTTATATTATCACCATTGTGTGGGTTGATCACAAACAAGTATAAGCTGGCATGTTGAGCTTGATGACTTTACAGATTTTTAATGATTTCTTTCCAGAATAAAAAAGAATAATCCTGTTTTAAGTCTTTGGTTAAAAAAAAAAATACTTAAGACTTTTACAACATAAATTATTAATAATGTACTTATTATATTTACGAGATAAATAAAAGTGAAAAATAAAAACTCAGAAACACCATATATCTTTTACCTAATGATTTCACATTTGCTACTTTTTAATAAAAATATTTAGTATCGTAGAATAAATTCAGAATAATTTACTATTACTATAATGTAGCACTGACTTTGTCAAAAAAAAGTGTTTACAAAAAAAAGCTAGAGGGCAGCACTACATAGTCTGCTTTTTTTAAAAAAAAAAAACCAAAAAAAAAAAACCTACAAATTAATTTTCTGTGACAAATTAAATAGAGAATATCAAAGTTGATCGATTGTTTGTTTTTAATCGAATTATTTCATATTCATAATTCAATATGCTACTAGCAATTAACAATTGTGCTTGCTAATTAAAGTCAATGATAGACTACAAATACATTAAATCAAAAAAAAGTGATATATATACACACTGTGCATACGCATATATATATATAATGACTTTAGTAAACACATATATAACATCATTCTCTATATTTCACTTACTAAAAATTCAACTTTTTTATGAATAGCATTTTAATTAGAAATGAAATATTACGTTTGGCAAATAGAGTTAATTATGTTTTTACGTAACCTTTTTGCCATTTGGATTAGGATATAACTTCGAAGACTTTACACAATTGACTCACGTAATTTTTAAATTACAGTAAATAGTTTTTAAATACATTTATATGCAAAATAACACTTCAATGTATTTATTTTTTTTTATACTGCCTTCGTTTTTGATAACTGAATATTTCTTTCTAATTTAAACAGAGACTAGCCAAAACTATTATTTTTACTGCACAAAGAACTTTTCATCAATTTTTTTCTGGAGGGACTGCAAAAAATAATATGGAAAAACAATAGAATGAAATTCTTATGAAACTATAGATAAAAAAAAAAAGATTACTCATTAAAATATATGCTGTACTTTCAGAGTTTATAATTCATAACGTTTCTCACCTATTAATTGCAAAAAATATGCCTATATAAATATAGAATATTTGCCAGTGATTGGTTCATTCTCCAAATTGCCTGCAGTATTATCGCTGAATCAATATGTATGTGTGAATTTAATGAGTTTAGCTATTCAGCACACAAATTTTAAGGTGTTAACATGTCTGGATCATCAGCTATACCATGAAATGTGGCAATTTGTTTTGTGCCCTTGATCCATTATGGTACAATGTACTGAAATTACATTTTGTTTTGAATAAAAATGCTATTGAAACATTGAAATGATTTATAACGTATTGAACAGTGAAACCATGAGCTGCAAAACATTTTCAAATATTTTGTTTTGTATCATTACATATATACCTATGCCTTAAGTTTGGCACTGGCAGATGATGATTAGTCTAATCATAAGGGATAACTGTTGACTCTTGATGATCAATGCTAGTGAGGTGATGCTTAAAACTTAGATATTATTTATATTGGATTCAGATAGTGATACTTGGCACATTTTCTATGTCAGTTGGAGAATGATGGTATACCATTATCCATCCACGCATCACAGCTGATTGGTTAAAATTTTGTTTTCTTTTTTAAATTGCATGAAAACTATAAGCATGACGTCAACAGAAATCCCAGCATTTGTTGCTGCTTAGTGCCATCTTTCTAATGATATATATTACATTGATATTGAATAAAATTTGAATTTTTTACGAATTTTTTTTAAATTAGATTTAGTTTTTTAATTTTTTGATCAATTTACTAGTTTACAAGGAGCGATAAAGGCTGAAAATCTTTATTGGCATTATAACCCTAATATAATGGATTAAAAATTTGCCGATAATTCGGATATGAAGGCCTTCAATGCGATATAAATATAATCGCATAATATCGTAAGTTATTAATTTTAATATTTAAAATTTTTTGATGAAACGGTATATTAATTTGTTGCATTTGTATTGGTGTGTGTGTTTTCCCTTGCAGGTTTGTATAACAAGTAATAATTTATATATAGAGAGCAGTGCAATGTAAATTTTAAAAACTGATAATCAAATGTACAGAAAGATTGCAGTTGATAAAGCAATCACAAAATTTACTGGGCATAGTACCATGTGAAAATATAAACACTTAAAACCAATAAAGAGAGATTTCAAATGGTGTGTATGTAGTGGTAACCACAATGATTACACATATACCATATGGAATTGTATGCAGGCAAAGAATCAAAATTCTGATTCTTGCCTATGCCTTGATACTCATGCTGTGGAGTCAGTAGTTTTGTCACATCTTGCATCACATTATTTTCAAGTCTATAGTTAGCAAATGAGCTATATGCAAATAAATTATATCTATGTGGGACAATAAATATAACTAGATAGCATCACTGGTGTGCATAAAGAATATAAACATCACTGATGTACACAAAAAAATATAAAATGAAGAGATGAAACTCATTTTATCAGTGATACAGACAGTAGCCTACAATTTCTAGTTTTAGATAGACAAGAAGCCAATTGCTATGATGACAAATGCATATCCATCTTCTGGAAATGATTTGTTTTGTATCTTTTATTAGGATGAATCTTTTTCTTATAGATGCCTTTGAGATTTGGTAACTTTTGGGGTACAAGATAAAAATGAAGAATTCATATGCGACTTGTTTTGGAGATTCTGAAGCTATGGATTATCTCAGGTAAGAAGTATTATATATGGTTTGAAAGATAATTTTGTGAGGAATACAAAGAAATTATCAATGAAGATGTAATTTAAACTTAGTTAATGATAAATTAGAAATTATGAACAAACAATAAAGTAATAATTATGTTGGATGTTGAAATTTCTTTTTTTCCTTATTTTTTGAATGGTAATCACTATTTGTCTTAGCCTTATTGTTTTCCTTAGTTTTTCTAGTTTCTATCAATGTAAAGTTTTTTGCTCTAACATTATTAAAACAAGTTATTGTGAAAATTGTACCTCAGGTCAGTTTTTTTAAAAAGTCAATATGGTACCTGGAACCATACCAGTTTAAAATAAATAAATAAATAAATAAATAAATAAATAATATTGTTTATTAAAATAAATACATTCATTACATTTATTTATTTAATTACAGATCAAAATATATTTACATAAATACAAAGTGTCATTCTTCTTTTACTAAGTTCTAGTTATGCTTTTATTTAGAAGAAAATTTTTATAACATTTTTTATATATACATACAATCTTAAATATAATATAAAATATGCTAATAACAAAAACAATAAATTACATTTCAATAATATATTAATTATATAATAAAAATATTTATTATATAATATTAGATATTCATATTGTAGTATTTTATGTTTTGATTTAGGCCTTATATAATGCACTATAAAGTGCTAGTTAATCAAACTATTTAATGAGAATAGTCCGTTCCAGTAGGAGTTCAGATATTTCAAAAATGTAGTTATATTTCCTGATTAACTGACCTATTTTTTTTAGTACAACTCAAATTTGCTGATGCAGTTAGTTTGAATTTATTTAAGAGGGCGAAAGGATCTGTAGGGAACTCTCATTGCATTTTCTTGAGGCTTACGAAGCAAATAACTAAAAGAGTGGGAATTAAATTTTCCCATCACTTAATTAATTTATTATATAACACACCCCCCCCACTTTAATCAAGCATATTGGCAAAGATAATTTATATCATTCTCTAAACTTAATAATAAAATCCAAATAACTAAAATTAAGCACGTATAATGAAAATGAAAGGTTTATATTAGTTATTTAGATTTTATTATTAGTTATTCAGATTTTATTATATAAATTACCTTTGCCAATATCAATATGCTTACTTAAGGCTGGGGGGGTGTTAATATAATAAATTAATTAAGCGATGAAAAAACATTATGTAATTCCCACTCTTACTTTTAGTTATTTGCTTCGTAAGCCTTGAGAAAACGTGAAGAGAGTTAGGGGTCTACAGACTCTGGTGCTCTCTTAAATAAATTCAAACTAAAACAGTTGGAAAATTCGAGTTGTAATAAAAATAGGTCAGTTAATCAGATAATATAACTATATTCTTGATTAACTAGTGCTTTATAGTACATAATATAAGACCTAAATCAAAACGTAAAACACTACAATGGCTTCCCAATGCAGAACTTCGATATAAAAAAAATACAATCAGAGATAAGTCATTTAACATGTAAAATAAAAAAAGTTATTGCTGAAATTCAAAAGTTTTTTTTCCTGGATAAGTGGATTGGGGGGGTAAGAAAGACGCTTTATTAAAACAAAATAATAATGAACAAGTTAAGTTAGATGATAAGAAATAAAAATATAAGTAAAATTGTTTGAAATCTGGTAATGAAGGAAAAGGCAGATATAGATGGGAGATTATAAAGTTACAAAAGAGAGGGGGATGTTGGCATATGTAGTTCTAATCAAGACAAAGAAAATAAGATATTGAGTTTATATTTTTGATGGCAGGCAGTTAAAGAAATAGAGTTGTGATAAGATTTTTATTTTATCGTAACAGAAAAATAAGTTAAACAGGGAAATATATGAAATTGAGAAGTGGTAAAACTATAGCAAAATATGAAACAGAATTGAACGATCATGGAATCTTTAATAAGTCAGTTACTATGCGAATTAATGGCAGAGTTTAAAAAAGAAATAAAAAAAGAGCAAAGTTTAAAAAAGAGGTAAAACTTGAAATGGGAAAGAAGATTAAAAGCATGAAAGATGAGCTCAGGATCGAAATTAAAGAAGTGAAAGAGTTAGTGAAAGTGATAGATGAAAAAGGAGAGAAAGTGATTCAAAAGGCTGAATCCATAGTGTTAGAACCAAATAAGAAAGAAAACCAAGAAATAGAATAACCTACAGAAGATAAAGAAAATATGCCAAGCACAATACATCCATTTTAAAGAGTAAAGATTTTCTATTGGCATGAAGAGGAATCGCCAAGAGACCATATAAATAATTTGGAGTGATTCTTTTCAGTAAATGCGATCAGAAGACGTGAAACTGACGTGGTTGTAAGCCACTTACATGGAGCAGCGCAGATGTGGTGGGAATCCCTGTTCAAAAAACCGAACAACTTTATTCTGTATGGGCAAGCCTTAACTAAATGCTATTGGGATGAAGACCACCAGGAAAAGATAAAAAAAAAGGTGGCCCAAGAAAAATGGAGAGCTGATGAACTTTATGTGCCTTTTTTTTAAAAAAACAAATGGCTCAGTTGCAGGCACTAATGGAATGTCAGTTGACGAAGAAGCAAATCATAAAAATTACGTGAAGGAATTTTCCCGACCCAGTGGGACATCTAATGATAGGCACCAGATGCGAAACAGTTGAACAAATGGAAACAATGCTTAGTCCGTTCAACAGCAATAAGTCTGGGGGTGAAAAGCAGACTTCAAAATATATAAACAAGGCTCCAAACAGGAGGAGCAAAGTGCAAACAGTTACAGACAGCTCTTGATATGGTAAAACATAGTATGAAACTGCTAACTAAAGCAAAAAAAGAAATTACCACTCTCTAGATCACCATCTCCAATAAAAAGGTTCAGAGATTAGGATGGGTGCCAGGAGAGGATCTGGATGTAAAATGGAGGGACTAGTGTGAGCCACATAGAGTAGGTTCGACCCCTATCATCTTGGCCAACAATCAGTTATTCAGATAGATAGTAATAGGAGATAAATTGGGCTGAATTTCATCTTGCAGACCACAGATATGCCCCTAAAGAAATGAGAAATCGGATTACAACTTTGAACTGGACTAAAAAAAAAAATACAAATTTATAATATGTATATGGAAGAGAAAATGATCATGGCTGATGAAGGCTTTAAATAACAGTCATGATCAGGTAGATGGATACTGAAAAGTGGAAAAATCAACTCCTTACACACCAGTAAGATAAGACTGTCCTTAAATGCCCATCAGTCTCATAAGAGCAGGGTCCCAGAAAAAGGGAGACAAACCAAGTTGCCATGAACCTGTAAGTCTCTAAACGGATGAGCAATGCTGTAATGTAGTCGGACCTGGGCTTCTTATCATTAGATTTATGTGTGTGCTGTAGGGATACAAGTGAATGTGGAAATATTCCTCGTTCCTGCCATATTAGATTCTTAAAATGTGGGCTTAAAAGCCACATACCACTTGTGGACAGTCTACAACCCTACATCAGTAATGCCAATAATAAAATTTATACTTAAAACTTATTGACAATAAAATTAGTTGGAAACCCCTATTTTATTCTTATTTCTTGACTCCGGAGGTATGTACCATTTACATATATATGGTACAATTATATTGGCATTGAGTAAGATTTAAAAGAGGTAAAATTTAAAAATCGTCAATGGACATAACTTAATTTTTTTTTTATTAGTTAGTATAATTTATATATATTTTTGATATGTACAATGAAAGCTATTTGTGTTTAAAATTATCTATTTAATAAAATAAACATTTATTTTAGTGCTGTTTCTAATTGTAATACATTTTAAAATCAGCCATTCAAGCTATTGTGCACTTTTTACGAGTGTTAAATAATAAATGAATACTTTCATTCCCAACACAAGATATAGTATTTAGGAAAGAACAAAATGAATCCACTTGTTCTTTCCAATCCAAATGCTTATATATGGGCAAATTTTAAATACTGTAAGTGAAAGCGTGAGAGTAGACCACTCACTTTAAACTACTGTTTACAATATCTGAATGAATGACGTCGACGAAATTATCTAGAATTTACTAGACGTCACTCACAAATGAAACTTTAAACATATGTAAATAAACATTTATTTTAGCGCTGTTTCTAATTTAATTAAAGTAATGTTAATATTGGAAAGAATGTAAGCATATACAGATTATTGTCAACCTCTTAACAATAATTAAAGATGGCTGAAATAAGTTAAAAAAATTGAACTTTGTACTTCAAAAGTAGGAAGGAATGTAGAAGATTAATGAGTAATAATAAAACAAAGGATAAGAAGATATGTGCATAAATCTCAAAATGATCATCAGTATAAAAGAAGCAGACAAGTTTAGGTGTTTTTTTACCTGTGTTTTTCTGGCTGTTTCTTTTGTGCAGCATTTTCGAAGCCATAATAAAATGCTACCACCCGGAACTACTACGCTGAATCTAGTCTTCATGTGTGAGTAGAAACCAGATCATTCGCTGGCACCTTCTTTTGCAAAAATCACCAGAAGCTTCGTCTAGTCTTGCCCTAAATATGAATCAGAGAAGCGAAAGTGTTACCAGAATGAAACCATAAATTATTATGGACTCCTCATAAATGGAACTTACCAATAAGTTAATGGCCATATTATAAGTCATATTTAAATCAAAAGATTTGCTAACTAAATTCAATTGATAAACTTCTAATTTAGACAAAAGATATTTGCTATTTAATCATGAACTGTTGAATTAAGTGATTAATATTATTAACTGAAAATGTGTGTAAGTTCTTTCCAATGTTATAAATAATTCTAATAAGTGTTTAAATATTTAATGTGTCTTAATAAAACTTTTATTATTAATATAAACCTTTCATTGTACGTGCTTAATTTTAGTTATTTAAACTTTTATTAAGTTTAGAGAATTGTATAAATTACCTTTTGCCAATATGCTTGAATAAAGCCTGGGAAAAATTCATATAATAAATTACGTGATGGGAAAATGTAATTCCCATTCTTTCTTTTAGTTATTTGCTTTGTAAGCCTCGTGAAAGTTAGGGGTCTACTGACCCTGTTGCCCTCTTGAATAAATTAAAACTAACTCCATCGGCAAATTCGAGTTGTAATAAAAAATAGGTCAGTTAATCAGGAAAGTAACTATATTTTCAAAATATCCGAACTCCTACTGGAACGGACAATTCTCATTAAATAGTTTGATTAACTAGCACTTTATAATGCTTAATATAAGGCCTAAATCAAAATGTAAAACGCTACAATATATATTTTTCTATATACTAATTTCCCCCCCTTTCTCCCTCTTTAATATATTTTGAAATTTATTTTTTTTATCTCCTTATAATGTTGTGAGCTTCTTAATCCAATAAGTAAATTATTAAATAACTTAGGAATAGTTCCATATTTATTACAATACTTTGAAACTATATATGTATCTGTTTTCCTTAGACACATTTCAAATAGTTTTACTAAGTTTTTTTGAAAGTACTATCAAAAAATTTTTTCTCTACAATTATATAATCAAAAAATTGATTGAATAATAAAATATCATTTTTGTATCCACTTTTTTCTTTCTTGATATAATTTTCTTCTATTAGATCAATTATTCTTTTTTGACATAATGCTAATCTATTAATATTAGAAAAGCTTACAAAATGATTAAGTGTTATTCCAGATCTGAATAAAGATTCACATCAAGATTTACATATAACAATAATATTTAAAGGAAAAATATATTTGATTTTGTAGAACAATGTTATAAAATATCTAAATTTATTAATTACTATGTTTATATGATGTTTCTAAGACATTTTTTCATCTATCATCTTTCCAAGATATCTAATATATTTTACTCGTTCTACTTTTGTATACTTATTATCATTACATATTAAATTATAGCCATATAAATACTCATGTGAATGCAGACGTATATCAACATTTTCATATTTCATGTGAGGCAAGCATATTAAAATACATTTTGTTTTTTCTCCATTTATATAAATTCCTCTCTCTCAAAGCACCAAAAGACAATTTTGTTTGGACTTTCTTGACATTCTTTAATTGCAATATCAATATTGTTATTTATACTCATAACAGTATCATCTACATATTGATATATCGATGCTTTGATATTAATATCTCCTAGATTATTTAGGAAATCAGAAACAATAATGTACTAAGAAACCTGATATAAATTTTTTTGCTTATTATTCAATACATTTGATATTTTTGTGAGTAATTTTTTTAAAAACAGCAATTTTCCTTTAACTCCACAATTGTGTAAACTGTGAATTAATTGCTTATGCTCAATAATATCAAAAGCTTTATAAAAATCTAAAAAAATTACAGTTACATATTTTTTATCATTTAATGCATTATTAATTTTATCTGTAAAATTCTCTAATAATATAGTTGTGTTTCTTCATTCTATGAATCCATATTGGCTTTTATTTTAAAAAATTAGTTTTAGTTTTAAAAAAAATTTAATTATCTTATAAATATATTTTTCTATAATTTTAGCAACTGAGGAAGGAATATATATATATAGCAATTATTAAAATATTTTGTAACACCAGATTTATAAACTGGTCTTACTATAAATGCTTTTAATAATATAAGAAACTCATTACTTTCTACTATTATATTAATCATATAAATTATAACATCTATTAGAATGTCAGTATTATTTTTTATGTCTACCATTACATTCTTTTATTATTTCGTATAAATCTTTTAAATTTGGCATAAATATTGAATGAGATTAACTATTATATGTTTTCAAAATATTACTATCAAGTGAATAATTTGTTTTAGTTTATTAATTCTTTCCACAAATATAGTATTAAAAGTATGTGCTAGAAGACAACTATCATTTATATTAAAATATTTTTTTAAATCATCATTTATGGAACTTTATGACATTTCTATTTTCATAAAAAAAATCATCATAAAACAATCGTTTCTCTGCTCTTATCATAGAATTAACTTTATTTCTTAACGCCTTATACTTAAAAAATAAAGCATGATTTTGTTTAGTTTTTTGACATTTTTTCCATAAGTTTTTTTTTTTCTTGTATTAATTTCAATATTTTTTTTAATTTATCCAATTAACATTGAACTTATTATTATTATTTTTTAATCACAATGATTTGAAAATTTCTACAAATTTATCATATAGTACTTTTTATTTAAGTACTTACAACTGCAGATCACTTTCAAGTGAAGAAAGATTGCAAGAATTAGAAGAACTATCTTATATTAAATGGGACATTATTGGACTTTGTGAAGTTAAAAGAAAAAGTGAAGAGACAATTGATTTAAAAAGTGAACATGTACTCTACTAGCAACAAAGGCACAAATATTGGAAATACAAGTGGAGTAGGATTCAATATAAATAAAAAGTGGAAGAACAACATTGTGGAAATTGACGTTGTATTGGTCAGAATGGCAAAATTAGCTATACAACTTAATAGCAGATACCAAATGCAGATGATTCTGATATATGCCCCAACAAGTTCTCATATTGATGAAGTAGTAGAAGATTTTTATATGGATGTACAAAAGGCTTTTGATCAGATTAAACAACATTTTAAAATTGTTATGGGAGACTTTAATGCTAAAATTGGAAAACAAATGAAAGATGAAAGTGCTGTAGGTAATTTTGGTTATGGTAATAGAAATGAGAGTCATAAACTTGTGGAGTTTGCAGAAAAAGAAAAACTTTATATTATGAATTATTTTTTTGAGAAAAATGTTAAAAGGAAATGAACATGGAAGCATCCAAATGAAGGTACAGCAGAATTGGATTATATTTTGACTAACAGAAAATACATATTTCAAGATTGTAATGGTTTTAATAAATTAAATTAGGAAGTGATCATCGATTAGTAAGATGTAAGATACGTGTTAATGCAAAACTAGAAAGACAAAAATTAAAAAAAAACAATATTTACAGTTGATATTCCTACTCTTCAGAAACACTCTAATGAATTTAAATTAGAACTTACAAATCAGTATCAAGTATTAGTCATTTTGAACATGATGCAGATTTGAATGAAATTAATAAGAAAATAACTGATACACTTTTAAAAACTGCAACAAAGATAGCTGGTAAAAAAAAGCAGCAATTGCCCAATAAAATTTCTACTGAGACTAGAGCATTTATGAAGAAAAGAAGGAATATGAAGATATACAAAAATGATACATTAAAAAGGATTGAATATCTCAAATTCTGTAAAATGGTGCGGAAAAGAGTTTAAAATGATATAAGAAAGTATAACTGTGAACTAGCAAGGAAAGTTATAGAAGAGAATAAGTTTCAAGAGTGTAGAACAACATTTTGGTATTGGCAAGAAATTTATATCTGCAATAAGGAAAAAAGATGGAACTATTACAAAAAAAAGAGATGACATCATGAAATGGGTAGAAGACTTCTATCAAGAATTATACAGTAATAAAGAACAAGTACCTCCTATATCTATTATATCCTGAATTGCCCAGAATTTTAAATGAAGTGAGACATGCAATTAAATTTATGAAGAAAGGAAAGACTCCAGGCAATGATGGAATAATAATTGATATATTAAAAGAAGCAGGTGAAGAAATAGAATGCTTCGTTTGTAAAATGTTTAACCCATAACAGCACCATTTCCCTTGTCAGTCAGCTCATAGTGAAGGAACTCAGATTATGAACTAGGGGAATAAAATAAAATATGATTTTTTTTATTTTTTTTTGCTTATTCATATTTATTATTATATTGTACTAATTTTGGATAGGTTATTAAGGTATATTTTTTTAATGATATAAATTTGTGATGAGTCTGAAAACAGACAAAGTTAAAATTATATACATTTATTTATTTTTACTGGTTGGTCTAAAATTTAACTTTAAATTAAGTATGTTTAGCTAAAGAGATATGCCAATCTCTTACATTTATAAGATCAATTTATTGATATTCTATTTATGGGCAACAGACAAAATAACTTGCCAGAAGAATAATAGTATTTACTCTTAATAACATAATTATCTTATTATAGTTTTCCATATAAGTAGGGATACATTCATTTTATATCTTTATTACATTTTGCCTATAATTTAATATGTTCACTTTAGTTTATAGAATTTATGCTATTTTTCAGTGACTGTGTGTTTCTTATTAATAAAATTTTTTTATGCTTTTAAGAAAATATTTTATAGTCAGTTGACTTACAATATTTTTGCTGGTTCAATACACTATTTAGTATATATTGTGAAGTAGGATATTTATCTTTTACTGTAAGAATTATTTTATCTTGCCATTGTTTTGATGAGATTTTGTGCTAGTTTCCATTTTATATGTGTGAAAAACATATTTCATCAAATATTGTATCATTGACATTGTGCATGGGTAGATGGAGCATACTCTCCCATTGCTTATTCCATGAGAGGATTATGTTATCAAGGCTGATAATTAGTTAATGCTTAACTAGCATAGTTTAATCCCTGGAGAGGATTATTTTCATGGCATGCATTGTTTCCCTGTGTGGAGATGACATCCACACACTTTATACCTAGGAAAAAAGTATTACAATCTCCATATTATCATACAACTATATAATGTTTTGAAGAGCCTTACTTTATTGCTTGATCCCTCATGATGATGTCTAATTATTTTCCACCATGTATGGTGAAGTTCTTGATGTTCTAAAAATTATATGGCAATGATAAGGTACAGTTAGCTTCAGGGATACTTGTTTATCTATAATGTTTAGCTAAGTAGAATAGTGTGTATATTGTGCTGTTGTACTTTGTCAACAGTTTACAAACCAACCAACAAAATTTACTAGTAATTTTAAAACTTATGAATAGCGTAATAAGAAATACACATGTGCAATGTTATTTTATTGCCATCAAGCAATAGTTCGTCGATGGATCGGTAAGACCTTTCAATATTTAGAATGATTATTTTATGGGCAAAGTATAGTAATCCTGCATACATTTGATTTCTGGGGTCTGTTTCCATATTTATATAGTAAATTTCTTCATGCTAAATAGTAATAATTGTCATTTGTGCTTAATATGATAATTGCCATTATTATATTATTAAATAATAAAGTTTAGCTATCCTTTAATGCTCTCATTAGCATATTATAAATGGATATTATGTTACTAAACATAGCAGTGCATCAAAACTGATATACCGGTACTCAAATGAAATATACCTTGCTTTATATTGTTTTCTAGAATATATGTATGTTTTTCAATTGTTTATTATTTTAAAAAAGGTTGTAAATAGTGTAAATAAATCTTGTTGTTTTAAAAATATATTTAGTTGTCTGTGGTCTTATTGCTAATCATCATCCACATTATTATTATTATTGCTATCAACACATTATTTTATTGTTTTAGTCATCATTAATAAAATCAGTATATGTTATTATGCATTAATATATTGTAATGACTTTAGTAAACTTTTACATTCTAAAGTACATTTAGAATTTATGGCTTATTGATTAGAATACTGTAGATCTTAAACCCATGTTTTATTTTAAATATTTTAATGATCTATTGGTTTTGGAATAACCTATTTATTTGACTCATTAGATCCATCATTCACTGATCTTGATCACATTGCCCATAATTATTTAATAAAAGAGAGTTTGTAAGTTATTGTGCTTACTTTATTAAGAACTTAATTGTACTTCATAAATCTTAAAGTTCATTACTGTTAGTATTGGAATTGCCAAATATTGTGTATTAATTCTATTTTGTTTTATGAGCTGTTTTATTTGTTATACTTGGGTAGTGGCAAAATCTCTCTCACTGACCCAAGTATATCTTGTAAAATAATATTTAAGTTATTGGAATCCTGATAAAAGTAAATTGTTAATTCTTAATTGTAATTTTGAATTTATGATAATTTTTATATCTTAAGTTATTTGTTGTGCTTTGGTTAGACTTATGTTTATCTTCACAATTTTATTAATTTAGCATAACTTTGAAATGTAAATTTCTTCTTTCACTTTAAAACTTATAGTTTATTTTAACCTCATGATTAAATATTCTGGTTTGGTCAAGCTTAGAATCCATACTTTGTTTCATTTTGCTTTAATTTAATACAATATTGGTTTATAATTGAGAATCTCATTATCTATTGTTAACATTGTTCTCATATTTCATTTTAATTTTTATTTCTCTTACCTTTTCATCTTCATTTTATCTTAATTCATTCATTGGCTCCTATTTTATCATCACTTCTTAATCATTCATTATCCTAACACATTTTCTTTCTCTTAAGCTCGTTCGTTTTCATTATTTAATTATTATTTATTTCTCATCTATTTATCATTTAATTCATAATTCAAATTCCACATTTATCTTATAGACCCAATTATTAATTATTTATTGGTTTATAAATATTAAATTTATCTAATAGTATTTTGCTATGGATTTTGAAGCTAGTTTAACCAATACTGATACCAGAAGTTATTATTTTCATGGGCACTTTGTGACCTTCCTTAGATTTATTATTAGTTGGTTTTAAGAAAATAATATCTGTATTTTAACATTTTTTTTATGCATATATTCTTAATTATTCGTGTAGTGAGTGCTACAATAGATACACATCCATTAAGATTTAACTAAATAATGATCTATAGTTCCTTTATATACACATTAACAATTAGTCCTTCATTTAAAGTTCTTCTTTAATGCTAAAATCACTGCCAAACAAACAAATACAGACATCCTAATTGGGCATTATCAGGCATACACAAATAATACAAGACTGGTGAGATCTATAAACATTTTCCCTAGCTGGCTTTCCTTCATCTTCAGAGGCACGAGCTCTGGGACACTTCCATCGTTGCAGAAAAGTCTAAGGCAACTTTTCTCAAAGGTCCTTATGACAGCAACAATAACAGCACATGATGAGTGGAGAAAAGCGGATGACGATGCTCTTTTGTTGAGCGCAGCATTTATACTGTTTTCTCCTTGCTTAAATTCATTGATAAATTACTATCATTCCAATGTAAAAGTAAATCCATTTGACTAATGCATTTTTACAATGACGATAAGGATCTGGCTTCTAATTACGACCATTCGCATTCCACAGTAATTAGCTTCAAATATTTATTCCATTTGTTTTCTCGTAAAATAGTTTAATGGTTTGATTTTAACAATTACAGTTTTCTTGGTAGTTTAAATCCTGAGTTATATCCAGCCTTGAAAATAATCATTTGCATTATCTTTCGGCAATCTTTTATTGAATGCTTTTAAGTTGCAATCTTTATTTATTTAAGTCTAATTTATCTGCAAACCAATCTTTCTTCGTTGAATTAGATCTTTTTTTTTTCTCATGTGTCATAGCATCAGCCGGGAAGCAAACCCGCTAACCTGGGACAATTACTTGTAAAGCAGCTGTCGCTGACCTCTCAGTCACCAATGCTTGACTCGTTGAATTAGACTTAAACTCAAATTATCAAAATAAAGTTTCCTTTACTTTTACAGAATTTATTTTTCATTATTTTTTAAAACTTACATATCTATTTACACTTATGTTTCCATTAATTATTAGCAATCTTTTTATTGTTTTTTAAACTAGATATCTGTTTACATTTTATTACTATTTTTTCTCTGAAGTAAAAACTTAGCTTTATAACTTATAGCTCTCGAGCTACTAAAGCCTAATATATTTTCTACAAAATATAGCATATTCAAAGAAATATTTCTGCAATAAGATGAAAATGTTAATAAAAAAAGACATAAAATTCATGGAAGAGTTCTAGAATTATATAGTAATGAAGAACCAAAGAAAAAGTATTCCCTATAGTGGAGAGATGCAATTAGATTTATGAAAACATAAGCTCAATGAAATGTTGAAATTATAATTACTATCTTAAAAGAAACAAGTGAAGAAATAAAAAAAAATTGGACAAAGTTATATAACAAATGTCTAAATGATAAAGATGTACCAGATGATTGGATGAATGCAGTAGTAATATTGATATTTAAGAAAGTAGTAAAGATATTAGAAATTATACATCTATCAGTCTTAAATCAATTCTACACAAAATTTTTATCAAATTAATGATAACTTGTCATTAGTGAATTTTGAATTGTAATCCACCAATGGATCAACATTGGTAGAAAATGATAACTTGTATATATATATATATACCAAAAGCAAACTAATCATTATATATAAAATTTGTTACCACTATGACTTGATGCTTATACATTACCAGTCTTAAATAATTGTATAGATGTATAAAATGCTTTTGATCAGACTAAATATTAAAAAAAAAATCATGCTAATTATCAGTATTGTTCTAAAACTCCTACTTATATTATAGTAAATATTTAATAAAGATTGAAAACAATATTAAATTTTTGGGGTAAAATATGAACTGAAAAATTTTTCTACAAAGCGGTGATATACTGCATGAAGGACTGTTGAATCTAAACAACACCAAGAATGACATCATGCTCTTCATTGCTAATAATAAATAATTATAGATTCAGAAGTTAGTATGAATTTAAAAACAACATATAGACATTGCATCTTTTCCATTTCATTATTAATTTTCATAACAAAAAATCAAAAGGATGATAAATTTTTTTAAAAGTAATTGAAGTCAACCCAGTCCTGTAAATATAGTCATTTAGATTGGACTACACTAATATCTAAGTAAATTTGCTCTCTATCCTAATTTATATAATATATACAAAACTGTTCATTCTATTTTTCCCAATGATTTTTTTTATAAAATGCATTACTCTATTTTTAATTTATTGTTGTTGATGTCTTAATATGGTTAAGTTTTAAATTAAATTGCTCATCATAATACTATACTTGTATTCTTATAAAAGCTTAGAATTAAACAGTATTAATATATTTGCCCTATCTATTTTTTTTGTAAATATTGTCAAACTACAATACAATTAATTGCAGATAATTTGCCTATTCATATTCTCTTCCCATACCAAAGCTAATTTCACCCTCAAAAATACGATCTTACACTTTTACTAAATAAATATTTATTAGACTCAAAACATAATTTTAAAATTCTTTTATCATAGATGCTTTTGCTTTATTTAACTTCTTCCTATATTAATTATTACCTTTTTTAAGATATATAATTTTGTAATATAATCCTTTAAATATATATTATATTTTTTAAAACATAAACATAAATTTACATATATACTACACAAGATATACAAACATGTACATGACAAATTTAACTTTTTATAAATTCTATATTTCAATTTCAATTTGTATATTATAACTGTTTACATATGATAATGTATAAATATATATATATATATTCGTCCAATAGTAAGTACAATAGGATCTCCTGCTGACAATTTAGCTCGATTTTTAACTGATTTGATAAAACCTACAATACCATCCATTAAGTCATATATAAAACACTCCATAGACTTTGTTTCTCTTTTAAAAAATCTTAAAGTTAATATAGATGATATTATCATTAGTTTCTATGTTGTTTTGCTTTATTTGCAAATATTCCAGTTGACGAAGCTTTGAATACTATTTCTCAATGATGTACTTTGCCTAACTACATTTTTGCCTTGGCGAAATATCTTTTTCAAACACTTATTTTATACATGATCAACAACATTATAAACAAATTTTTGGTACTCCTATGAGTTCTATTTCAGTAATAACAGCTGATTTGTTTATGCAACATATAGAAATCAGCACCTTTAAAACCTGTTGTTTGGACGAGATATATAAATGATACATTTGTCATCTGGCAACATGGTAAAGATAAATTGGAAGATTTTTTTATCACATTGAAATAATATCCATCCAAATATTATATTTCCAATGTGAATAGAATCTGATGGAAAACTTCCCTTTCTTAATGTTCTGATCATCAAGAAACAAAATAATTTTTTATCATTCTTAATTTTCACAAAAACTACACATACTGACAAGTCCCTTCAATTTTCTTCTCATCATCATCCACCTGGATTTTTTCTGTAGCCAAAATCCTATTTACCAAAGCAATTAACCTTTCAGATAGATTGTATCTAGAAGAAGAAATATATCATATAACTAATGTATTGTTAGCAAATGATTATAATAAAAAGATTGTAAATCAAGCCTTAAGCTAAAAATACCAAAAATGAAAAACAAAAAGAAAAAAAAATTATTAGGGTTAGTCTTCCTCATATAAAAGGAACCACAGTTAGTATCGGATGTATTCTAAAATACGACAAAATAAAGACAGCATACGCTCGTTATCAAAAAATTAGTAATTTTTTATCTAAGCCTAAAGATTAAATTTCTCTAGAGGCGAAAGGAGTGTATGATATTTCATGTGGCATTTGTAAGTCTTCTTATGTGGATATGAGTAATCTCGCAGTAGTACTAGAAGGGATGAGCATGCTGAATGCAGTGAAACAACATTCATCATCAATAGCATTCCCAATCCATGCTATGGATTAAGACCAGGATCCTATCCAGATGTAAAAATCTACACCAATATAAGATCAGAGAACGATGATACATGTAAAATTCCTCATATTTGGATAAAATTTTTGAATAACAAATTACTCTGAAGATTCTGAATTTTTTATTTATTTTTTCAATTTGTTCAATTTTATACACCTGTTTTTCTAATCGTGGAATTTTAACAATTATTGAGAATATTGTTTACAGTGGTTCTACAATTATATACTATTCTTTTCCTAGTTGAGACCTTATGTGATCAAATCAAAATGTTGGAATAATTAAATTCTTACACGGATGAACCCACAAAATATGTTATTATATCTGTAACCCATGAAAACATTCATATGAACATATATATATATACCTATATAACAAATATATATTATATGTTTGAATTTTGCCTCGTCATTTGTAATATTTATAAAGCACTGACAGATTATCAATTATCTGATTCTTTAATACACTCTTTTGAAGTAGTAATATATAGAAATTTCTAGATTATTAAATCTTCATCCTCTATTTTAGAGCTAAATATTTCTTTTTATAAAATACATTTACTATTAATCAAATCTTTACTACAACAAATTACATGCTATATCATGACGATATTTCTTTCGATCATTTCTCAAAAGTAATTTTATTTAAATCAAAGTTTCCATATGTAATAATTAATTTTTACATGAGTTTAAACTTTTTCATATTTATCTCAAAAAATTTATAGGTAGGAGAACTTTTTGTAAAAAATTATCTTTTCAAAGAAATTGTATATACAATACTCCTTGAGTAAATTAGATAATTATCATTTAATCATTAATTTTTGCACATTTCATGCTTTTGCCAGAACATTTTTTGAAAGCAAGTAAAAAATTTTGTATGTTAGCATATTTTCATTTTAATACAGAGAAAAGGTTACTACCACTTTGAATTTTTGTTAAGATGTGTCTTCTAATTAAAAAACACTAATAATCCATTCTTTATTTCACTATTATAAAGTAATTATTAAATGATGTCAATTTATGATTTTTCATGATTTTAACAATCTTATTGTAATAAGAGAATAAACTTTTTTCACATACATGCAAAGATTATAACACCTGTATTCATTAATCAAGTGTAGAAAGAAAGAAATCAATAAAATTAATCATATATAGACATAAGGGTTCTGAAGAATACTGCTAGCATATCTGTCTTCATGCCCATACTCTGAGATTAGAGATCTGCTTAGGTTATTTTCTGCTCACAAGCTAGCTTAGGTTTTTAAACTTTCAGGTAAGCTTCCCATAGATAATCTAGTTAGCCATTCAATATTTGATTAGTGAATGGCCATCTCCTTATGTTATATATTTTATAATGAACACTTTTATTCACTGTGTACTAAAAAGCCAAAAAAAAATTAATATTTTCTTCATTCACATATGGGATTTTTACATTTAATGTGAAATAAGAGTGGAGTATCCAGAAATTAATTAATTCAATCATAATGGTAAAAATTAGTGACTCGATTCATTAATTTCTTAACACCATACAGTTTTATTGTGGTTAAAAAAAACAGTTGTTTTTGTTTTCTTAGTGCACAGTAAATAAAAGTGTTTATTATAAAATATTTATATGTAAATATTTTTATGTTTAATTATATAAAAAAGGTTAGTTTAAAAAAATGTGTTAAAATAATAATATTATAGATTAAAATAGATTATAAATTATTGAATGAATAAATTATAAATATTGATTGTTAGAAAAATGAAGAATAATAATGTAAAATATAAAAGATATTAAGTTAGAGTTAAATATTTAAAGAGTAATAAGAATAAAATAAATAAAGAATAAAAAAATTTTAAAATTTAGTTATACAAAAATAGAAAGAGGGAGCTGGTAAGGATCATAGAAAGTTAAATAATTATAGACCGATAGCGGTAACATCAGTTTTATATAAAGTTTTATCATATATGGTAGCTGGAAGAGTTGTAAAATGGATGGAAGAGAATAATGTAGTGGGGGAAATGCAAGGAGGTTTTAGGACAGATAGGCATATAGGAGATAGTTTGTTTGTAGCTACACAACTTATGGAGATGAGTAGGAATTCAGGTAGATCATTATATATGAGTTTTATAGATGTAGAGAAAGCATATGATAGAGTAAATAGAAATAGATTATGGGTAAGGTTAGCCAATTTGGGAATGGATGAAGCTTTAGCAAATATTATTAAGAAATTATATGAAAATAATTATTATACTTACCAGTTAGGGGATATAGAATCAGTTAAAGTTAAAAATGGGGTGGGATTAAGGCAAGGATGCCCTATGTCACCTATTTTGTTTTTGAGTGAAATGGAGAAAGCAATAGAAAGACTAGGAAGAGGGGTAGAGATACCATTAATAGGTGGCAAGGGAGTATATATGTTGTCGGGTCTTTTTTTTGCAGATGATATCTTTTTGTGTGCAGAAAGAAGAGAAGATATGGAAATTATGTTGAGGACATGTGCAAGGGTGGGTAAAGAGATGGGGATTAAATTTAGTGAAGAAAAATCAAATATAATGATGGTTAATACTGGGGAAAGAGAGGATGTAGAATTTTTATTGCGGGATATAAAGTTAAGTGTGGTGGATAGATATAGGTATTTGAGAATCATCTTATGTAATCAGGAAAATTGCTTGGATGAATGGGAGAAAAAATTGATAAATGAAGCAAAGAAAAAAAAGGGTTTGGTAAAGAAACTAACAGTATTTTCATATAATAAATATGATGTAGCTAGAATAGTATGGAAGGGAATTGCAGTAGCAGAGATAACATATGGTAATGATGCATTATGTGTTAGTAAAAGGGTTTTAGATTATTTAGAGAAAGTACAAAGGGAAGTAGGAAGACATGCATTAGATGCAGAGATGTGGACAGCAAAGGAGGCAATTCAAGGAGAAATGGGATGGTCAAGTTTTTATATGAGAGATGCAAAAAGTAAAATGAAAATGTTTGGTAGGTTGTAGTTTATGGATAATAAAAGAATAGCAAAAATAGTGTTCAATTGGGTTATGAGTAAAGGGCAGGTAACAAGATGGGTGAGAAAGGTAATGCGGTATGCGAAAGATTTGGATAAAGAATTTATATCAGTATACTTGTATAAAAGGTGGGATGATTGTGTTAGGAGGATTGTTGAGTGTTATAGTGGTAAGGAATGGGATAAAAGAATAGAAGCATTAATAAAAAATAGGGAGTTGGAGAGATGGAGAACTAGTATGGAGGGTAAGAAGAGTTTAAATATATATAGAAGTAAACGGAATATTGGATGCGAGTTAATTTATGATAATAGTAAGGAAAGTAGTTTATTATTTAAGGCTCGAACGGGATCTTTAGCAACAAGAGAATATACATGTAAATGGAAAACCATGGATAATTTAGTGTGCAGATTGTGTAAGGAAGGTATAGAAAATATTAGGCACCTGTTGATTGAATGTAAATGCTTGAAAGCAGAAAGGGTACAGATAATGAAGTTATGGGAGGATAGACATGAACAAAGTGACTATACAGAAAGTGAGTTATTAGTTTTTATGTTGGGTTTGCGAAGAGATAAGGGGGATTTAGATATAAAGGCCATAGAGTTGACAAAGTTTATGTTGTGGAAATGGGATGGGGCAGAATATGGGAAGACTTAAGAGTGGGGAATGGAGAATAAAATGGCTCACAGGTTTGTCTGGGCATAATTGCTGAGAAATTCTTGACTTCGTTTAAGGAGAAGCCAAATACATCACATCACATCACATTAAGTAAAAGGTGGGATGATTGTGTTAGGAGGATTGTTGAGTGTTATAGTGGTAAGGAGTGGGATAGATGAATAGATGCATTAATAAAGAATAGGGAGTTGGAGAACTAGTATGGAGAGTAAAACAAGTTTAAATATATATAAAGTAAATGGGAACATTAGGTGTGAGTTAATTTATGATAATAGTAAGGGAAGTAGTTTATTGTTTAAGACTTGAACAGAATCTTTAGCAACAAGGGAATATACACGTAAATGGAAAAATATGGGTGATTTAGTCTGCAAGTTGTGTAAGGAAGGCATAGAAAATATTAGGCATCTGTTACTTCAATGTAAATGCTTGGAAGCAGAAAGGGTACAAATAATGAAGTTATGGAAGATTAAATATGAACAAAGTGATTATACAGAAAGTGAGTTATTGGTTTTTATGCTAGGTTTGGGAAAAGATAAGGGGTATTTAGATATGAAGGTCATGGAGTTGACAAAGATTATGTTGTGGAAATGGGATGGAGCAGATTGTGGCAAAACATACGGTGGACAATGGAAAAGGAAGGTAAAGTGGCTAACAGTTTTCTCTGGGCATAGCTGCTGAGAGATTCCTGGCTCCGTTTAAGGAGAAGTCACAGTGCATCACATCACATCACAAGTGGGGAATGGAAAGGGGGGTAAAATGGCTAACAGGTTTCTCTGGGCATAGTTGCCGAGAGATTCCTGACTCCGTATAAGGAGAAGTCACAATGCATCACATCACAAGAATTTGAGTAAAATTAAAGAAAGAGTAGTAGTTGGATTATTACCAAGATTTGACAAGAGGCATTTGTTAGATAGGGCATGTTCTATAAATGAGAGATTGAAAAATTATGTGAGAAAAATAATGTTATGTTTGTGGATGTGTGGGATTGTCTTATTGGAAAGAGGGAGTTATATAGTAAAGATGGTTTGCATTTAAGAAAACAAGGAAGTGAAGTTTTAGGGAGTCTGAATTATAAAGAATGTATTTCGGGAAACTTATAAAGAGGGGGTGGGATTTTAAAATGCAGTATTATCAAAAAAAAAAAAGAATGGATGGAATGTAAGAAATAAGCAAAAGGAATTTGATTTAGATATAAATATAGATATGGAGAAGGAATGGGTCTGTAAAATTAATGGTAAGAAAGTTATTTATAAACATAATGGAGAAGAAAGAATTAAAAGAATTTATAAAAAATAGTTAGGAAAGAAGAAATTATTAAAATTGGGTATTTGAATATGCAAGGCGGTAGGAGATCAGAAAAGTGGATGGAATTAAACAAAACAATTGAAAATGAAGAGCTTGAGGTATTAGCAGTAGTGAAAACACATTTAAGAGAAGAAAAAGAATCTATTCTGGAACAGTTGGTATGGCAAGGTATAAATAGAAAAAAAAAAGAAAAAAGGGGTGGAGGTATAGGTGTAATATCAAAAAAATATTTAAATATTGTTAAATGTCAAGAACATTTGTGGTTTGAAAAAAGGTTGGGTAGACAAGAATGGATGGTGGCTATAGTTTATATAGCCACTGGAGATAGTCAAATTATAATGGAGTGGAACAGTAGCATATATGAATGTCTAGTTAAGGATATACAAAATTTTAAAGAAAAGAGGAAAAGAATAATGGTTATAGGGGATATGAATAGACATATTGAAGAAATTGATGATGTAGATAATAAAAATGGACAGCTTTTGAAGAAATTTTGTCAGAGTGAATTTGAATATTGGAAATTTATCAAATATTTATGAGGGACAATACACATGGTCTACAAATAATATATTTCACACAATAGATTATGTATTGGTAGAGAAAGAGGGAAAGAATAAAGTACGAAAAATTAAAGTGTTTGATAATGAAGAGAAAGTATATACTAGTGATCATAACTTCATTGTAATTGAAATGGTAATAATATAATGGAGAATCGAAATAATAGTGAAAGATGTGGATGAAGAGTGAATGATAAGAATAAGTTGGAAGAGTATAAAATACAAGTTGAATAAATCTTGGAAGATTTGGTTGGGGATGAGTATAAGGACTAGTGTAATGAAATAGAAAAAGTGGCAAATAGGGTTTTAGGTGAGAATATTTAAAAGAATAAAAGTAATAAAAAAATGAGAATTAGTAAAAGTGTAAAAGAGATGAAAGAAGCATGCAGAGAATATAAGTGTGCTATTAAGAATAAGGAAAGTGAAAAAGATATTGATGCTAAATGGGAAAAGTACTTAGAAAAGAAGAAATTGGCTAAAATAGATAATTATAGAGAGAGAATGAAATTGAATAGTAAATTGTTGGAGGATATTAATAAAAGTGGAAGAGATGGGAGTAAAAAATTTTAGAATTACATTAAAACGAGAAATGTAGGGGGGAGATAGTATTACTAGATGATCAGGGAGTAGAGTGTAGCTCTAGAGAAGACTTAGTGAGAATTTTAAATGGATATGTAATAAATAAAAAAAAAGATGTTAGATGTGAAGGATAGAGTGATAAAAAACATGAAAGCATATAGTTATGGAAATATTAGGTTTACTAAAAATGAACTGAATGAGATAGAGAAGAAATTTAAAAGTGGAAAGGCAAGAGGTTTAGATGGATGGGCAGCAGAGATGGTAATGAATTTAGAGTATAGGGCAAAAGTAAAGTTATTATCTTCTTTTAATAAGATAGCATAGAATAGTTTTTCCGAGTAATTGTAGTAATATAAGAGTAAGATTATTATTTAAAGGAAAGGAAAAGGATCATAGAAAGTTAAATAATTATAGACAGATAGCGGTAACATCAGTTTTAGATAAAGTTTTCTCATATATGGTGGCTAGAAGAGTTGTAAAATGGATGGGAGGGAATAATGTAGTGGGGGAAATGCAAGGAGGTTTTAGATTAGATAGGCGTATAGGAGATAGTTTATTTGTAGTTATACAACTTATGAATATGAGTAGGAATTCAGGTAGACAGTTATAAATGAGTTTTATAGATACAGAGAAGGCATATGATAGAGTAAATAAAAATAGATTATAAGTAGATTTAGCAAATTTGGGAATGGATGAAGCTTTAGTGGATACTATTAAGAAATTGTATGAAAATAATTATTATACATATCAATTAGGGAAGATAGAATCAGTTAAAGTTAAAAATGGGGTGGGACTAAGGCAAGAATGCCGTATGTCATCTAATTTGTTTTTGTTGTATTTGAGTGAAATGGAAAGAGCAATAAAAAGATTAGAAAGAGGGATAGAGATACCATTAATAGGTGGTAAGGTCTTTTTTGTGTGGTTGATATCTTTTTATGTGCAGAAAGAAGAGAAGATATGGAAGTTATAATGAGAACATGTGCAAGAGTGGGTAAAGAGATGGGGATTAAATTTAGTGAAGAAAAATCAAATATAATGATGATTAATACTGAGTAAAGAGAAGATGTAGAATTTTTATTGGGAGATATAAAGTTAAGTGAGGTGAATAGATATAGTTATTTGGGAATTATTTTAAGTAATCAGAAAAATTGTTTGGATGAATGAGAGTAAAAAATGATAAATGAAGCAAAGAAAAGACATTAACAGTGTTTTCATATTATAAATATGATGTAGCTACAATTATATGGGAGTTGCAGTAGCAGGGTTAACCTATGGTAATGATGTGTTATATGTTAGTAAAAGGGTATTAGATTACTTAGAAAAAGTACAAAGGGAAGTAGAAAGACATGCATTGGATGCAGATGTATGGACAGCAAGGGAGGCAATTCAAGGAGAAATGGGATGGTCAAGTTTTTATATAAGAGACGCAAAAAGTAAAATGAAAATGTTTGGCAGATTGCAGTTTGTGGATAATGAAAGAATAGTCAAAATAGTATTTAATTGGGTTACGAGTAAAAGGCAGGCAACAAGATGGGTGAGAAAGGTAAGGCGGTATGGATAAAGAATTTATATCAGTATATTTGTACAAAAGGTGGGATGATTGTGTTAGGAGAATTGTTGAGTGTTATAGTGGTAACGAATGGGATAAAAGAATAGATTCATTAATAAAGAATAGGGAGTTAAAAAGATGGAGAATTAGTATGGAGAGTAAAAAGAGAGTTTAAATATACATAGAAGTAAACAGAATATTAGGTGTGAGTTAATGTACAATAATAGTAAGGAAAGTAGTTTATTGTTTAAGGCTCGAACGGGATCTATAGCAACAAGAGAATATACATGTAAATGGAAAAATATGGGTGATTTAGTCTGTAAATTGTGTAAGAGAGGAATAGAAAATATTAGGCATCTGTTAATTGAATGTAAATGCTTGGAAATAGAAAGGATACAAATAATGAAGTTATGGAAGAATAAATATGAAAAAAGTGATTATACCGAAAGTGGGTTATTGGTTTTTATGCTGGGTTTGGAAAAAGATAAGGGGAATTTAGATATAAAGGTCATAGAATTGACAAAGATTATGTTGTGGAAATGAGATGGAGCAGAATATGGGAAAAATTAGAGTGGGAAATAGAAGGTAAAGTGGCTAACAGGTTTCTCTGGGCATAGTTGCCGAGAGATTCCTGACTTCGTTTAAGGAGAAGTCACAGTGCATCACATCACATGTTGGAGTAATACAAGAGTAAGGCTATTATTTAAAGAGAAGGGTAAGGATCATAGAAAGCTATACAATTATAGGCCAATAGCGGTAACATCAGTGCTATGGTGGCTGGAAGGGTTGCAAAATGGATGGAAGAAAATAATATAGTGGGGGAAATGTAAGGAGGTTTTCGATCAGATAGGTGTATAGGAGATAGTTTATTTGTAGTTACACAACTTATGGATCTGAGTAGGAATACAGGTAAACAGTTATATATGGTTTTTATAGATATGGAGAAGGTATATGATAGAGTAAATAGAAATAGATTATGGGTAAGTTTAGTAAATTTGGGAATGGATGGAGCTTTAGTGGATATTATTAAGAAATTATATGAAAATAATTACTACACGTATCAATTAGGGAATATAGAATCAGTTAAAGTTAAAAATGGGGTGGGACTAAGGCAGGGATGTCCTCAGTCACCTATTTTGTTTTTGTCGTATTTGAAAGAAATAGAGAGCGAAATAGAAAGACTAGGAAGAGGGGTAGAGATACCATTAATAGGTGGCAAGGGAGAATATATATTGTTGGGTCTTTTATTTGCGGATGATGTTTTTTTGTGTGCAGAAAGAGGGAAGATATGGAGGTTATGCTGAGGACATGCACGAAGGTGGGTAAAGAGATGGGAATTAAATTTAGTGAAGAAAAATCAAAAGTAATGATGATTAATATTGGGGAAAGAGAAGACAAAAATTTTTTATTGGGGGATATAAAGTTAAGTGTGGTGAATAGATATAACTATTTGGGAATCGTTTTAAGTAATCAGAGAAATTGCTTGGATGAATGGGAGAAAAAATTGATAAATGAAGCAAAGAAAAGAAAGGGATTGATAAAGAAATTAACAGTGTTCTCCTATAATAAATATGATGTAGCTAGAATTGTATGGAAGGGAGTGGCAGTAGCAGGGTTAACATATGGTAATGATGTGTTATGTGTTAGTAAAGGGGTATTAGATTACTTAGAAAAAGTACAAAGAGAAGTAGGAAGACATGCATTAGATGCAGAAGTGTGGATGGCAAAGGAGGCAATTCAAGGAGAAATGGGATGGTCAAGTTTTTATATGAGAGATGCAAAAAGCAAAATGAAAATGTTTGGTAGATTGCAGTTTATGGATAATAAAAGAATAGCCAAAATAGTATTTAATTGGGTTATGAATAAAGGGCAGGCAACAAGATGGGTGTGAAAGGTAATGCATTATGCAGAAGATTTAGATAAAGAATTTATGTCAGTATACTTATACAAAAGGTGGGATGATTGTGTTAGGAGAATTGTTGAGTGTTTTAGTGTTAAGGAATGGGATAGAAGAATAGATGCATTAATAAAGAATAGGGAGTTGGAGAGCTAGTATGGAGAGTAAAAAGAGTTTAAATATTTATAGAAGTAAACAGAATATTGGGTGTGAGTTAATTTATGATAATAGCAAGGAAAGTAGTTTACTGTTTAAGGCTCGAACGGGATCTTTAGCAACAAGGGAATATACACGTAAATGGAGAAATATGGGTGATTTAGTCTGCAAGCTGTGTAAGGAAGGTATAGAAAATATTAGGCATCTGTTAATTGAATGTAAATGCCTGAAAGCAGAAAGGATACAAATAATGAAGTTGCGGAAGAATAAATATGAACAAATGATTATACAGAAAGTAGCTTATTGGTTTTTATGCTGGGTTTGGGGAAAGATAAGGGGGTTTTAGATCTAAAGGCCATGGAGTTGACAAAGATTATGTTGTGGAAATGGGATGGAGCAGGGTAGAAAAGAGAATATGGGAAAACTTGGGATGGAAAATGGAAAGGGGTTCAAAGTGGCTAACAGGTTTCTCTGGGCATAGTTGCCGAGAAATTCCTAATTCCATATAAGGAGAAGTCACAGTACATCACATCAAATCACAAACTCCAAGCAATGTACCATGACCTTATGTACTAGCAGAATAAGGGGTCATCCACCACTCTTCTCTATATATATAAAATGAATTTTATAATTTTCTTTTTTTGTTTGTTATACTAATAAAATGATAGTATACTCATTATTTCTGCATCTTCTATTATTTTCCGTAATATGATATATTTATAGATTTTAGAATTTAATTTAATCTCTTGTATCTCCTGGGCTAGGAGGATACAGAAGAAAAATGGTTGGTACAGCCAAGGGTTTGTAGCAAAAGGAAGATATTTCTAGAATTAATGTTCATTAAACTATCAACTGTTATGAGTAGAAGGTTTTGACTTACATACTATTACCCATTAAATAATTTTTTTTCAATTGATGGTTTATTGTAATACTAATGTATATATTTTATCCAATAAGTAACTTTTTTTATTAATTTGACATCTCCAATATGGATGGTCAGAAGTTAGCCATCTGATTATGAGATAAAGAATATATATAATCCTCATATTGCTCTATCACTAATAAAATAAGTCATTTTACCTACCACATAAGAATTTTTTTTTTATGTTTTAGTAATCTGGCGCTTCAAACATATATTAGTTACTTGATCCTGAGATATTATTTTACCTGCTATATAGTTTATCATCATTATTATTGGTAATATTATTTTACTCATTACATTATTTAAAGTTTTTTTATTTTTTGGTAATCAGACTCTCAAACACTAACATGAGTATTAATCAACTGATCCTGGAACATCACATGTTAATTGCTATATCTTATAACAAATATATATATATACATCTTGTCTATGTGAAATTATTTTATTTCATAATGTACTCTTATATATATATAATTTGGTACACAAGGCAGATGATAGTGAATGATAAAAATAGTAAACAATGGACAGATAAATTCAAAGTAGAATGATTGATCATTCATTTGGAGGATGGTTAATTGGGGATAGACTGATTAGAATTAATAAATTAAAAGAGATCAAGAGATCAAAAAGAAAAAAGTGATTAATAGTAAAGATATCACAGTAAAGTCGGACATGAATAGCCACAACAATGTAAATATGAAATCAAAAAATAACAATATAAATATGGAATCAGAAAAGGAGCTATCTAAGGTTCAAAGTCTTGAAATTTCTTTATTCAGACAATGATTTTAGGAAAGAGAAAAAGCAAACAATGGAGAGGACAATAATTGAAATGTTAATCCAAATAAAGAAAAATGTGGAGCAAAAAAAATTAAAACAAGAACAAAGGATGAAAGAGGCAGAGCAAAGACAAAAATAAATGTTTGTTAAAATTCAGGAGAATATAAAGCAGCATCATGAGCAAATGATAAAACAAATACAAAAGGAACAATCAAGACACCCACAAAAGCAGAAGTGATTATAAACCAGAATAAAATTTAGAATAATGATCATAAAATTTATGTGGTTCCCACAAAGGAGCCAGAGCAAAATACAAACATGATGGAGGATGAATGTTATAGGAATGAAATTATTGCTTATAACACTTCTTTCATTATACACTTCAACGCAAACAAATTTTCTTAAAATGTCTTTATTTCCTTACAGTTTCGACTGTCCAGCAGTCTTCGGCAGAGCTCTAATCTTCTTTGCTTTACTTAAAATGACCTACTACTACTCTATGCAAAGAACATTAGAGCTCTGATAAAGACTGCTGGACAGTCGAAACTGTAAAGAAATAAAGAAATTTTAAGAAAATTTGTTTGCATTGAAGTGTATATGAAAGAAGTGTTATAAGCAATATATACATGATTATATGAAGATATGCAAAGAAATTGAAAGAGAAGAATGAGAGAATATACTTCTGATAGGAATGAAATTACAGAGTTTGTAGAAAATGAAGATATCACGATTAATAATAGCAAGTCCTGTAAACCAGGTAAAAATTTGAGGAGTACAAACAAGACAAGAGTGGAAAGCAGTTTTTAGAAATAAAAAGGGAAAAGGAACAAAATGAAGTACAACTTATGATAGAACACTCAGATCAAAGTATTGAAATGGAGCTAGAGCAATCTATGTAAGATAGAAAAACAAAATCTGGATAACAAATAACAAAGTTAATAAAACAATTGGATGAGAATTCTGATCACATGGATTGTGTTGATGCTGTTGTAAGAGTGTACAGGGAACATTAATGTAAACTAAAACCACATCTTAAGAGTACTGATTGACTTGACTGATGAAGATATTTGTTTACAAAAGGGATTGAGTGAATGATGATAATGTTTTATAAGAAAGCTTCAACACTGAATACCTAGCTCAAAGGACTCAACATAAGCAGCAGAGCAATTTGTCAAAATGTTATCCCATATTCACATTCATTCCAACTTGGAAACAAAACTTCCAGAAGCAGCTTCATCTCTGACAAATGCAACATAAAACAGTGCCAATATCATCCTGAGATGAATTTTGCCCAAATATCTCAAGAATACAAATTACATCTTGATGTTCATAAGATTGTAAAAAAAAGTAAAACTGGGAACAGCATGAAATCTTTGAAAAGTAGATTAAACTGGGTGATCAGTCCAAAAGCTTAGGAATAAGAGGAAGCAACCAACATCATGTGGGAGAAATGACTGGATGGCAAAAAACCCAGTTACTTTAACAATATCATAAAGGAATCACCAAGAAAACTGAAGACTGATCAACTCAAACCTCACACTACCAATACGTGGATATTGTGCTTTCTAGTCAGACCATCAGGTAGACCACCAATTCGACAAAAAATGCAATCAGAAACAACAATTAGTGATTTTTTATTTATTTCTGTTTTGCTCCTAATGTGGGTTTTTTTTAAGTGTCTGCACTGGTATATTTCTGTTTTACATGTAATAATAAAAAGTATGAACATTTTTGTTTTTTGATGGGATAATGGGAATATGACGATAAATAAACATGCCTACATATATTTCCTTTATTTTACAAAATATTCAACTAGAACCATACTTGTTATTCATATGTAGGCATGAATGGAGCCACATAAAACACATCTAAATATAGAATAAATTCAAATTCACTTTACTTTTGGTTGTGCCATTTCAGGCTACATTATTTAAATATTAAGTATATATTTAGTGAGCAATAGATAATAATTAAAATCAGATTTGTTTTAAAAAATATTGTTTTTAAATATATATATATTTTAAGTAGTTGTATTTTATTTTTACATACAAAACTAGGCAATTTCTTTTTTTTTGCTTGTGTTCATTTATTAAAATTTAATCTAAAAGAACAGAAGTTGATTTATATCCATTTTACTAAAAGATAATCTCTTTTGTTTCATTTTAGGAGGGAGAGGGGAAATAAGAAATTTTATAAAGATTTAAAAAACCTCATTAAATGTCATTATAGGCAAAACAAATTTCTTTTAAAATTTTAATTAGATAGACTACTAGACTTATTTTAATTAAAGTATATTCTGGAAGTCTTTTTGTTTACATTTAATATAAAAACCTAGTTAAACATGTTTTAGAATCTTCAAAATCATCCACTGCTGAAAGCTCTGGAAAGCCAAAAAGGACAATGCATAGAGTAGTAGGGTAAAACCACCGATCCCTCCAATCAGTTGTTTCTCCAAGTGTGTACAACTGCTCCAGCATAAAGTCCATCCATTTTATTACTAGCAAACCAGTCTTTTACTTTTTTTAAGAAATACCTGCCTTAGTAACATAGAGGAAACATATCATCTGCTCACTCTAAGATGATCAAAGGGCCCTGAAAGAATATATGCTCAAGAAATATTTCTGCTATAATGTTTTTATTAATTATTAAGTAAACTACCAAATAGTCAATAAATATTCCCTAAACTAGGAAACTCCTCCTGCAACCTAAAATGAAGCAAATGTCCTGATGAGTGATTAAAGATATTCCATAATTTAAAGCTGTGTGAACATATATACCAAAGAAATTCTGCAATAGATAATAATTCTACTGAAGCTATGTGACCTACACAGAAACATAGCTATGTTTAAACCCTAGACTTTTGCAAGTCATCAAACATTTGGACAATTGCCATAGGAAAAATGTCAGTAGCTTACTTATACAATTTGTATATTTTTGACTTGAGCTAATGTCTTCATCATATTTCTTTAATTTTCTATTGTGCATACAATTTTTGGTTATTATAATTAGTGATAGAATATGTCCTTAATTATTTCCTATATTATATGAATATGTATTTTATGTATATTAGGAAGTAGTAGGGTGGTGTTTATGTGACCGTATATTCTAAATAATAATAACTAAGGCAATCTCTTTACTTTATAGAGATTATAATGAAAATTATTAATTATTTAAATGCCACAAACCCTTCACCACGCTACTTGTAGATTATTTTCTTTTGAGTAGTTTTGCTTATTATTATGTATTCATTTGTAAGGTCAAGCAGTTAAGGATAAATTTAAAATTCAGTTAATAAAATATATAAAATGAACACAGGCGAATGAGAAAAAGCAACTGTCATATATACGATAATTCATTAAAATAAAGGTTTTACACAATAATACAGTAACAATTTGCAAAAGTCATAGCAAGTGCTGGTATACTTAAATTTAGTAAATTATTTTTAATAGTTATGTATATAAAATTGCAAATTTACAACATTAGAAAGAGTGAGTGAATTTGTGTTAATAATCTTTGGATAGATCCAGGACCTATCTAGATGAGTTATTTATTTTAATTGTGGTAAATTATAAATTATAATCGAGGGAGGGATTTCCTAGATGTGTGATAAGCATAAGCTCCCATTTATATCTGGTATTCAATCACTTACATGACACTAGAATTATAGTTCCATGTTTGAGACATGCAAATCTTTAATTTCTCCTAGAAAAAATACAACAAGAGCACACAATCTTTTATAGATATGTTGCTAGAATTTTTTGATGTCAAAAAATATACCAGAAAGTAGAACTAGTATATAATTTATACATATAAATTAATATTCAGAAGCTTTTTAAAAAAGAAATGAAAAATGGTAGAAATAACTTAATATTAATTAATAATAATTATAACTAATACTATACTTTGAGATTTATTATTAGTGCCAGTTTCTAAAAAATATCAGTTACATTTTTAAATGCTCTTTATAGGGATTTCATTGTTACATATTTATAATATAATTTTGTGTGGAAAGGTATATATAAATTATAGTTTATAAAAAGCACAAAAAAAAAGTAACAAACCTTTTTAAGAGTTAATGAGCCTCTTTCACAGACCAATAATGCATTATCTCTTGAACAGCCTTTCAAGATTGCAGCAATTTTGATATCTTCATACTCATTAGCATAGTCCTGTCAATATTAAATAGTCACCAACTTCAATTTTTCCTTTGTGTTTAGTTAGCATAAAATAGTGCCTGCATTCTTTAAAAAAAAAAAAAAAAAAGATATATAATCATTATTTTAAAAATGAAATTAACTATAAAATTAAGATATTTTGATTTACTAAAATATTATTTTAAAAATGTAACAAACCTAAATTGTTTTAAACTTGTTTTATTACACCTTTGAAAATCTTAAATCTAAATTATAAAAAGTTAGGATGTTCTTTTTAAAAATTTGATTTTCAGCAGAAAATCTTATACTTTTTAAAACAAGCATTATAAATTCAATCGGATTACCTGGAAAGTCTATCAAACCTTTGTAAATCAAAAGGAGCTCTGACTGCCATTTAGATTTTTGATATAACAACACTACTTTTAAATCATGTACACATGCTCTTTTCAATAATATCTAATGAACATTTGAGTTTGAAAATGATATCAAGTGTCTGTTTTGAAGAAACATTCTGTTTAAATATTCATATATAATTCTGGCAATTTTCTACTTTATAAATATTATTATTTTCCTTCCATAATAATTACAGATATATAAATCACGATATTAATTCTTATTGCAATATTCATATATATCTCTAAAAAAATTCCCATAGTTTATGAAATTATATATTGTACATAATGTGAGCCAGTGAAAAAATAATTGATTCCTTCTCTCCATATTATCTGCAATGCCATCTCTGAATCAAGACATGATACTAACAATGTAGTTTAATTATTTACCACAAAAATTTTTAAGTGCTAACATTCCTAGATTATAACTTACTACATAAAATATGATAGTGTCTTGTACTTTCATGGATCATCATCAATATACACTGCTATCTTTATAAAATACTTCATTAATGTAAAGAAATGATCGATTTGATTTTGAAATAATAATTAAAAAAAAGGTGAATATTCAATAAGAACACATTGACACTCTAGAACTCAAAATCCATAGATTATGGCTCAATTTTATCACTTTTCATGCTTAAACATTATGTGAATTTTCATATGAACTCCTTATCAACAAATATTTTATTATTAATTAAATACATTAAATCTATATAAGTATTAAAAGATAATAAAAATTCAGATAATTTATGCAGTCATTTCTGATTACATGGTAGTGTATCAGTTTTATGCTCTATCTTCACAATTTAGATTTCATGATTCTCCATTGTGAATTTCCACACCCTCACCCCATCACTTTTGTATGAAGTTTTAACATGATTGTCTACAAGGTATCAGTTCTAATAATCAAAATCTTCATCTTAGTTCGCAGGCAATTTTCACAATTTATTATTAAATATAACTATTACTCATATAAAAATACTTGTGGACCATTTTGATCTCATAAATTATTTTTCAAATTACTTATGCTGTTTCTTTCTCTAAAGTGTATCTATAAATTTTCTCACAAAATCAAAAAAAAAAATTGCCATTTTTTTCCAAATCAAAATTATCACTGATAAAAAATAAACATATTTAATCTTATCAAAATGACTACAATTTACAGTGAGTGATATTTATATCTGGAGTGTTTTCACACTTGATATCTAGAGTGTGTTCAGACTTTACAATTAAAATAATGTATTTCTTTCTAAATGTTACTGACATTAAATTATATATTAAAATATAAAGCAATAATTTATTTTAGGGATAATTATTATTTATTACAAACTTTAATCTTCCAATAATTAAATGGCAATATTTTTCTAAAACAAACTTTTTTTCAATAATAGGATGTGAATAGTATGGCAGAATAAATATTTGGTGTTAACTCTTCTGCTCTGAAATTATATACTGAACTAACAATAATATTTAAAACCAAATATAGTATATACATTTTTCAGCTAGATGAAATTAAAGGGGATTTGAATCCAGACTTTCCTTTTAGTCATTCCCTCCATCCTATCAACCAATACACATGACCATATATATGCGAAAAAGATAAATGATCTCCAATATATGTATTTTGTGCTGAATCAGCATTCATCAGTTGTCCAGGTCATCATCTATATATATAATCAGTGCTCGGTTTATATTAAGATAGCAAATCTTCAAACTTTAACGGACAAGCTTCAATCTTCTCTACTCTCCAACTCTTCAGTCACTCACATCATTGAAAATCTGATGATAGCATCGTTCAAATCCCTTGTTTGCCTTTTTTTCTCTCATATCCATGTTGACCGTAAGTTATTCTGACCCCTCATATGTAAGACCTTAAGCCCTTTTAAAAACAGAGAAGAGGGATGGGCAGAATACAGGCGGAATATACTGTATAGTATATATACTTTTAAGCTAGATGTAATGAGGGGATTTGAATCCAAACTTTCAAGCTATCTTTAGTCATCCACTCCATCCTAAACAACTAATACAAATGTGAAAACGATAAATGATCTCCATTATATGTATTTTATGGTGAGCCAGAACTCATCAGTTGGTCCAGATCATCATCTCCCACAAATATATAAAGTGCTTAGTTTATATTTAAATGGACTCAAGGTCTTACATATGAGGAGTTAGAATGACTTAGGATCATCACGGATATGACAACAAAATTGGCAAACAAAGGCTTTGAACAGGACATCATCAGATTTTCAATGATATGGATGGCTGAAGAATTGCAGAGTGGAGAAGACTGAAGCTTGTTCATTAAAGTTTGAAAGTTTGCTATCTTAATATAAACCAAGCACTGATTATATATATATATGGGAGATGATAATCCAGACCGATTTATTAGTGCTGGTTCAGTACAAAATACTTATATTGGAGATCATTAATCTTTTTCACATGTATGTGATCATGTATATTGGTTGTAGAGAATGGAGTGGATGACTAAAGAGAGCTTGAAGATCTGGGTTCAAATCCTAATTTGAACTAACAATAGCCGAATAAAATGACTAGTAGCCATTTTAATTGATTATCTCTATTAAACACCATCACCAATTTTTGTCAGCTTCATTCAAACCAGAAATATTTCTCTTACATTCAAGCCGATGATTATGTAATGGAAGCCATATTTTTGTAGTGTGCAAGATTGATTTAAAAAAAAAAATTACACACTTTAAAGATTTTTATTGCTGCATTTATTTATCTAACTTATGGATTTTTTTTTTGACAGTTTAACTATTAAATATTAACAAATAGAGGCTCATGATTTGTGTTTGCCCATATATTCATAGATAAATAATTTAAATTCCATTTATGAAGCAGAAGATTGTGCAATGCCCCATGGGTAGCATGCAATTGTTGATGACATTTCAATTGCATCTAGGAATATCAAATCTAAACATCACATGATCACCAAACAGGCAAAACTTTCCACACTGTAATGCCATTCATTGCAAGCCAGATTAGATCCTAAGATCTAGGTGCAGTGCTCTCGGATCCAAGGCTCCTCACCGATGAAAGCCACAATCTAAAAACTAGTCTGGGGATATTGGATGAGTAGGCACTGGATAGGGATTTTATGCAAAAACCTTCTGGCATCCATTGATTACACTGGCTTGCAATGAGTGGCATTAGTGTATGGAAAGTTTTGCCTATTTCAATAAGTTATGAGCAAGCATAGTATCAATCCTGCCTAATAGAATAGTGGTAGCTATGGTTATTAAAGAACTAAAGACACTAAAATATATGGGTACTGAACAGAGTTCAGACCTATATGACTATATAAGCTAATGAGCTTGGATTGAAAATATTATTGTGTTTCAATTTTAGACTCATAGTTTTGTAGTTAAGTAGAGATAAAAGATGGCTGCTGGAGGGTTGCATTAAATCCTAAGATCGAAGTGCAGTGCTCTCAGATCCAAGGCTCCTCAATGATAAAAGCCACAAGCTAGAAACTAGTCTGGGGATATTGGATGAGTAGACACTAGATAGGAATTTTATGCACAAACCTTCTGGCATCCATTGATTACTCTGGCTTGCCCTGAATGGCACTACTGTATGGAGAGTTTTGCCTGTTTCAAGATCAAATCTAGCTGTTTTTACTGTTAGATCTGGGGAAAATAAACTGTTGGATCTGGGGGAAATAAAATTGTTTCAAACATCATAAGAACTACATTTTTTATATGATGATTCTCTATAAATTCTTAATTGAACACTAAAAAAAAAAAAGATCTTGATTAGAAATAAGTCATAAATGGTAAAACTATATCTTGAGTTCTTGGCGAATGCAATCTGCTAATCAGCTTTTTACATGTATTTTTGTGAAAACTATCTGACATCTGACAGAAAAATGAAAGAAAAGAAAGTCATTGTAAGGTAATAAATTTGAGTGTGCCATTATTATTTTTCATGACAATATTTAATTTAGATTCCTTAAGTTTAAAGTGAGAACTTTTCCTCCAAACAGAAGCGTAATATGCAAGTGCTAGAGAAGCAAACTATGTAGCATTTGCATTATAAAATCAAATAGTATTAATCAACTTTTCGATGAAATTATTCCTAGAAATGAATTTTGATTTAATCTTATATAATAAAAAAATTAAGCTAAATTATGATCTAAAATAATATCTTAATAGCATGTGGTGGGATAGTTTCAGATTAACATATTATATTCAGAAATTTATCCTTACTGGCAGCATGTATTATCATAGAAAAAATATTTAAGTTAGGTATGTAATAAAGCTAACGCTAATATCACTTTAAAATTTATCTATCAGAATTTATAATTTATAAATAAATATGCATTTAATATTTTTAAAAATACTTAACTCTTTATTTTAATTTTAATTTATGGTAATATTTTTTCAATTTTATTATTTTTCATGATTTGGGAACTTTTGTTGCAAATGTATAAAATTTTATCTTTGCATTATGTAAACTAAAGTTAGTGTACAAATTGCATTTTGAACAAAATTTGTAAAAATTCATTATGACAATCTCAGTGGTTAACAATTTAAAATAATTTCTGAATTATATTTTTCTTCCTTAACCAATATTCCCTCTAAGAGACTGTCACAGAGCTAAAACTACCAGAGCTGAGTACACTAAACCAACCAATGTGTGGCAAAAAATGGCAAAGTTCAGCATTTATTTTCACATTTATATATAAAATAATTTAGATACAATAAAAAATTGTAGAACATAACTTAAATATAATAACAAAACTCAATAACAATAAATAGTCCTTAATTTTTTCACATCATTCTTTATGATTTATCCAAATTTTATAAACTTTGTTTAGGTTTATCTGCTTTTTTGATAAGATATAATCTAGTTTATTATAAGATTTTAATTTTATTGCTTTCATTAAAGTAAAACCATGTTCATAATCAGTGCTGGAAGCGTGAAAAGTTGTATGTATATCAAAAAATACAGTAAGTTCTTTATATTTTTGCTCTTTTAAGATATATGTAGCTAAATCATTAAATGATTTGATTACTTCAATTTTACCTTTTTTATTTACTAAAAATTTCAAATTACTATATTGTTCTATAATTGTATCTAAACATTATATGGTTTTTGTCATTATTATTTATTATAGATTCATATTTTACAAATATACATTTTAGACTATCTTTACAATGTTCTATGTTTAAATTATTTTTCATAACAAAAGGATCTAAGACATTCCAGTCATTTATATCTCTCCTTTTGAAATCTGGTATCTAAATGAATACAAAGCAGGTGAATAAATATTGGCAAAGTATCAATATAATCATTGGAATCTAAAATTGTTTGAATATCAATATTCCAGCAGACAGTATCTAGTTATAGTGATCTTAGTTTATTAATTTTTGCTTTTGCCAATTGGTATCCCTCTATTGAGGATAAATTAGTCCTTTACAAAATTTTGTTCAATGCTAATAATTCCGTAAATATATTTTGAAATATCATATGTGCTGCTGAATATTGTGTGTTTTTGAGGATTTTTTGAACAATATTTATTTATAGTCACAGAATTCTTCAACTTGTTCTGTGCAGTAACTTATTAAAATATAATTTGTTACCAAAACATATAGTATAAAATATCTAAATACTTATCTTACTTCATTGAAAGATCTGGATGATATAATAACAATTTCTGAAATGTTAATCAATTCTTTAAGTTTGTCAATTCTTATAGATGATCTACTAAACACTGTATATATTGAAATTAAAAGGGTTTCAATATCCTTAATAAATTAAATTTAAAGTGCTGTTGAACTAAATGTGAAATATCGTCTCATAGACAAGCAGTCACATTATTTGTTTTTCCTAATATTACAGAGATAAACATAACCATTTTTTTTGTAAATCAAGTGTATTCTCTCTATAATTTTTTTATTATCCCTATGATTATTATATGCAATAAGCTAAGTAATGCTGACAAATTTTGTCTACTAACTAGATTCAAATTCTGATCAATATTTTACATATATATATATTTTTCTGAAATATCCACTTTTATCAATGTTCGAACTTCATCAATAATCTCATTATGCATGATTAAACTTGTACATTCTAAAAATTCCAAAAAATAACTCTCGCTATACTTTGATTCGAGAATATTAACAAATTTTCCTACATGATCATGTATAGATTGCACAGAGAACATTGACAAATTGATGGCAATTGCTAAGTTAACATCGTCTATTAGAATTTTAATCATGTTTTTGTGCATTCAGTATTTTCTAATGAGAATATGATCTTCCTGATTTTCAATTAAAATTCTCAAAATTCCTCTGGTGATTTTATTTCGGATGGCAATAACTGAATCAGTATGAACTTTTTGACAGAAATCTCACTTTAAATAGGCTATTTTCCATTCAGCCTATACAAGTAATAAATTCACCTTTTGAATTTGATTGATAACAAATTTTACAAATGACATCATCTGTATTGCTTCAATCACTAAATAAATCATCCCTAAAGTTTAATATAGTAATTATAATTTTTGATGACAATAGCAATTCAATTTCAATTGATTGGGAGAGCCATTCATATTTAAATTCGTTCTTACTTTTAGATTGACTTGATAAAGATTAGATGAATTTGCTGAAACTTTCAAAATTTGTAAGGCCTAAAATAAAATTATTGCTCTTATAATAAACTTTAAAATTAAAAAATATTTGAACTGATTTCTAGATTTAAATATCTAGATAAACAAAATTCTTTTACATTCAGCAATATTATGAGGAATATACTGAGCACTAGGCACTATGTGTGAAAAATGGAAATATTCAAATCAATTTCTATATATATATATTTTTTGTTAATTAACACTCAATAATATCGTTTATTCTTTGTAGGAATCGATCATAAATTTTCTATGTACACATAGCTGTCTTTAAAATGAGATTTCCATAAAGTATTTGCAATTTATAACTGATGAAAATTTTTTAATGAAGTTGCATTAATTCTTGAGATTTGTAATTTAAACATTTCCAAACACTTCTGTTTTAATGGGACTTTTTGAATCGTAAAATATACTTATAAGTAGCAGCCAAACAACTGATTTATGTATGTTGAACTCTGTTCTGGGGAGCAGATAGAGATAACTAAGTAAAAGATATCATCCAGAAGTGGTAACATTTGTGGTAATTGGCATTGCTTGTCACTATTTTAATACAATTTGTTCTAAATTTTAATTTTAGAGTTCTACCATAAATATTAACAAACCCTTATATTATTATGATGCAGAAACTAAAATTGTTTTATCTACCTGCTTAAGATTTTCAAAAACATAATTTACCACCACTTGCTAATCTCAATACTGTTACCATCAATATAACAACTTTTGTTTTTACATACTTTTTAAATATCATCAATACAATCAGAATTTTATTTGAATATTTACCTCAAACCGTTTATTTGTAGATGGGGAATTTTTTTATATAAGCATATTTTAATATAAATAGTGGGAAAATGGAAAAGATAACTATCATTTTGAATATTTGAAGAGAAATGCCTTATAATTAAAAAGAAAAAATAGTCCATTAATTATTTAATTATTATAAGGTAAAATTTATAATGATTACATTTTGTCAAATTATGATTTTTCATTATCTTTAAAGTTTTATGGGGATAAAATGGAAAAACTTATTTCACACATATGCAAAGATTATAACATTTGTATACTTTAATCTAGTGTTAAAAGAAATAAATCAATTTTTTTTCATAAAAACATATATAAACAAGAGCTCTGTATTATAGTGGCTAGCACATCTATTGCCCTGCTCATACATTGAGAGTAAAGATTGGGGTAGGATAACCTTCAAAAAAAATTTCTGCTCACAAGAAAGCTTAGTTTTTTCTTTCAAATAATTTTCCCATAGTCAATCCAGTTAGCCATCCAATACTTCTCATTGATAAATAATTATCTACCTAATCTGATCTAAAGAATATAATTCCTAATATGATATGGCTTATTCAAAAATGTGAGTGTAAAATGATGCAGTTCATATCACTGAAAGGGGAGAAGCTTAACCATTGTTTATCATTATTTATATTTTAATAAATTATTTAATAAATTAAAGAAGCAATTTTCAATCTAAAAAAATATAGTACATTTAAAATATTTGATAAATTTTAAATTAAATTATCCTGTAACTTCTCATAAATTTTCAATACATCTTTGGGATATTAAGAATTTTTATTAGTCATTCATTAGAGTAGAGATTATCCAATAATGAAAAATATTTCTATAGTGTAATTTTTACTACATTATTCTCAAGCAAGTACAGACTGGTTTCTATCAGTTTTTAACACCTTGTAGAGGGATGTAATCGTAAATATATGACCAAAGATATGTGAAAAAGATCTATAATCTCCAAGATGCATATAATGCTTGAATATCCTGACACCACCAGAAGCAGAAACTGGTCTGGAGTTGATGATATTCTCAAAGCTTGTTAAGAGCTTATTTTGTAAGCTATATAAATAACATTTGTAAATGCAAGCTTATTAAGTTATGCCATGTTTTTTGTCATTTTATTTTTTGCTATTAAGGCTTTGATGATTTTATATTGCTAAAGCTATTAATATATGGTATATCTGAACTTAGTTCAATCCCATATGACTATTTGAGTTAGATAGCTGAATTGGAAGACAGTTTCATATTTTCTACTCAATATACATTAGATAAAGTGCTGGGCTTATCCTGGTATTTTTAATCCAATCCTTGAATATCCTGACACCTCACTGACAACACCAGAAACAGAAACCGGTCTGGGGTTGAGGATATTCTCAAAGCTTGTTAAGAGCTTATTTTGCGAGCTCTATATATAATATTTTTTAAATGCAAGCTTATTAAGTTAAATCATGTGACATCTGATTTGATTTTTTGTGAGTATATATATAGATATTAAAAGCAGATAGAAACCAGTTCCTATCTTGCTTGAGAATGATGTAGTGAAAATTACAGAAATATTATTCATTATTGGATAATCTCTGATCTAATGAATGACTAATAAAAATTATTAATATACTTTCATTAAGTGGTTTGTGTCAAAGTTTTGAGGGCAGCACATTTGACACTTATCAAATAAACTGTAGTAATTTGCTATCTACATATATAGTGAACAATGATAAAGATGTGTAAGAGACTGTGATCTGGACCAACTGATGAGTGCTGGTTCAGTATGAAATGTACATTTTGGGGATCGTAGATCTTTTTCACATGTTTTTGGTCATATATTTATGATTATATCCCTCCACAAGGTGTTAAAAACAGATAAAAAACAGACCCTACCTTGCATGAGAATGGTGTAGCGACAATAACACTGCAGAAATATTATTTATCTTTGGGATAATCTTTTCTCTACAATGGAATAATCAGGTAATCTTTGCAGTCAAAATTCAAATTTAAGTGACCTAACTTAAGTACACTGTGCAGGAATGAAATTGAAAAATCTTTTAACCCATATTTAACTGATATTATAGTTATTATTAAATCCAGAAAACCATGCACATTTCTATTATTATCTACACAATAGAACTTTATAATTGTTGCTGTTAAGCATTGTCAAATAACATTCTTTCTTTCAACATAAATTAGTGACAAAAAAAAAAACCCAACATACCATCTACTTGTAAATTATGAATCGATCCCTTGTTATTAAAATCATTATCTTCGAAGTATACTGTGTTGGATCACATGGTAATATTATCATCATTCCTTTCTGAATCTCTGATTTATTGACCTATAATATATATGTAGTTTAAAATTATGTAATCAAATGTAATATGAATTTTTCAATTAAAATAAATAAATATTGTAAAAAATATAAAATGAAGATCTATTTATGTCTTCGTACAGGTACTAGATGTTTTTTTTTATATGAATAATACAGATCTCATGGAAGATTTTAATCTATTTAATTTAATGGTCTTATCAATAATTGTCATATCTTATGTTACATATGAAGAATATTTTTGAATGAACAACCAAAACCAGGCTGATTAACTCTTACTACTATTTCTGACATAATTTTAATTAATTTATTCATCCTATCTTCTTCAAAAAATAAATTCAGTTATTCTGCAACTTGAATGCAATTTTTTTTTTATCTTTTTAAAAAATATATATATTGTTCATCTAAAGATGTATTTAGGAAACAAAATTTCCAACATTTAAATCTTGTTAGAATTGCTGAAATAGATCATCTTACATGCAATTTTCAAAGTAAATAATATTGTTATATTTCTTAAGCTTCGGTGAATTTTACCATCTATTCCAAGATAAAATGATTTTCATTTCAATTTTGATCTTTTGTTTTGTTTTTTATTTTAAAAAAAAAATGGATTGGAATATTTTAATTTTACAATTATTAATTTTGATGTTTTTTTTAAATGTATAGTATCATTCTCAAAAAAAAAAAAAGTTTAGATTACTTGGTTTCTTGTTTTATTAGTAGGGATGCTACTATGGTCAAACTGTGCATTCAAAGAAAAAAATATCTAGAAAATTTGGATTGTAATAATAATATTGAACATAATCAAATTGTGGGTTGCTACATTATAGTGTTACTGTTTTGACAGCATTAAGTCATCCTGTGATTTCATATGGGATAATTAGGAAAAAATACTTTTAATGGATAAAATGTATGCAACTGGTAGAACCTTTTACTCTCTACAATCATAAATCCTATGATACTGATTTATTTATGATTTATTATAACTTATGTTTATGTATGAATTAATATTTGTTTATCAAAAAAAAGTTTATACATATGTATATAAAGAAAAAAATCTTTATCATTTACACAAACATTCATTCTGCCTTATCAGGCACTGAGAAGAAAGACCATGGTGTTTCTTGATCTTAAACTCAGAGGTAAAAAGCCAATAAACTCACCACGCTGGCTAATGCGTGTTGGTGAGCAGCCCATCCATGTTCGTATACTATATGAATAAACATATAGTAATAACAGCTGCAACGACAAGAACGTATGGAGTGGACATTAGGAATTTGCCCTGCTTGGTTCCTTTAAGGCCTCCAAGAGGAATTAAAGGGTCTCCTTTCAGTTAATAGGAAATATGCCTATGTGTTTGAAAAGACAGGTTTTTAATAAATGTGTTTTACCAGTTCTTACTTATGGATCTGAGACTTGGACACTTAATAGAAGATCAATACAGAGACTTCAGACCACTCAAAGAAGTATGGAGAGATGTATGTTGGGAGTAACAAGAAGAGATCGAAAACGCAATGTATGGGTAAGAGAACAAACAGGTGTTACTGACCTCATTGAAAAAATTAAAAGATTGAAGTGGAGTTGGGCTGGACATATTGCTAGAAGAGATGATAATAGATGGACAATTGAAATTTTAAACTGGATTCCAAGAGATTGTAAAAGACCCAGAAGGAGACCACATGTAAGATGGATGGATGAAATAAGAAAATGTGTAGGGGTGATGTGGAGAAGAGAAGCTAAAGATCGGAGAAGATGGATTAAACTTGGAGAGACCTTCATCCTGCAGTGGATTGATAATGGTTGATAATGATGATATAAAGAAGAGAAAGTTAATAAATAAAATACAAATCAAAGAATTGTTATAACAAGGGTACAATTTTTCATAGAGCAATAGATAGCATAGTCCAACTTAACAGGTGACAAGGATGCCTGTGCTTTATAAGTAATTACATTAATATGCTTCCAATATTTCAGGAATGTATTATCAAATGATATTTTTTTAACGGACAAAAGAACTTAACTTGAAAAAATGAAAAAGATTTCATGACTAACTTGAAAATATTTAAGTTACATTAAGTTCTCAGCAGATAGTGAGGACAAACTTAATAGAAAGTTATGTATAATGGATTAAATAAAGTTAATAACTAAAATGACAGCAACGAAAATGCAATAGATTAGAGAGAACAAAAGTTTAAGAATGTTATTGTAACAAAAAGTTACAAGATCAATTACAATTGTTTAAATGATAGAATTAATGACAAAGAAATCAAAATTATAATGGCTAAACAATTCATTTCTTTGATTTTTATGTTTTGCTTTACACTTATTTCTCTTTTCACTTATTAATAAAATAAAAGGCAAATTGTAAATATAAGCACAAATTTCTTCACGAAAGTAATCAAAAATTACTCAACATTGTCACAACTTTTATTTATTGATTCTTAATATCTTTTCAAGACTGAATACTTGTAAAATTCAATATACTTTCACATCTTGTTTGTTTCTCAAAAATTTACAACTACCTTCCTACAAGTCATCCAATGACTTCTCCTTTTTTACACTCATTTTTCATAATCTCTAAAAACATTTCTTCTAAAATATATGTACCTCAAATATATATATTTAGTTCATCTTTACTTTTATTCAGTTTCTTCAAAATCTTTTTTCATTTTTACTTTTCAATGCCTCTATATTTCAAAGTTAGTTTTCACCTTTGACTTTTTACACTTCTAAAACACTATTATTTCTTTTCTCTCTCTCTTTTTTGTCTATTTTTTAATAAAGCAATATCTCAAAATAATTTATAGGTCTTTGTCTTATTTGCAAAGGGTTGCAGATTAATTATTAAAAACTTTTTAAACATTATACTTTTCATTCCTTTATCACTAATTCCATTATTATTTAAACTCATCACCCAAAGGAAGGCAGTTTATTAGAACAGATGGATGATATACAAGTTTTTTGAAAAATGCAGATCAGTAAATGAAAGAATGCAAGGTAATGGATTTGCTATGAAATCAAATTTTAGTATTTTCTATTGTTGGAATTCCTCATTGTATCAATGAATGGTTAATAATTTTAAAATTCACCTGACTAGGCTCAATTTACTAATAGCCATGCCCCAACCTTAGATTAAGAGAATTCAGAAAAGAAAAGCTTTTATTCTTTGTTTGTTGGATATCATTATTATAGTAATACCATTAAAAGATTAGATTTTTCATTTTGGAGATTTTAATGCATGTGTTGTAATAAATAATAGATTTTGGGCAAAAGTCATTGGAAATAATGGTATCAGGCTGTAAATAATGGTATCAGGCTGTAAATTCAAATGATTTGTTATTATTAAATTTATACATAACACATAAATTTACTATTGCAAGCACTTTAGTTAGGCATAAATATCATTACAAAAAAATGAGGATGCATCTGCACTTAAAACAATGGCATTTAATAATTACACGATTGTTCAAAATCAGAATACAAAAGAAGTCACATTGCACTATCACCTACAAACTCAAATACTGGACAGTACAAGACTAAAATGATAATTGCATTAAAAAACAGACATTATTCTGATGATATTCAAAATTGATGTTTATTCTTTAGAATTTATTATATGTATTAAATTTCAACAATTATTAAATACTAAAAAAACTGAAGCATGGAATTCTCTTAAGGAGTATATTATGGATACAAGTAAATCTATTCTTGGGTTCATTGAAAAGAAGTATCATGATTGATTTTCTGATAACGATTATATTATTAGTGACTTAATTAAAAAGAAATATGTGGCACTCTGTTTGGGAAAATAATAAATTAAATGTGGAACTTAATAATAAATATAAAGATCTGAAGGCCAAAGTTCAACGACTAACAATAAACCTTAAAAAATGATTGGAAGATTAAAACTGAAAAGAAGATACAGAAATTTGCTGATCATGGTCCTTTTAGATATTTTTTGATGCATTGTAAGCAACATGTGGACCTGAAAAACGTCATCACAATCCTATTAAATCCAGCAATGGCAGTCTCATATGATGACAATATTTTGATCAAGTGGAAATACAAGTTAAGATGACAACTTTTAATGATATATTCATTTTATATACACATTTACATTTGGACACACATATCCAGCTTAATGAAGTCAAAACAGCTCTTTGTAAGCATAAAAATGGAAAGGCTGCAGGTCCTGATGAAATAAGTGAAGAGGTTTAAAATATGGTAGTGATATATTAGCTTCAAAAATATTGAAATTTTTTAGGAATATTTGAACTCATGAAGTTGTGCTATCCAATCTTAAGGAAGCTTTTACTGTTTCAATTTTTAAAAACAAAGGGAATAGACAACATTATGGTAATTATTGGGGAATATCATTATTATCCACTACTACAGCAACAGTATTTTCAAGAATTTTATTAAACAGATTGCTTCCAGTTATAGATGAATAATTACCAGAGACTGAATGTGATTTTAAGCAATTAAGATGCATTATGAATATAAATTTTGATGCCAGGCAAATATAAGAAAAGTGTCAGGAATAAAGGAGTGACTTATTCAGTTAATAGAATTGTTTAAAATTAGTTTATTATTCATCAAATTTTTTTTATATTATACAGCTTCTATATGATGGAATAAGAGGAAGTGTTACTATTACAGGTAGAAAATCCGAGACATTTTAAATGAAAATTAGTGTTAAACAAGGATGTGTACTGTACTTGCTCTAGCATTGTTTTCAATTTTTTATGACAGTGCTCTTTAAAATTCTTTATAGGTAATTTAATCTCAGGCTGTGTTTGCTGTTTTGGGTATTATGATAGCACTGAGATTGCAGTATCTTCTCTACATTATTATAAGCCTATCTATAACTTTATACTACCATGCAGTTTTATTTTACCGGTTACGATTTTATAATTATTAGTTGAAAACAAATGACGACATCAGCATTATATGTATTTTTTAAGCAATTATAATAGCCAATTTGCATAACAATAACATGAGAGCTGCCTCTTTAGATGCCAATAGAAATGACAATTTTTAATTAGCAGAATGTTTTAGAATGAAGTCAAATAACGGAAATATTTACATTCCTAAAAAAAAAAATTGGACCTTTTCAGTAATTTGTTTATATATTAAAGGCTATTTAGGCAATATTTTTGTAAAATACTTATTTTAAACTAAAACATTATATCACTATAATTACATTTCATTTCAGATTATTCATTTTTAGGAAGACAACTCTTAGACAATTTGTTACTGCAATTGGAAGCTGTTTTTACTGGGTAAAACAGAATGGCCTTTTGTCAAAATGGAAAAGAAATTTGTATTTAAATTTTAATAATGAATTTACTCTTTTCTTTTAACATATATCTTATTTCTTTAATGATAATTAACCCTAAATTTCTTTTGATTTTAAAAAATTGAATTCAAATGTTTAATCCACAACCAACTAAGTTCAAAAACATTACTATGATAATTGATAAGCCAGGTTCCCAAAGAATCATTTAAATGAAGTTGCAAATAATACCCCTTTCTTATGAACTATCATGGTAACATTTTCAATCTTAGTTGTTCCATAATTAAATAAATATAATATATATTGTTAACAATAATTAAAATAATAAACAAAAGAAATAATATCAGTAATCTAAACTCTTGCAAATGTGAATAAATGCCCATTATCATATCCTTTACTTCAGAAAGTCACAAAGAATGCAATGAACTCATCTACGTTAAACTTCCTTGTTAATAAAACTTAGTGTAAATATCTAAACCAAATTTATACTAATTGTGAACACAACATTATCAATTTTGAAATCATTAATTTATTAAATTTTATGAATTTTAATATTTTTATTTATATTTTTTGGATAGCATATAAATGAAATAGTATATCAGTTTCACAGTAAAAATATGCAAATATATATATAAGATGGAGTAAATGACTGAAGGGAACTTAAAAGTCTGGGTTCGAATCGCCTCTAATTAAATTTAATTTAGTATCTATTTGCATATCTAATTATTTATCTATCAATTAATTTACATATTTACTCATCAAACTATATCTTACCTGACTATGTATCTATCTTTATAGATAGCTGTCTATCTAGACCCTGGCCTGCTTACTTATCCATTAATTTGCTTATCTACATATCCATCACTCCATCCATCTATCTACTGACTACCTATATGCTAATTGTTTGTGTCTATATATCTATTTATCTATCTAGTTATCTACCTCTTATCAATGCATCTATCTATATATCTATCTACCTACCTATTCATTAATCAATCTATCTATATGTAATACGTTTCTGTCTGTATATATGTCTATCTATATAAGTATTTAGGCATTGGTGGCTTAACTTACTTTAATAGTCACAATATTTTATCCAGGTAAAAACCATATGGAAAAGTCTGTACAACCGCAGTGTGAAAGTTTCCCCAAATATGAAGTTAGGAGAAGAGTCTAATTTTGTTGAGGGTTATTTTAACTTTATATTTCATTAATTAGTCTAATATTTAATTATTTCTCCAGCAAATGGATGTTTGACTAGATTGAGTATGGACTAGCTTCTCCTCTCCCCCACTCAAAAAAAAATTTATCTTCAGGTAATTGGCAGAGCATATGAGATGACTATCTTATATTATATATATTACACTTTGATTTAAGTGTCCATCAAACTTTCTGCATTCACAAAAGTTTAAATCTGAAATAGGAATAATACAATAATCTCCATTATAATGATGGTTTGACATTTTTACATCTAATAATTTGATATTCATAAGTATTGAACAAATGATAAAGACATGCATAAAAAATTATGATTTTAGCCAAATAGAGAGTGCTACTTCAGCATAAATGCCTATTAGGAATCATTTAACTTTTTTAGTTATCATTAATTACAGGTTGAAAATATGTGGTGGAGCTGAAATTTTAGGTATATTTTTATATATAAACCCATTCATGGATTTGAGAGTAAAAGGTATTAGTATATCCTTCACTTTAGACACCACTGAGTCATTCATATCTCCATATCAAGTCCTTATTTTGTGAAAAAATAATATAATAAAATAAAAACGTGAACTGCCAAAAAAAATTTTTTTATATATTTTATTTTTATTATTACAAAGTTTTACTTAATAGAAACTTGCCATTTTTATTTATATTAATAATTTAGATTTCTGTAAATCGAAAATTTAAAAAATAATGAAATATTAAATGCACTTTGACTTGAATTTTGTTTTAAATTTTCTAATTATTACCCTCATAATAAAGTTAATTATTTTATTTTAATTTAAAATTATATTAAGAAGACATGTGAAATGTCAATACAAAAGTGAGCTCAAATAATTTTACCCAATAAACAATCTGACACTTTATTTCCTTAGTCATTAAGAATTCATTCAATAATCCTTCAATTCTTAAATCTCTCACTCTACTATAGTAATAAATGCACAAGTTAAATAACATCATCTCCATCTCAATTATTCATCAAACAGCAAATCAAACTTGTCACCTGGAAACTCTTTCTTGTCTATTGCTTCTGCTTTATATGTGCATATTTAAAATTCAAGAAATAGCATAATTAGATAAAATAAATAATCAAGTCTTACTGGATTTAATGTGCATATTTAGAACTCAAGAAAAAGTGTAATTAGAGATAAAATAAATGATAAGTATTACGGATTGTATTAATTAAAAGATAAAGAAAAATTATAATTAAGTTATATTCTAGAACATTCCACATTCCATAGGAATATATAAAAATTTAAAGATAAGGAAGATCGCGGTGTTTTTAAATACACTCACATCGTGAGAGCTGCTCATGTTAGAGAAGATAATTTTAACCAATTGTAATGAGGACTATGGAGTAACCCAGTGAACTCCACCATTGAAGGTATCAAAGTTGACCTAAGGATTGTATAGGCCATATCGGTCTTATAATTTATTTACACCTTGTTGGCATTTGTAAGTAATATGTATAAATTGTAAATATATTAAGCTTGTTAGAAAATCTTTACTATTAGTAACTTGTGGCAAATAACATCCGTATTTAGTTATAAAATCTTGTTTCTGGAATTGCTTTTATTTCTGTTGGTCTAACCACCTTATTCCCGATTGTAGTATTCGTGGTACCTGTACACAGCAGAAAACTGGAACAGTCGACATGATAGAATTTAACTTATAATTTTGTATCGTAATATAATTTATTATATAGTCAGAAATCATGAGGGAAATTTTTTTTTACTTATTAGTTATTCAGATTAAGAGTTAAAATGATGATTGTGCCGCAAGTGACAATAAATGAGTTTAATGTAAATAGTCCTGCTGATTGGTCAATTTATCTCAAAAGGATTAAGAAATTTTTTTTATTATTAAACGGAATTGTCAGTAACCCATTAAAGTTGCCATGTTGTTATGCTATGCCGGGCAACAAGTGTTAGAAATCACAAATAGATTATGTAATTTTGAAGAACCAGAGAAATTGATGTACGAAATAGTAGTTGAAAAACTAAATAATTATTTTAGTCCAAAGCCTTCTAAGCACGTAGCATGGCTACATTTTAGAAATAGATGGCAAAATAAAGGGGAAAGCATATGAGACTACAATCAATCATTGAGAGAACTAGCTAAGAGATGTAGTTATGGCAATGCATTAGAAGATACTTTGGGGTATGTGCGATGATAGACTAAGATTGCAGTTACTGGCCTCAAAAGACTTATCATATGACAAACCAATCAAAATGGGAGTAACCTGTGAAATAGTGCTGAACCAATTAAGGGAATTTTGAAATTTTACTAATAATAATGAAGGTAATATTTATAAATGCAAACAGTTTGAAATTAAATTGAAAGGCTGAAACCTCTTGCATGCGCTTTTTGAATGCTTGTATGACAGCCAATCAGATATAATGACAGCTGTCTGAGAGGCTCTCAAATTACAACACAAGACAGAGGTTTTACAAAAAAAAAGGTGGTCCCCCTCACCCTTTCCTTTACTTAACTTTATATATATATATATAAGCCAGTCTAAAGCTTCATGCTCTCAAGTCAAAATGTTTTAGACTGGCTTATATATATAGAAAGTTAAATAAAGAAAAGGATGGGAAGAACCACCTTTTTCTTGTAAAATCTGTCTTGTATTGCAATTTGAGAGCCCCTCAGATAGCTATCATTACATCTGATTGGCTGACATACAAGCATTCAAAAAGCACATGTGAGAGGTTTCAGCTTTTCAATTTAATAATGAAGGTAGTGAGTTTAGACGGAAAACTGAAACTAAATATCAGTCTCGTAATAGTAAGTCGAAGGAAATTGTTTGCTACTGTTGTGCAAAAAAAAGGCCACATGGCATGTAAGTATAGATTTAATAGTGTTGAAGAGCCTGTAGCAAAGTAGGTCATTTACGGAAAGTGTGTAGGTCAAACGGGGAAAAAAAATTGTAGTGTATCACCCAATTTTCCAAAGGGAAACAAGCAGAACTGTGAGATCTATTATACCAAGGGTGCTCATTGCAACCAATATTTGAAAATGGAAATTGACAGTGGATCGGGTGTATCAATGATGGCAGTCAAAGACTGGGAAATGATAACAAAAAGTTGTGCAAACCCCCTACATTAATGAGAACTAATTTAAGAGTGAAAGATGCTAGTGGCAATATTATAAGAATATTAGGGAAAGTAGACATAAGGGTAGAAGTTAAAAGAAAAGCCCACAGATTACCAATGCATATAGTACTAGGCAGTCTTAATCCTATATAGGTAGGGAATAGTTTGGTGCTCTGGGAATAGAAATATGTACAATTAAAAAGATCTCTATTGAGGAAGAAATATAAAAACCAAATGCATAAGTTTATTTAGTAATATGGAAATCCAAATCAGTACTAAGCCAGTCGATATAGTCTGGCAAGAAGGAGCAACTCTCATGATTTGCAGGCATAGAAAGGTTCCTTTTGCGCTACAAGCTAAAATAGAACAAGAGTTAAATGATTTAAGTAGCAAGGGAGTGTTAATGCCAGTCGAGAAAGCCAATTGGGCCACTCAATGGTAGTAATATCTAACCCAAATGGATGGAAGATCCACACAAAGTTATCGCTGATTCTCCCAGATCAAAAAGTCTCTAGAAACAAAAACAGCAGCACAAAATGGAAGTACACAGTAGGAGAAAAGTCTCAGTGAGAGATGTGCTCACAAAATACTGGGTGAAAGACATAATTAAAGAACATCAATCAAAACAAATAGTTGTAGTCGAGACAGAAACAGGGAAAAGCACACAAAAACATATAAATTAAGTCAGAAGCAGAGGAAGAAATTGAGTGAATGGAAGTAATATATTGCCGGATATTCCAAATTACATAGAGGAGGTGGACTTTCAGAAGTAAATGAAGAGCTCAAAGTGATGGAAGTAAACAAAGAGCATAAAGCAGATAATGACATTACTGTGGAAAAGGAAGCAATCCCATGTAGGTCACAAAGAATCAGGAAGGAACCAAGTTAGTTAGACTTAAAAAAATTGTAATTTCTGAAGCAGAGGAGGTACTTTATATATGCATATTTAAAACTCAAAAAATAGCATAATTAGATAAAATAAATGATAAGCATTACCAGATTTATATGTGCATATTTGGAACTCAAGAAATAATGTAATTAGAGATAAAACAAAAGATAAGCATTACCGGATTAGAAAATGATAAATTAAAAGATAAAAAACAATTATAATTAGCTATATTCTAGAACATTGCACATTCAGTAAAAATATATAAAAATTTGAAGGAAGATCGAGGTTTTGAATCATGAGAGCTGTTCATGTTAGAGAAGATAATTGTAACTGAGTGTAATAAGGACTATGGAATAATCTAGTGAACTCCACACTACTGCTGGTACCAAAGTGGATCTAGAAACTGTACAGGCCACATCAGCTTTATTATAATTTATGTACGCCTTGTTGGCATTAATAAGTAATATGGATAAATTGTAAATATATTACGCTTATTAGTAAATCTTTTACTATTAGTAACTTGCAGAAAATAAAGTCAGTATTTAGTTATAAAACTTTGTTTCTGAATTGCTTTTATTTCGGTTGGTCTGACCCCTGATTGTAATATTCGGGATTGCTAAACACAGAAATATAACGTTACTGGGCTGTCGGCATAAAAATAAATTTTTAATATCTTTATATACTAATGTATGTTAGCATATCTATAAAATCAAGTTTGATTATTTGTTATTAAAATTTTACTCTCACCCTGCCATGTAAGGCGGAACTCATTTGTAAATAAATTATAAAAGTTATATTATATATGTATGCTTAATCAAACCAGATATGTATTAATTAATTATGCATTAGTAGACAATAGTTATATACATGTTTGCTAATTAAATATTTGTAATAGAGGTACAGTGCGATCTTTTTCATATATTTATATATTCAATATTAATCAGATCTATATGCACAACTAGTTAAATGATGATAGCTATTAATTAATCATGCTAAGAATAAAATGCTGGTATAATACTTGCATCTAAATTAATTAATTGAATGTCTTTAAGGAAAAAGGGTTCTTTATTCATTTTAATGGATTGTTTTTTTAGCATCGTAACATATGGGATTGTATATCTGTATATTAATGTTAATAAGGCTTTAATATGTTTGGTTGTTTGACTGTATCTGCAATACTGTAGTACTTGGTGATAGTATGTGTGTCTATGTTCTTTTATTGTTTTCCGAAATACTTCATCAGCCAATCCTTAAATAATGGAGATACCAGTTGCCTAGAGTGAACTCCTCCTAAATGGTCAAACCAAAGAGATAAACATAAGCTACCAAAGCATGCTTCATTCCTAAACCTGGGTCACTCTAAGGCTTTTAAGAACGGGCACTGGAGCCATTGAACCAGGTTTCCTTTTGAAGAAAATACTTTTGCCAACAGAAACGAGACTTGCACCTGAACTGCGAGATGGTTTTGGGAAATCTCCAGTCTCATCGTTTCGCCACACACACATCTCTTGTAATGTAGGAGTATGTTGTTGTCCTGTAACAATGCCACCGCACCAGCTTCTGTGGTCGGCACTTGCCACAATTTGAATGGCTCAGTTTTGCAATCAGCCATTTTATCACATATGGGTTCTCATGCAAATGTGATGTTTTTGTGTGAGCTCGGCAAAATCATGCTTGGCCGCACCTGTTCCGAATTTTTTGAAGCTTCCACATTGAATAGGAAACCGTGGTGACGGGGTTAGAATTGTTAGTAGGTAATAGTATGTCAGGTGAGTTGTAAGCTAATTATTTTGACATACATATTTGAAGAGTTGTGACAGGTTGAAGTCTAGACACCCTCACATGATACTGTAGTGAACTTTGAAACTGTGAGCATTTGGATAAAGTCCATAACACAAAGCAGGCCGGTGATGGCCGTGCATAAATGGCATCTTTCTGTGTTTTTGCATAGAAATAACGCCATCAAGTGGCCGACATTGGCTAAAAGAACAGTACCCATTTTTTATATTCTCATAAATCTATTTTATTTTTTTAGATGAATGGTTCTCAATCTCTTTGAATATTTACCCTTTATGATGAATATTAATCCATACATATTATTGAGGCATAAAACCTAAAAATGCAACTTATTTTTAAAACATATATATAACTGACCAAAAAAAAATAATAATTGTAAATAAACTCTGGTCAAATCTTAAAACTAGAAAAAGTCAAAAATATTGAATTAAATGTGCGTGATACATGTATGTCATTTTAAAGTGATAAGATCCCATTTATAATACAAAAATTACTTCAAAAAAATATTCCAGATAGGTGCAGTTGTTGACTATTTTTAATGTAAAAATTATAATTGAGAACAAAATACAATGAAAAGTAATACATGTAAGATTCAGATAGAAAATTTTTGGCAGAAGTTAAAAAATAGCATTGCAAAATGTCAAAAACATATATAAGCAAATACATTTGTGTTTGATGAATTTGATTATATAATACAAAATGTCATCTTCAAGTATTTATTCTTTGTCCATTACCTTTTGTTCTGGAGTTAGAATAATCTTGCTTATTTACAAATATATGCTAATGAATGCCTAGTTTCAAATTTTATCATCATTAAATCACTTACTATGAATCCCTAACAATCTACTAGAGATTGAAGATCTTTTCAGGTTTATGTTGTTTCATTGATCCAAAGTTTTTACCATATGTGTTGTGCTTACTTTCATTTCAGCCTCTTAATTACATTCAATAATGTTAATAATATCCATCTGTTTTTTCATAATTCAACTTCTCTGCTTTAATTGTCTATACTTACACTGTATATAAATACTGTGTACACAGGTATCTGTGCACTAGGTTATAATGTAAAATCTACTTTTTATTTAGAAAACACCGCATATTCACATACTTTGTTCAGTGAAAAATTAATAAATCAGTAAATGGTTGTGAAGAATATCACATGAAATATTGTATTTATTGAATATTAAATATATAAAAGTTTAAAGTGACAACGATTGTAATTATTTAAAATATGCTAATATTATTTGCAATATTTTTCATAAAATCAATATCCACTGTCAATAATGAAAAAGAAAACCAACAGCTGATCTTTGCAATGTTAATTTTATTAATTCAACTAGTCAGTTGAATATAAATGGAATTAATTCACAGATTCTAAGTATCCCAGATCAGATTGCAAGTTGTTTCAAAAATCAGCTGACCTGACACTTTTATAAAATGGAGAAAAAAAATCTCTAGAGAGCTAATAAAATATTAAATAATCAGTTTGAAAGACATCCCTCGATGATGACATTATGACAGCTGAATACAAGAATCATTTAAACAAAGTGAATCTTCTAACACTAGTCAAACATTAGATCAACTTAGCCTATAAAAAATTTTTAACAGGAAATAATAAATGAAATATAAATGTACATATTTCAATATTTTTAATTACTTGAAAATTTATTCTCCTCTCTAAATTAAAAGTGCAATAAACTATATTTCATTCTCTTACACTTTTTTTTTTTTTTTTACCTTAAACTGAATTTAAAAACTATCTTTTATTCTTTTTCTCCTTTCCGTTTTTCTCTCCTCCCCACTCCCTCTTTTTCCAATTCTCTCTTTCCCTTCCCTTTTTTTTTCTTTTCTCATATTCGAAAGATAGTTTGTTAAATTATTGATAGCAAATAATTGCTCTTAAAACTGCGTTTTATAATTTGGTAAGGACCCATTTATTGGGTTTTATTTAATTTATTCCTTTTGCTATATACATATATTTCATTGATAACTTCCATTCATGAGAACCATGGATTTAGATAGTTGAATTTCCTCTAGAGAAGATAATCCGACTTCCTTTACAAGTACTAGGATTATTCAAATGATTTGATTGGTTACATAATTTGTTTCTAACACTGTTTAATCTTTATACATATCCATTATATAAATATATTTCATTTTGATATGTTTAGGAGAGGGCAGAGTTCAAATGTACTTATATATGCTGATAATTTTAATGCCTGTAATGTAATTCATAGAAAATTTTTGTTCTTTACTATTAGATACAACAAAAGATTTAAAAAAAAATTACTTTAGGCCAGAAAATTTTCTGAAAAACTAATGAAATAAATCAAACTCTAAAAATAGTTTATTTCTATTAAGTAAAAGCAATAAATCTAATAATTAACTAATCAAATCTGGATCTCTGTCAACTGTAATAAAAACACCCAATAAAAGGCACTTGTTTCAAAATTAATCACTTTTTGTTTATTTATCATCTTTCATCTTTTTCTTTACTGATAGAATTATTTGCTGTTTTTTTTGATAGGGTAATCTTAAAAAAATCTTTATTATCATCGTCATCTTCATTATTAAATGACTTTCTTAAATTAGTCATATACTTACTTCATCATTATTATTATCATCCCAAGATTAATTAATATTAAAAAAACATATATAATAAAAACTTCTATCTTGTATAATTTAATAACAAAATTATATCATTTGTTAAAACAGGCAAAACTCACTATATATATTGCCACACACAGCAAGCTAGGAGTAATCAATGGATGCCAGAAGGCTTGTACATAAAACCCCCATCTAGTGCCTACTCATCCAATATCCCCAGACTTGTTTCTGGCTTATGGTCTTCGTCAGTGAGGAGCCTTGGATCTGAGAGCACTGTATCTAGATCTTAGGATCTAATGCAACCCTCCAGCAACCATCTTTTATCTCCATTTAACTACAAAACTATGAGTCTTAAACTGAAAACACCTTAATGTTTTCAATCCAGAAATTAATCTGAGGATATTGGATGAGTAGGCACTAGATGGGGATTTTATGCACAAGCCTTCTGGCATCCATTGATTACTCCTAGCTTGCTGTGTGTGGCAATATATATATATATAGTGAGTTTTGCTTGTTTTAACAACAGTTATACACAAGCATAAGAGGAGGTGGTCATGTGATGTTTATTGGCTTAAAATTATAGCATCTAAAGCACCTGTCGGCAACCAATGGTCCGTGACATAATTTTAATGGTCTGCAATGAAATTCAAATATTATTAAGTTCGCTAAGCTCATTTAATAAAATTTTTAAATAAAAAATAAATTTTGTTTAAGCCATATTATTAAATGTAAAACATTATATCGCTAAATGATTTGTTACAATATACTATTATGACTAAATATCTACCTCAAAGGCGTTTAATTAACCTCTACTGGGTCAGCGGCATAGAAAAAGTAACAAAATAAGAATACCTAATTCTGTACAATTGACTAATGTGATGTGATGTGATATACTGTGACTTCTCCTTAAACAGAGTCAGGAATCGCTCAGCAACTATGCCCAAAAAAACCTGTTAGCTACTTTACCTTCCCCTTCCGTTCCCCACCCTAAGCTTTCCCATAATTTGCTCCATCCCATTTCTACAACATAATCTTTGTCAACTCTATGGCCTTTATATCTAAATCCCCCTTATTTTTTTCCAAACCCAGCATAAAAACCAGTAACTCACTTTCTGTATAATCACTTTGTTTACATTTATTCTCCCATAACTTCATTATTTGTACCCCTTCTGCTTTAAAGCATTTACATTCAATAAACAGATGCCCAATATTTTCTATACCTTTCTTCCACAATTTGCACACTAAATGACCCATATTTTTCCATTTACATGTATATTCTCTGGTTGCTAAAGATTCCGTTCGAGCCTTAAACAATAAACTACTTTCCTTACTATTATCATAAATTAACTCGCACCCAATGTTCCATTTACTTCTATGTATATTTAAACTCTTCTTACTCTCCATACTAGTTCTCCATCTCTCCAACTCCCTATTCTTTATTAATGCATCTATTCTTTTATTCCATTCCTTACCACTATAACCCTCAACAATCCTCCTAACACAATCATCCTACCTTTTATACAAGTATACTGATATAAATTCTTTATCCAAATCTTTTGCATACTGCATTACCTTTCTCACCCATCTTGTTGCGTGCCCTTTATTCATAACCCAATACTACACTATTTTGGCTATTATTCTATTATCCATAAACTGCAACCTACCAAATATTTTCATTTTACCTTTTGTATCTCTCATATAAAAACTTGACCATCCCATTTCTCTTTGAATTGCCTCCTTTGCTGTCCACACCTCTGCATCTAATGCATGTCTTCCTACTTTGTACTTTCTTAAATAATCTAATACCCCTTTACTAACACATAATACATCATTACCATATATTAATCCTGCTACTGCAATTCCCTTCCATACAATTCTAGCTACATCATATTTATTATATGAAACACTGTCAGTTTCTTTACCAAACCCTTTCTTTTCTTTGCTTCATTTACCAATTTTTTCTCCCATTCATCCAAGCAATTTTCTGGATTACTTAAGATGACTCCCAAATATCTATATTTATCCACCACATTTAACTTTATATCCCCAAAAAAAATTCTACATCTTCTCTTTCCCCAGTATTAACCATCATTATATTTGATTTTTCTTCACAAAATTTAATCCCCATCTCTTTACCCACCTTGCATAGGGTCCTCAGCATAATTTCCATATCTTCTCTTCTTTCTGCACACAAAAAGATATCCGAAAAAAAAAAGACCCGACAAAGTATATACTCCCTTGCCACCTATTAACAGTATCTCTATCCATCTTCCTAGTCTTTCTATTGCTTTCTCCATTTCACTCAAATACAACAAAAACAAAATAGGTGACATAGGGCATCCTTGCCTTAATCCCACCCCATTTTTATCTTTAACTAATTCTATATCCCCTAAATGATAAGTATAATAATTATTTTAATATAATTTCTTAATAATATTTACTAAAGCTTCATCCATTCCCAAATTTGCTAAACTTGCCCATAATCTATTTCTATTTACTCTATCATATGCTCTCTCTATATCTATAAAAATCATATATAATGATCTACTTGAATTCCTACTCATATCCATAAGTTGTGTAACTACAAATAAACTATCTCCTATATGTCTATCTGACCTAAAACCTCCTTGCATCCCCCCCAATTACATTATTCTCTTCCATCCATTTTACAACTCTTCCAGCCACCATATATGAGAGAACTTTATATAAAACTGATGTTACCGCTATCGGTCTATAATTATTTAACTTTCTATGATCCTTAGCCTTTCCTTTAAATAATAATCTTACTCTTGTATTACTCCAACTATCTGGAAAAACTCTCTTCTGTGCCATCTTATTAATACATGATAGTAACTTTACTTTTGCTCTATGCCCTAAATTCATTACCATCTCTGCTGCCCATCCATCTAAACCTCTTGCCTTTCCACTTTTCAATCTCTTCCCTGCCTCATTCAGTTCATTTTTTGTGAATCTAATATTCCCATTACTAAAAACTTTCATGTTTTCTATCACTAAGTCCTTCACATCTAACATCTTTTCTATAACCATTACATATCTATTTAAGATTCTCTCTAATTCTTCTCTAGAGCTACACTGTATTCCCTCATCATCTATTAATACTATTTCTCTCTCCCCTATATTTCTCCTTTTAATGTAATTACAAAATTTTTTACTCCCATCTCTTCCACTTTTATTAATATCCTCCAACAATTTACTATTCAACTTCATCCTCTCTCTATAATCATCCATTTTAGCTAACTTCTTCTTTTCTAAATACTTTTCCCATTTAGCATTAATATCTTTTTCACTTTCTTTGTTCTTAATAGCACATTTATATTCTCTACATGCTTCTTTCCTCTCTTTTACACTTTTCCTAACTCTCATTTTTTATTACTTTTATTCTTCTGCATATTCTCAACTAAAACCTTATTTGCCACTTTTTCTATTTCACCACACCAGTCCTTATACTCATGCCCAATCAGCTGTTCCATGGCTTCTTCAACTTGTATTTCGTACTCTTCCAACTTATTCTTATCATTCACTCTCCATCCACATCTTTCTCTATTGTTTGTACTTTTATTTCTATTCTCCATCACATTACTAACCATTTCTATTACAATAAAGTTATGATCACTATTACATACTCTCTCTTCATTATCAAATACCTTAATTTTCCTTATTTTATTCATTCTCTCTTTCTCTACCAATACATAATCTATTGTGTGAAATATATTATTCCTAGACCATGTATACTGTCCCTCAAAAATATTTGATAAATTCCCAATTCTCAAATTCACTCTTTCACCAAATTCCTTCAAAAACTGACCATTCTTATTATCTACATCAACAATTTCTTCAATATGCCCATTCCTATCCCCTACAACCATTATTCTCTTCCCATTTTCTTTAAAACTCTGTATATCCTTAACTAGGCATTTATATATGCTACTGTTCCATTCCATTACAGTTTGACTATCTCCAGTGGCTATATATACTACAGCTACCTTCCATTCTTGTCTACCCAACCTTATTTCAAACCACAAATGTTCTTGACAACAATATTTAAATACTTTTTCCATATAACACCTATATCACCACCCCTTTTTTCTTTTCTATTTATACCCTGCCATACCAAATCTTCCAAACAGGCTCTTCCTCTTCTCTTAGATGTTATAGTAGATGGTGGTACTTATTAGAAAGCAGATTCATTTTAATTAACTTTATTTATACTACTTATTATAGTAGTTCAGACGGTGCTCTTTTAGTACGCGATCTCCACCATTTTGAATTTCAAAAACAACCAAAAACATCGTCTGACACATCTTAGTGATAAAAAAGTACACGAAAATGGGGGGGGGGGAGAATTAGAACCTGGGTCACGTGACTTGGAAAAATCCCCCAAAACATCGCACAGTAAAAAAAAAAACAAGCCAAAACAGGGAAAATTTAGAACTCTGGTCATGTGACTATAATATCAATTAAAATCAACACATAGATCTGAGATTGCAAAAAATATAAAAAGCTAAAATGCATTAATGAACACAAGTTACAAAAGAAAACTATATATTTTTAACATATAAAAAGCATCACATATTATTGACATATAAAAAGCATAGATATTTAAAATATTTAAAAAGCTAACATGCATTATTAAATCATGCAGGTTACAATATTCCAGCAGACATTATCTAGTTATTGTGATCTTAGTTTATTAATTTTTGAATGATATATAGGAAAAGCCAACACAAATGTGTAACAGAATTAAAAGAAATGAATGCAATGAAATGAAGAAAACTAGCAGGTGATGATAATGACAGTGAATGAAGTGAGAAGAGATAATAGTAGAGAATCAAAATATGATAGAAACTATTTATAAATAGAAAAGAGGATTTGAATGACCTGAAATTTTTAAAGAACTTAATTTTTACATACTCAAAAAATTTTGAATTCTTGAAAGTTTCTAAAGTAGGGATTATGAATAAAACTAATTTAACGAAAACCCTAATAATTATGACATTTTATATATATATATATTTTAATTATGTTTATATTACAAGGAATTTTTTTGTTTTTTTTTGTTATGGATAAGTGTCTAAATTTAAACAGAGAGGATAAAAAATGTAATGACACTACAACAGATTCCTTACTAGCAGGTTGTAGTACTCAGAAATAGGGACTTCATTCAATAAGAAAAAGAAAATATGAGGATTCATTTTTGGCATTTGGATTTTATTTTATTCATTAGTAATAAAGTTTTGGCTGCTGAGAGCATGAAACTATCAAAACTTAAGTGATTTCTTAGTGTCAAGTAAGCAACACACTGCAATAAACCAAAGGAATACTTTGAATGACTTCAGAAATCCTCAAATACAAAAAAATGTTTTACTCCAAAAACTTGAACCAAGTCAAGTCACTATGAAAAAGTATTTTAAATCAAATATACATACTCTAACTTAATAGCACTGAATTAACTTTCGGCGACTTCTCACCAGAATCATAGGCAGGCTGAATATATAGTTTATAAAATATATAAATTATAGCAACAAGAAATGTAAATTATAAAAGTCAGATTGCTCCACTTTTTTGACAAAGGGGCACAAGACCCCTTCCTCTTGATTGAATTCAAGTCTCTTGCAATAACCCATGCCTCCTTGAACTATGACTTACAATCATCCCTCTCTGTGCAGATGGTCTTAATAATAGAAGGGAAAACATGTATCCTGTAGCAAGTTCATACTCCTGGAAAATTGACATATTGCTGATTTTGTTTTGTCTTTTTATAAAGATAGGAATGTTGGGTGATTCTTGTACATCTATTACTTTGAG